>JANHGO010000073.1:13472992-13506185 GCA_024606505.1 Aquila spilogaster
TGGTATTGGCTCTCTCTCGAACACAGGGGAAGCTTCCAGCAACTTCTTACAGAAGCCACCCCTGTAACCCCCCCCACTACCAAAACCTTGCCACACAAAACTAATACACAGTGTAAGGCTTTTCTGAATTTCGCATCAGCATCTACAGCAGTCGCAACAGGCACTGCTGACTGTGGCCATTTCTGGGTGTCCACAAGCCATCAGCACCGTGACACGGTTTGTGCATTGCCGGTGGTACTTGTATCCATTTAGGAAGCCCCTGCTCTGACTTTCTTCTTCCTCTCATAGATCAATGATGTGGAAGAGCCTTCAATATCCCGGGGTGAAAAACAGGGGCAGACTGAGGTGTATCTGGTGTTTGGTATTATGTTACTTGGTGTGGGAAGGTGACAAGGGGTGCCGGGACTTGGCTCGTGGCCTCCGTTGAGCAGGATGCAGCAGCGCAGAGAGGCTGCTGGAGGGAGGCCACTGAGAATGCTGGAGTCCAAGGAGGGCTTTAGTTTGTGTAAGTAAGGGAGAGCATGTGGATATCCAGAGGTCTGCAATGCAATGGCATGTTTAGGCTAATCTCACGTTGCTAAGGAGCCCTTCACGTGTTTGGTGTTGGCTCCCGTTACCCTTCCTCAGGTGGCCTCCCCCTCCTCCCAGTGAAGTCCATCTGTTTGGCCACAAACCCCATGACTTTTGGCTCCAAAGGATGCCGCCCATCACGAAACCCCTTTCACAGCCTCCAGGAGGCTCTGCGTCCAGCACCCCAGCACCGCTGAGTGCCTCCAGCTGTTTCTTGACAGGCGACTCATGCCTGAGTCAGATCACTTCACCGGCTCTGCCCCACGGGGCACGCTGCCCGGAGAGCAGCTGCGGGCAGGGAGATGTCTCCAGCTGCTGTGATGTTGCTGCTCTCCTGGAAAGAGCTTTTAGAGACTGCTAAAACAGTGGCAGCGAGTGGGGCTGGGGGGTAGGTGTGCCTGAGGGTCTGCTTTATGCTGGTTTTCTGGTAGCACGTCTCTGTCCGTCTAGTTAAAAGGGGGATAAATCCACACCACATGCTGCCAAACTGGGTTTGTATAAGCAATGGGAAAAATTAGATGCTTGGCCTTTCTAGCTGGGGCTACCTTCAGGTTTCCAAGGAGGGTGCCCTCAAATGCTGATCCACACAAGCACCATCTGGGGCTCCAATGAGGAAGCAGCCTGCAGAGCTGCCTGTTCAGCCACAGGCAGCGGCAAGCTGCAGAGATGTCCATCCCTTCTCCTGCCTCGGTGGAGAGAGCTGGTCCCTGGCACGTGCCTGGCTTGAACCCAGCTATTAGCAGGAAGAAAGAAGCAGGTTGGAGTCCTTAGGAAGCTGCGGCCACATGGATTGAAAATGATCATCCTGGTGCCGTTGCCTGGTCACCTGGGTTGCTCATCTGCACACCATCCGTGCTGGCTTATTTGTGTACACTCCTCCCCTTGCTGTGCTCATGGAGAGGGTGGTCACTGTGGAAGGTGCCCCAGCTGGGAAGCAGCTCTTCAGCATCACAGTGGGTGGGCACTGATAAGCATCTGGGTGGCTTTAGGACAGCTTCGTTCTTGTCTTCAGGGCTCTGTTCCTGACTGGCACGGACTTGCCAAAGGTATTTACCTGAAATGGCCTGCTTTCCTGGTGGCTCGTCCACTCAAAAGTCACAGAAGCCAGACATGGATGTCAGCCTTTCGTCAGGTCTTGTGGGCTATGTGTGCTTGAAAACACATGTGCAGTCATTACATATGAACTCTCCTCTGAAACATAGTACAGATGGTAAGCCAAGCGTTCAGTAGTTAAGAAAAGCTAGGTTTAAGGTTTTCTGTGCCACGTCAACTGCCTTGAGCCTTTGATAGCATCATGTCTCTCACAGGATGTCTTCGCTGACTCGAGCCTCCTGCTTCTCTTAGTCCAAGCTTCTACCTTTCTCCTGCTTTGCTGCCAGCTCCAGACCTTTTCTCTCTTCTACATCTCAGTCTTCCCCTCATCTCAGCTCCCAGTTTAAGTTTCTTTTTCTACCTATTAGGTTATCTCCTCTCACCTGACCCCCCAACATGCCTCACAGCTGCACTGGCTTACAGTATACACCTCTCTCCCTTCCTTCCCTCTCTTTCCCAAATCTATATCCTGATTCAGGTAGCCAGTCCCACTTACTCCTCAGCTCTCTTTCACAATCTGTTCCTTTCACTGTTTCCCTGCTTTTGCATTCAAACCATGGAGTGAATCTGTTCCTACCCTTTGGATGCCAGTCCCTCCCCATCCTGGGGGACCCCTAAAACTATATCCTGCTGCTTTGATCTGGAGCCTCCCTGAAGTCATTAGCACCCAGGAACAGCAGCTGCAGGTCCTGCACCTCCTCCTCAGCCCTGAAACAGAGACACCCAGGGAGGACAGGTGCCAGTGCTTATAGGCAGCTGTCTCTGAGTGGGGCTCCTCAGCCTCTCAGACAGCCCTGCTTCCCTCCATTACACCAGGGTTAACCTAGTTAGTTGCCTAAAGTTCAGCTGAGATCAACCATCTTCACAGCAAGCAAATCTTGGTCAAAGACAGGTAAACTTCTGGTTAAGATGCAAGAGGGTCTTACAATGGAGATAGATTGTCAGGGATATATGGTATGGGTATAGCACAGCTACTGGCTTAGTCTGCAATAACTAGTCTGTAAATACTTACAGGGGGCTATGGATGAGACTTTCAGAAAAGTGAAGGCATTCCTCATTTAATTTGATGGTTTAATTTATTCCTTTCTGGGGATATGAACTCATAGGATGTCACAGCAACAGGTCTGTGATTTTCATGAGGTAGAGCTGCTTTCCAGGCTGTTATGTCTTGCTGGCAAGCAAGTTTTTGTGGATACACCATAGGATGTGTAATGCTGCAGTGTTTTTAGCTGAAGTCACAGACAGCAAATAGAAAACATTGGGTTATCATCATACCGTGACATAGCCTGCCCTCCAGAGTGAGGGAGTTTGGTTGGTCAGAAGCTGCACAGATGGCTTTAAAATAAAAAAGTTTCATTTGGAAAGACTCGGAGCACCATTTCTGGCTTTCTGGATAACTGGAAATCCTGGCTCCGAGCTTCATACGTCAGCCAAGAAGATGTAAAAAGAGCATTGAACAGGTTGGCTCTTCAGGCAACATTTAGAAACCATGGTTATAATCTTCCCCTACCCAAGTAAGCAAAACTACTTCTTCACATGATTCTATGCCATCCCTTTATGCTAAAGAAGGAAGAAACAGGCTATGGGGGCAGCTCAGAGATATACTTTCAACTCAGTGTTCTGAAGTTCCTACAATCCCATTTCCTAAGAAGTTGTTATGACATCCAAGTAAGCGAGTTTGCTGCAACACATGTAGTTCTGGCTGAAAATAAACAAAGAGCAAATGCAGTCTGGCTTTGGCCAGACTGCCGCAAGATTAATTGGGCGAGACATGCCAGCTCAGGAAATCATTTTTTGTTTGGCTTCACTATTGGTAGGGATGATTTTCCTTTGCTCACCAGAATGACCATCTTCACTTTTTAGAATTGTTATAGAGGTGCATCAGAGCTAAAGAGAGATAACGTTCTTCATACCTGGCTAGCAGCTTGGTGACAGGGGATGGGGTGTAATGTACTCAAACAAGCTGTTATATAAAAATGGGCAGGTTTTGGCTCCTAGCAAAACTTATCTTTTCCTAAGGAGATGTTCAGAGAAAGCAGATGCTGTGTCTCCCTGGTGTATTCTGCACTGTGATGCCAGTCTTCAGAACTGCGTCAGGCTTAGGGTAAGCCTGAACAAAACCAGGGTCTAGAAAGGGATGAGAATTTAGAAAATCTTGTTGAGCTCTTCTGTGTTTCCTACTCCCTGAGCCAAACCTTACCACAGCAGATGTGACTGCAGGTTAGGCAGTCCCTTAGGGTTTGGGGGATTCAGTTCACAACCAAAGCCTGGAGGGAAACCTGGGGTTTGAATTTGAATCTGTGGTCTCCCTTGCATCCCATGGGGAAAAATATTTTTAGTATGGTTTTGCCTCAGCATCTGTGCAGCTGGCATTCTGGAAGACCACATCTGAAGCAAACCAAGCTAGTCAAATTAATCATCACGCCTTTTTTTGTTGTTGTTGATTTATTAGCAGAGGAAAGCACTGATCATATTTCAGGTACTTGTCTTCTGAAAGTTTCCCAGAATGCAGGTAAGCGTGTTTTATACTGTATACATGGTATTGTTTGGCAACAGCCTCAGGAGTTCACTTTCCGGGTTTATATGTCTTTGGTCTACCTCAGAGGTCTCTCACATGGGTCCTCTGGATTTTCTGTCTTTGTTCTTCTCAGCTACTTAAAACTTTCTTGTCGGGAGCTTGGAGAAGGAAACAAGCAACAGGAAACCCTCAGGACATGACAATTCAAAGAAATATAGTCCCCTGCTGTTTACCTCCTGCTTCTTGAGTCTCTGGTGTACCTGCCTGTACCTCCTGCCTTGTGCGCCCTCTCTGCCCCTGGCCCTCGACCCCCACATACCTCCTGGCCACTCTTCTTCCCACCGGTCAGAGCTCTCACCCGCTTCTCCTCCACCAGCTTCTTATTGCCTGCTGAAGAGACTGAGGGTTCCCTCAACATTGCTATGCTTTTTCTGAGTCTAGTTTCCTTATTTCTGACTATGCCACGTCCTTTTGGTGAAAAGCCTCCGTATATGTGGCAAAGATATGTTTTTTCTCCCACATAACAGCTATTCCTCATCTCCTCCGAGCATCACAGAGCCACCTGCGCCTACTTCTGCCTCCTGCTGATCACACCGACTGTTGCTCCCACAGCTCTGTCCAAAAGCAAGGTCCCTGTCTGGGCGTGAAGGACCGAGCGGGACACTTGACCATCATCTTATCCCTCCGCGTGCTGGAATGGCTCAGGTTCTGCTGGACTACCAGTAGCAGTCCTCCTATGTGTCATTACACAACCAGTGTAATGTCATTCATTAAAGCGTTTGTTGACATGAATTTGACTTTGAGCTCTTCTACAATACCAGCAGTGTTGAAAGAAAATGTGATTTAATTATTATTGTAAGTTCTTACCACAGAATATTATGCATTGTTTTGAAATGCCTGGCTGTGGATGTCACTTTAACATTTTTTTAAGTCTGTAGTAAAATAGTGTTAGATGTTCCTCATCCTCCCTTTCCATTGTCACTCAGACAAGTGAGCTCTGCAAAGTTTAAATAATTTTCCCCTTAACCTTCTGTATAAAGTTTATAATACACTTACAGTAAAACTAAGTTGATTTATTTTTTATGAGTTCCTAGGCATAGCATGAGTTTTTTGTACTTCAGTATGTGCCAAAAACGATGAGGGTCACGTGGCTCGGGCAGGTCTTGTCTCATCCCTGCTCTTGCTGCAGTTTTGGAGTCTGGGACTTTTTATCAAACACATTTCTGAAATCTGGCAGGCGGGGGACGTGTTCCCGCAGGGGGGTACCGCCGGATGCACGCTCCTTGGCTCCTGCTCCCCGCCGAGAGGATGAGCACCGGCTCTGGTCTGGAAGCTGACTGGCCACCTGAGCACAGCACCATGCCCAAGGTCGTATCCCACCCCCAGAGGGGCCAAAATCTGGGATCCCGGTCTGCTCCTGGCCATGCGGCTATTGCCCTGGAAGCAAATTGCTTACACTGGCAAAGTAAAACATGAGAGAAGCGGGTTCCCTGCCTGACTCTTCCCCGCTGTGCAAATACATGCAGGTTCGCACAGCTCTTGTGCATGCCTGCTGTGTTTCTCAGCTTTACACCTAAAGCATTGGGTTGCTTAGATTCAACTGCCCAGTAAGCTATGGGGAATGTAGGGACCGGACGATGTTGTTTGTGCTGTGCGTTTCCCTAGCTACGAGCCCTGGAAGAGCAAGGACTGGCTGTGCAGAGGGGCACTGCCTTCTTGGAGCGGCTGGCATCACGTCTGCTCGGTGCAGCCTGCACAGGCAGGCTAAGCCTACTGGGCTGCACACAAGTGCCATTGGAGAGGGGAAATTCAGTGCCTCTACGTCATGTACGCTGTATTTTCTTCAGGTAATAAAACAATCCTACACCTCTGCAGCACCTCTTGTCTCTAAATAAAGATCTCACTTATTGCTGCAGACCCTAAGCACCTGTGGTCTTTTTTTTTTTTTTTTTTTTTTTACCCTGCTACTATGTCTCTGAAGCAAAACGGCATCCCTTCCCTCAATTTGCAGGGTCACCAGAAGGCAGTGATCCGCCCGAGGCCTTGGAGGGTGGTGGCGATGGAGCAGCGAGGAATCTTCTTCCTCCCAGTCCCAGGCTGGTGGACTCGGGAAGAGAAAAGATAAGAAAAGAGAAAAGCTGATTTAAAAGTGTGAAAAGAGTCGGCAGAGAAAAAGAAAGCAACTTACTGGTGAGACTGTAGGTATGCCTACCAAAATGCAGGTAGGCAGCACAGCTTGTGTGGAGGTGTGACACGGAGACCCGGGAGGAAGGGCTTGTGCATCTCCTGCCTGCTCATGTGTCTCACACTTTCTCGTCTTGAAATCCCTTTCCTTTCACTCCTGTGCATTTGAGCTTACAGATCTGCATTCCAAGCCTGTGCAGTGAAGCAGGCAGACACAGAGCTGTGATTCTCGAAGTGTCTCCGACAGGCACGGGTGCGGAGCCCCAAGCCAGCAGCAGGGCTGGATGCAGAGGGCTGGGGTCAGCGACAAAGAGCACGCTGTGTGCTCCTCTTCGCACTGATGCCCATGTTCCCCATGAGGTGGAGAAGGATCTCTTGTGGCACTAAGGTGTTGGCAGGACTGCCTTCAGCTTTCAGCAGACCACTGTGCCAACAGATTGAGAATAGCATCCTGCAGCGATGTGACTTCCCTCTCATACCACAAACATTCTCTCCTAGAACTGAGTCATGCCACCCAGCACCTTAAATTGTATTTGTTTTAGCAAAACCCCCCAGGATGGTCTTTCACTGAAGGGGTCAAGACATTCCCGTTCCCTTTGAAGCAAGGCATACCGAGCTGTCTGTGGCGGGGAAGTGGTGCACGGCCGGGATGCTGGCCCCGCTCCTGCAGAGCTTCCCGGCTCTGCGGTACAGGACAGGCAGCCCGTCAGAGGGGCTGCAGCGCCCGCACGGCCGGGCTGGAGTTACTAATCTCTTTGAAATGACAATTTGCTCTTTGTTTTGTATGTTTTCCAGATGTCACCTGCTGGCTTCAGGGGGAAGGGAAAAAGTAATGTGAAGAAACTATTTTAGTAATTTGCCTGGAAAGCCATTTGCCTCTCCGAGCAGCTTGAACCGCTTTTAAATTAAAACTTCAGTAGGAAGAGAGCGGGGGCTTCACTGTGGGCAGTTGTAAAACAGCAAGCAGCTACCAAGGTGTCTTGGGAGGGACTGGTTTGCCCTTGGACGGAAGCCAAAACCAGTCGCTCCCCTATCTGCCCATTGGCTAACTAGAAGACCAAACCCAGTTTGCGGCTGCTGTAAGGTATGGGAGGCCACCAAGTTCTCTTCTTTCTGTTGTTGCTTTTGTCTCATGCTTAGATAGGCCTGGTTTCATACTGAGCAGGTGTAATATGGTGCAAACTGGTTATTGTGTTTGGGGTCACAGGATGCTGTCTTTTGCATCTGAACCACCTCTGGATGAAGCCCTCTAGAGAAAGCAGTGGCTGCTGGTTCATCCCTTTGGGGGGTAAACTTTGAGATGGCAGTTGTGACATCTGCGTTCACTTTAATGCAACATCTTAGAGCCTGTCTGTATAATTCTTTCTTGCATTTGATCTCTGTCTCCTTTCCCCCAAGCCAAGCCACTTTTGCCATTATCGAAGAGCTCCTTGTTGATGAAACAGAATTGGGAAAATGCAACATATTTTAGTCTAGTCTTAGCATAATAAGCTTTTTATGAGGAAATAACAGATAAAAGGCTTCTTGAGTAGAAAGGGGAAAAGTAGATCATGAATATGAAATAGAAAGGTACTGAAACAAAAAACACAGAAACCTTTAGAGAACATGGAAAATATATGTCTCTGTAAAGTCATAATTTCCCCTATTAACACACACTAAAACAGAGCTAAAGGATTGTACCACATCTTGGTGAGTCTGTTTTTAGGAAGGTGAGTCTCATGCTGCTTGATGAGAGGTTGCTAAGCAGTCTCCTATATTCATTAGTTATGTAAATAAGGATGTAAAATAGCTCCTTTCTTGCCAGTGCCTAAAGAAACAGAGCTTGGACCCTGGCAACTATAAATTAATCCTATTGCTTCCTGGAAGTCTGTCAGACTGATGGGATTTTTTTTTTCTTTTTCTTTTTGAGTGGGGAAATATGCTATTTGGAGAGAAGAAAAGAATATCTTTGAGTTCTTGGCTCCCTTCTTGGCGTGCATGGAGTGCAGAGAATCAAGGCGGGTTTAGGTATTTTTGAGTAAATGTGAAAAATATTGAAGGGGATATTTTCCTCCTGGGATTAAGGTACACACCAACACTCACTTCCATTCTGTCTCCAGGCACTACTGCATTAGACAGTCTTACAGTGGTGCATGAGTTTTAGAGAGAAGTCATTGTAAATATGAACTAGAAAGCATGTGTCTTTATGTTTCTCTGGTTACCTCTTTGAGAAGTACTTGATGAAGCCAATTAAAATTTTTCAAAGGGAAAAAAACCAAGTCTCTTTTTCTCAGTGGAACTTGGTCCTTTTCTTGAAATCTCAGCATTCAATTCTTCCAAAGAAACAGCCATATGAAAAAATGCAACCTTGGTTTGTCTTTTGAATTTCGGTAAACAAGGTCTTTTTTCTATTCGTGCTCTTTCTCTCCATCCTCCCCCCAAACTTTGTTTCCTCCTGCCAAAGAGAGAAAGAAAAAGTGGAAAAACCAGCAAAATGAAAACCATTCTGAAAATGAAAAGTTACAAATACAGACTCTTTTTTTTTGGTTAAGCCAGAGTGCACGTTAAAAAGTGATCCATAGGACTTCAATAAACAAAGAATAACAACCGTCTTCCATGGACAGCCAGCCAGTCCTATTCTTTTCTGAAACCATACAAAGAAAAGAAATTTAAAACTTCACTATTTTGGATGATACATTGCACTGATTTTTTGTTTGATCTCATAGCTGTCAAATCTTCCGTCCTTGAAAACTGGCACTGCTGCCAAGGTGTTTGGCATAGGCAGTAAGTCGTGTGGTGAATCACAGGCACGTAATTGTGGTTTATTATACGGTCTGTCACAGCAAGGCTGGCACATCATTTTCCACCAGAAGGTAGATAAAATCCTGCTCCCCTTTCAGCACAAAGGTGTCAATAATGAAGGCAGTGTCCAGCTGTTGTGCAAGGCGGCAGCGCGGAGCCCAGCACCACCCGGCTGCCTCCCCATCGCTGATGCCTGCACATCACCTACCATGGGCAGCAATTCCCTACTCACCATAAGCCCCACAGCATAGGAAAGAGTGTGCATCTCCTTGTGAGAAGGGCTTGCAAAACCAAGTGCATTCTTCCCTCATCCCTCACTATAAGCCTCTCCCCATTTAAGCCGTTTCTTTATGGCAAACAGCGATATTCCCATCACATCTCTGTAGGTGCCTGCCTGTCCTTCCAGCTCCTGCGAGCACCATGTCTGTGGCACTGCAGGGGTGGCATACGGGAACCAGGCCTTTTGTCCAGAGGAAAAACCTGCCAAAGTAAGCTTGATAACATGGAAGAGCCAAGTGCAGTTTGGAGTCCTTCAATATGCATTTCTCTGTGCAGGCTTGCTACTATAGCCAATTCTTATCTCATGGTTAGATCTGACCAAGAAAATGACACAATTACTCTGAATTTGGGTTTAAAACTTGTGCATAATCAGCCCAGGTCCACAAACTGATCAGCTGATACTAAACTTACTAAACTCATTGCATATATGACTATTTTCAGATTCAGACCTAGGCTATGATCTACTTTGTACAAATATCCTGAAAAAAAAATCATAGTCCTTGGCAGTTGACCTTTTATTTCAGTTCAATAAATATCTCCTTTAAGCACGCTGTAGATTTGCAAACATTGATTCCTGTCCTCTTGCCAGCAATGAGTAGTCTGGCAGGCAGCTCTGCTCCTGCCCTTCCTCCTTGACAAAGCAGACTTTAAGCAAAACACTGAAACACCGGGCACAGATCGTTTAGTGATTTCTTTATCAACCAATGATGACTTTTTCCTGTGAAGTCAAAGCTGCATTCCATGTTATTTTGTAGGGTTTTCAGGAAGCTTGTTATCCAAGTGGAACAAATGCAGTCTGGCCCATTACATTTTCCTGGAGATTTTTGAAATTTTTGTAAACTGAAAAAAAAAAAAAAAGAGTCAAGTTTAATAAATTCAGTATTGTTGCTTTTATACTTTCTCTGGGATTTATTTCCTTTGCAGTCAATTTGTATTCACTCTCCGCTCCTTTACACAAGACGCTTAGGGACATTTTGTAGTTCAACATACCATAATGCTCCGTTTCCTCTTCACAGAGATAATGAACTGCAGATGATTGTGCTGAGGGATGTTTGCTACCTACAGGAGGGAAGCGATGCCGGGACCTGGTACCGCCATGCGGGCTCTGCACTATACAGTGAGAATGCACACTTGCCATGATGCAAACTGGCACAGGTAGGGTCACTTCTGTTCTCATGTCATTAACAGATGGGGAAAGAAATTGTATTTTTAATTGTTTTGTTAGATATCTGTGTTAATAGGAATCTTAAAATTGAGTGATAAAGAGCGTGGGGTTTAATTATGGCTGTAGCTGTGTGTTCATAGGCTCTCACAAGCACACACTATTGCTTATAGACAACTGCAGTCCCCTGGGGCTTCCTCCCTGTATTTTAATGGTCTTCCATTTTCCCTGCTGTAAGCATGTGTCATCCATATCTGTCTAACTTTTGTTGACTTTGTGGCACCTCCTCCGCAGCTCAAGTGGGCCTGGAAAAAAATTTCCTGGGTCATGAAGGTCAGTCCTCACATCTACAACCATTGCATAACTGTGTCCGAGCCGTTACGCAGGTCCGTCCGGGAAACAGGGAGACTTCTTGTCCTCCCTGCACCTATCTGGAGACTGCTTCAGCACAGGGCTCCCCTAGTAGTGAGGAATGGGCCCATGATTTCCAGAGTAAGGGTAGTTATGGCTAGTTTGTACTCATTTGAGCTTTGTACTTGACTCAAGCTGCTTTTTTCCCATCTCTGCTTTTTACTCTACTACTGCGTTTACAAAGGACAGTCATGTCTGTCCTCAGCCTTGGCTTTCCTTTGGTTGAAAAGCCAGACTTGTCTAGTCTGGTGTCTTAAGATGGCCTCCCCATTAATCCCATGGTCAGCACCTGCTTCGCGTTCACTTAATCTATTTCTTCAACATGAATGTGGCAGAGGAAAGCTGTATACAGCAACTCTGTGAGGTCTCCCCAGGGCTGTCCATGTCCAGTGGGCACTACTCTTTATCTGTCTTTTTTGGAAATCCCTCCGCTTCACTGTCCTGCGCCTGCCTTTTCCACTCTCATGCCTGGTTTGGCTTTGGAAACTGAGCGGCAAGAGCTGGGTCAGAGCTCTGGGTCACCACACGACCTGTATACACAGGTCTTCTTTGACACTCGTTTTCAGTTGGCAGGACTTTTGATGATTGCAAAGGCTTGGGTAAGTTGTCCCCATGCGCATGAGCTTGGATTTCATAAATTATTAAACTTTGTTTTGTTTTATTAGCCTGGCCCTCTAGGTCATTGGGTTTGACCTGTATGGCATCATGAGTCTTCTCTGTGCTGATAATGCCCCCAGCTTCTTTACATCAATATATACTACCTGATGTTCCCATTTTCTCTGCCAGTGATCGTGCTGAATTGATGCTTAGCCTCATTCCGAGAAAACTGTCCCAGTTCATTAGATTTCTTTGTGGGAGAATCCTTTGTCATCTCCCCAGGAATGTCCTCATCTCCTAACCATTTTCTGTGCTGATTCCCATTTTCGCAGTTTTATTTAATAATTCCCATGTGATACATGCAGATGTCCAGAGAGATTTGGCTGACTTATATTCCTATGTCTGAAAGACATCCATCTTATCAAAAAATGATATCACGTTATTCAGGTACATTCCTGCTGCATCTTGTCCCAATTTCCAGTTACCTTCCTAGCTGTAATAGCCCTCCCCTTTCACATGTCCCAAAGCCTTTCACAGATGACTCTCCCATTCTCCCTCATCTTACCGTAAACTTGCCTGCTATTTCAGATGCCCGTTTGGGTTTAACAAAAATCTTTGCAGTGCCGCCTCCCTGCCCCATCATAGCACTGCTTGATTCTCCTAAACTTGAATCTCTGGGCTGTGGCTTTCTGTGCTGACCCATTCCTTTCAACAAGGCTGTGAAAGGCTGCTCCTTTGTAGGAGAGCCTCTTCCCTTGCAAAGGCTGTGCTGGCGTGCAAGGCTGGCGTGCAAAGGCTGTGCAAGGCTGGGCCTCCTTGCACACTGGTGTGATGGTGAAAGAAGCCATGCTGAAGGACTAGACTCAGAAGAACAGCCACTGTGGTCCTCATTTTTGTAGCTGTCAGTGTCTCATCAAGGGGATGGTAGCTGAAATAAATAAAGCAGTCCCTCACTGTACCTAGATGCTTAGCTAAAGTGTTTGCAAAGTTGGTGAGAGGTTTTCCACTGACTGTTCCTGGATTTTGGATGAGATCTTTTATAACCTTATTGCAAGAGTAAGGAAGATGTAGGAACTCCATTAAGGGACATGTATCTAAATATCTGAAGTCCAAATATAAAACATCTTACAATTGTATTAAGAGAGGTTATCTGAGCTATCAGACTCAGTATTTTCTTTTCTGTTTTGGGGACTGTTTTTCAGGTTTTTTGGTCTGCTAAATCTTGCAATTTATCTGTACATCTTCTTGTGAAGTATAGCAACATCAGTGCCAAAATTAATTTCCAGCCCTGTAAAAGCAAACTGATGTGTGATGCAGACAATGCACTGAGGTAAATACTTCAATGTAAGGGTGTCACTTATATGATTCATGCTTTGAGTAGTAACATAAACCAGGATGTACACAGCTTTAGGCAGGCACACAAGATGTCATTATACTGTTTTCTTGCATATTAAAACTTTAAAAGAGAGCAAAATCTTCAAACATCATCTTAACCTCTGTTTTAGTGGAGTTATACTTGCTTATGACCTTGTTATCCTGCCTGGTCTGTTCTGGTTTCTGGGGTCATGCTTCTCAGTTAAGGACTGAGTTCAAGAGAGATTTGGGAGGCTCCTGGAGAATGGTGGGACTGGATTCAGCCTCTTGAAGAATTGAAGGAAGGAAGCACCTGATGTCCAAGGTGGTCTGGAGTGAGCTGATGCTGCCTTCGCTGGGGAGATGGGTTTCACATTGCAAACACACTCTTCATGAAAAGGTCAGAGAGAAGCCACCTTCGTGATTAATTCATGTGGGCTATTGAGTAGAAATAAAAGGAACAAGTGGCAGACCAGCTACACAGGGGTGGTAGCTGGACTGAATTATCTGAAAGTGTGGAAGGAAAGAATTAATTTTTTTCACCTGCAGTTCAAAACACAGTGTTTTCTGATGTATGTGGACTTTGTGAAAATTATTTTTCTGTGTTCATCATAAAAAAAAGCATTGGAATGGAATAACTATATATAACAGAAAACAGCTGTTTTGGCATCTTTCAGTTGCAACAAAGTGTAGTGGGAAAATGCAGTTTGAAAATAGTAATTTGACAGGTAAATGGGTCAGACTTGAATCTTCTTGTTTTGGAAATCTTTGCCTTACTGTTTGTAGCAGGCCCATAAATTAAAGTACTCTTTGTCTTTCTTGATTGTCAATTTAATTGCAAGGAGGAGATAAAAAGCTGACAGGAATGCAGAAATCTTAATAAACAACATCTATGGTGAACACACCCTTTCAAATATGCACTCAGAGGAATATGCCCTTCATAAGTCATATGAAACAGAAAGCTAGATTGTGCAGAGTAAATAAAGTCTTTCATGCTGGGGTGACTAGGTCAAACTTGTAAATGACCCCAAAACTTTGCTACCTGTTGGAAATTCAGTGGCTGAACTGGCTGGCCACAGCATTACTGCCTTTTTAAAGATGCTCAATATAATGAAGTGACACTTGAGTCCAATTAGTTTGATACTACTGATGACTGATCTCCATCCTCCCTGGATAAAAGATGGAAGAAGCTCAGAGGAGTCCCACTGCTGGACCACCGCATGTGTAGGAGGAGTTTGTGTTAAGTCTCTCTTCCAAGGAAAGTGGCTCGGCTTCCAGAGGAGAGTCACCCCAGCCCACACATGGCCATGAGAACAAATTGTTTTTAACTCTCCCCAGACTCCTGGTGCTCACATCTATGTTCCTGTGGATATGGCTTGAATCTTTCACAATACTGATGCTTGACAAAGGTATCACAGTATCACCAGGTACCATAACACTGTTGAACATTTTGGATAAGGGATCAATGGCACCCAGGAGACTGATAGAGGCAGGTCAGGTCAGTGTCTCTCCATTGACCCCTGATTCCGAGATCAGGTCTCATGATGGACATGGGACTGCTTGTGGAGGATGCTGGGGGCAGAGAGACTTCTTCTTTAATCTCCTGAGATTCAGCTCCTTAATCTAGTAAATTCCCCTACCTCTTCCTTGGACTGCATGTGCAGCAGCATCGCAGAGCAGCCACACACTGAGCACTGTCCTACCTCGGGGAAAAGGGAGATGGGGTAGAAGTGGGGACACCATGAGAACAGATGTTACAAAGTACAAGAAAACTGAGTTGCGAAAGGTGGTATTAACCCGTGCAGATTAACCTTATTATAACAGATACCATGAAAGTATCAACAACAACAAATTTCATTGTTGCATACTTTTAGGATCACTGTTCTGTGGTGGTACAGGCAGATTGCTTGGTATAACCATGGATGTGACGGCACTTGTAAGAATGGGCTGGTAAATGACTACTACTCTCTTGCTTAGTATTCCCCTGGAAACAAACTAATTCCCCAAACAGACTAAAAGTAAATAAAATGCTCACAAGCGGATGGATGTGTGTCTTCAGGAAAAGAAAAAAAAGAAGTGAGGAAAAACTGATGCTTCATCCCTTTTTTAACAGAAACCAAGGCTAAACTCCCACTAGCTCCAAGGGAATTAGATGCCTTTAATCTCAGTCACAATAATAAATGAGGGAGCATATTATACCCAAGATGTGGTGAAACATCATGATGTGGTCTTTAGACTGAGGGGGTCAAAGTTTTCCATGGCTAGAGGGAAGGCAGCTGTAAGGGACTGAATGAGACAGGCACAGTGAACGGCAGTGCACAGCAGGGACTCCAGCTGTTCCCCTGCTGTCTGTGGAGCAGTGTGAGGACTTTATCCAAAGCCTGCCAGAGTTCTGAAAGCCTTTGACTTTGCTGCGTCTTAAATCAGACCTTATGTGCATCATTTATCTTATTTGCCAGAGATACTGCATCTATGTTTTTTCCAGCAGAAACAATTGATATGACTAATGTGCTAGCTTTTTCTTTTAATGGTGTGCCATGTTTGTGTTAGTCTATTTTCAAGACATCTTTCGGTACTTCCTCCTGAACAAATCAATGGTATTGGTAGGTAGCTGCAAATTTCTGTTACAGTAATGGGCAGAGCTGACGGACAGTATCGTTATACAATGATTTTCTTTGGATTTTTCCAAAAGGCCATGGCTTTGATCAGTAGTGACTGGGGAGAGGTACTGTGTCAGTAGTGCTGAACCATTCCACCACGGTTTTGCTTTTAGAGAAACTCCCAAATACTTGTGGCTCCTCCGTGATTTATGGTGCTGAACTTTCCAGCTTGTAAGTGGCAGGTGAGGAAGGTTTTCCCAGCTACTAGAAACAAATCCACCCTGCAATGGATGTGAGGTCTTTGCTTAGTGATCACACGGACTTTCAGATCAAATCCACACTCTGCATGGGAACAAGGACACCAGTGTTTGATCTCCAGAGTGAATTTAATGAGCTGAGTTTGTGAGGTGCTTGCCAAGTTCAACTCTGAGCAAAGAAAGACCTCTGCAAAGAAGCCAAAATCAAAATTTTTTAAAAAAGAAAAAAAAATAAAAATCCCTTTCTCTTTTTAACTGTCAAAGTGTAGGAGCTATCTAAGATGTGTCTTCCAATCTGCATTACTTGGAAGTGGGGATTCAGACCAGCTGCCTACACAGCTCATCTCAGTAAGCAAGGGCTCATCTGATATAACACAACCTGGATAACAGAAGCTGGGACTTCCAACGTGTAGTAGAGCAAACTGTCCTGTGACAGGAGGTAGGTGAGGAGTGATAAATCTGTATGCCTCAGTTGTGTGAAATTCTGTCCAGCTTCACAGCAGTGAGAGGCTGGAAGAAGAGGTGAGATCCTCAGCCAAAGACACGAACTGTATTTGACATTTCTTGATGCCAAGGCAGTGCTGTTACTTTAGCAATACAGAGGATGCAGAACAGTGTATAGTCCAGGTGAAACCTGCAACCTCTGTGAGTCCAGAGATACTCAAGTAATGCTGTTAAACTGGAGAGCCTCTTTCAGTCTTCTGATCCTTTGCATCTGTCAAGTCCAGTAGTCCTGTGGCTTGATGCCTCTGAGCCAACTACATGCTCATTGTGTGGAGCCCAAATATCCTCTTTCTTGGGGCCTTTGAAGAGAACAGTTTAAAAATATCTTAGTCCCAAGCTTTTTTTCCTTGGCATGATTGCTCCTATGGGACCTTCTCTGCTTGAGATCTGCCCTGTCCCTGTTCTCCCCCAGTGCTGGGTTTATGAAATTTCAGTTTCTCAGAGGCCACCAGCACTTGCTAAAATGGTGAAGCAGCAAAGGGAATCCCGTACTCCTCTTTCAATGCCCAAGGACCCCTTTTACCATCTGCTACTGTAAACTAGAAGCTATCCATTCCTCCAAGTCCAAGTCTGCTGCTTTACTGTAGCAGAATTAAATGTGAGGGAAAAAAATCACTGCAAGGCTTTCTCTGGTTTTTGCCGGGCAGAGAGAGTAAAGAGAAACAGATGATTAATCTTTTGTTTCTTGATGGTTCAAGTATCCTTTTATATATGAGTCATACGTCTAAATATTCAGGGTCACCAGCGACCTCCTCTTGGCCAGATTTACAAAACTTCTTCCTCCTTGGTCTAGCTGAAGAGTCTAGATGCATTCAACTCCTCTTATCTTTCCGGGCTTTCCTAGGTCTATGCTTTACTTTTGCTCTTTGAGGACAAGTGATATGAATATAATAACAAAGGATTTTTTTCCCCCCCCTATATGGTTTCCACAATCCTTACAAAGACCTGCCTGTGTCTTTTCTGGGCGTTTTTGCTGGGTAGCATATAAAACATATTTTATGCGGAAAAAAAAATGTACCCAAATATTTTTGGGTGCACTCCCTGCGTTACCAAGATTTATAGAAATCTTATTTTAAAGCAAACTGACTGAGATGGAAGCAGTTACAGAACAATATTTATTGAGCCACTAGACAGCCAAACATTACTTCATAAAACAGGAATAAGCAAATATCCACTGGTTAAGGGACAGCAACTTTTTACAGAATTCAGTTGGGCAGGAGTCACCTCAGGCAGTCCGCACTCATAGCATTCAGCATCTCTACTCTCTGTATATCAAATACCTAGTACACTAGGTATGACTAGGAGATAAAAATATTTTAAGTCAAAAGCGGGGACTATGTTTTCTAATATTTGGTGCCTGTTTTTTTAGGCTGCTGTCACTATCTGCACATCTATGCCCTTGAGTGATCCACAAATAATACATGCTCTAAACACTACCTGTGCAAGATGGGGGCAAGGTTTAGGATCCTGCTCCTACAGATGCTCATAAGGTTAGGTGAGAGCTGCTCATGAATAAAAATATTAATGCACATAATCTCTGTTAGGGATATGGCCAGGAACTAAATTTATTCAAACATTTTGTGATCTTATTCTAATTTTTCACAAAACATAAAAAAGTTATGTGACATTAGAGATGTAAGAAGTATCTAACTGTGGGTGCTGAGTAATACAGCAGTGCAAACAGGAACTTAACAGCCATATTTAGGAATATAAGAACTCTGTAGATTTCTACCAAAAGCAAAGTCAATACATAATGAGCATATTAGCTCTCTGAAGTGTGAGTACACTGATACTCCATCTATGACTTGGTCCTGACATTGCTCCTTGCTGCTTTTATTACACCATTTTTGCTGCTGTAATTACACCATTAATTTCTGTGGATTTACTTACAATTTAGGTCTTGATTTAGCAACACATTTAGGCAGTACTACAGGGCAGGAGGTGAAGCTGATGATGGGTCTGTAAGGACTGACGATTCTTGAAATAATAACCTAACAATAGGATGTTGTAAAGAAAGTGGAAAAAAACCCACAGCTAGTCTTGTACTGGCATTTAATAACAAATATGTTGTGTAATCCACAGGAGGTAATTTTTCAGCTTTGCTCAGTGTGGGTGAGGTCTTTACTGGAGCACTGTGTCTGCTTTGGGGCCATGCACTTGATGAAAGATGGAGACTAATTGGAAAAGAGCCAGAGGAGGTCAACAAGGATGATGAGAAGTTTGGAAAATATGATGTATGAGGAAAAGTTTTTGTTGTTTTCTTTAATCTAGAAAAAAAGGATCCTGAGATGGGACACAACGAAAGACTTCTAGTACTTGAAACATTACTGTGAAAGACTACGATGAATTGTGCCCATAAGAATACAGGAAGAACTGGTTTAATTTATGGCAAAGGTGATTTATATTAGGCATTAGGAAACACCTTTTACTCTTAGGAAAATCCAGGACTGGAAAAGAACACCTAGAAAGACTTGTTACTCTGGTGAATGGAGATTTTTAAGGACAGATCAGACATACATCTGGCAGGAGAGGCTAAGATATAGTTATCTTGCCTCTGGGTGTGGGCTGGAGAAGGTGTTCTCCTGACATCCCTTCCAGCCCTGTATTTCTGTGATTTATGGTCCTGTGTGACTTAGACCTCTGTTGAACCAGGGCCTTAGGTTACAATCAGCTCCTAGATATCAAAGGCTTTGTTTGGAAAGGTTCACAGGCTGGCCAAGTGCCAAACAGTTTTCTGTCCTCTGGGGAGATGGTAGCTCTCTGGCTCTCACCCAAGTCTCTGAGCTACAACTGACAGAGTTTTCTGCCTTGCTTATTAGTCACTCGGCCGAACTGGACCTGCAGCAGCATGGCAAGAGCGCAGGCAGTTTCTGGAAAGGTTTTTCCAAGGAAGTCTGAATGAACCCAGGATGCACCAGGAGCTGATTTCCCTTCACACGGTCTTCCCACGCTGTCCTGCACTGTTCTTGCCAAGGACCTGGTGTTGGAAATACCCTTCAGGAACAACATTCAAGAGTCAGAAAAATACTCAGGGGTCAGATGTGTAGCCAAAAGATAAAAGCTGAGACTTCAGCCAAAATGGATGTGGAACAAGTGTTGTCCCAGCAAAAAAAACCCCAAACCCTAGGCACACCAAACTTGTCTTGTCTTTCTTTCATGCCCAGTGAAGTCAGTCTGCAGGGGCCCCGTGTTTACATTTAGAGTGGGAGGAAAGGTGAATGGTGGCACATAACCAGAACAGGATTGCTGTATTTGTGTCCATGTTTCCTCCTACCAGTGCCAGCAAGGTCAAGGGATGAGAGAAGAGGAAGGGCCCTTGACTCCAGATTTGACTCAGATGTATCCTCTACTGTTTTTTATATGAATGTTGTTACTGGTGATCTGCCTTGGGCTTTTAAGGGGACTGTTTTTTCTGTTGTATGTAATTCTGTTTGGTGTGTTTCTCTGGATACAGCACCGACTGCTGACCTTGGCCTTATGTACATAGTTGTCCCACCCTGGTCCACCAGTGCAGGTCCCAGCAGCTGCATGCTCAGCTGGTGATAGCTGTGAAGGTCTGTGTGACCACAGTAAAGTGATGGTATGGGAGTTAAGATTAAAAAGGAAGAAGGCAAATGTTAGATATCTGTAAGAGATGTGCTGCCATTATGGTGATACAGATCCATTATCCTGTGAAATGTACAACAGGCTGCTTCTAGATGCTGGTTTTTAGTTCCTCTGAATTCCTTTTCTCTTGACATTGCCTTTGACCTACGCTGGGATCAGAAATCCCATTTGGCCACTGGAGGGCAATCCGAACTCTTCACCATAAATATTTCCAACCAATGGTTTGTCAAGGAGCAGCATCCCCACTGTGGCTCAGGGACTGCAGTTTGCTTCTGTGCTCTCACCGTCTCTCTCTCTCTTTGCCCCCTCCTTTCACAAGCACCACCAACAGGCTTGTGTCAGTGAAGTTTTTTAGCTTATAGGAAGTCTTTCCAACAAAATGCCAGCCATGCCAAAACAAGTTCCTCTACAAGTCACCTCCTTGTTAGGTCTGCAGAGAGTGCTCACACTTGGCTGATAGAGCCCATGGTGTGTAGGACGCCTGCATGGCTGTTAGCCATTGGCACTTGACCAGCGCCAAGCGCAGTAGTGACGTGTTGGACAAGGGTGAATTTCACACTGTCAAACTATGTTAGTCCTGCATTATACTGGACTGACTAAAATTATCTTGGGGAGACATGTAGAAGCGTAAAAGTAGGCACGCTACACCCAGTGCAACACAGGAGACTCTGGGCACTCTTATCTGTCTGCATCCTGTAAGAAATCCAGTCTGCTCCTGCCTATACTTCCAGGGACTGTCATTAAGAATAAGGAACAAAAATAATTTTACCTTGTGTGTTCTACATTTGAATCAGACCCTTGGTTTTATGGCAGATGATATCATTCTGGGTCCAAACAGGGTCCTAAACACCTTGTAACGGGTGCAGAATAGCAGTATGAGATTTTTTTTTTTAAGTAAGTCATCTCCAGCTCCAAAGTGTACTGAAAGTTTCAATGTACCTGGAGGCTTTTCAGCAACCAGTCAGCAACCCTCAGTCGTTCACCGAGCAGATTCCCTTTCTCTCCTACAGTTCCAACCAGGCTGAGCACAATAACGGTCTCCCAGCTGGAGCTGTCTCTCTAAGACAGACCTGGCATCTGGAGATGTTGAACAGCAGCCTCTTCAGGAATGGAGAAAGTCAGCACACCAAATACATCCTGACCTCAGTCTTCCAACCGTAAGGCTCCAAGAAAGCCTGTCCACTTCTCCAGCCAGACATCACAGGGCAGCAGGTACCACTGCAGTGGGGTCAGCAGCTCCCAGGCTCTGCAGTGCTGAGTCCATTGGAGATGGAGGTGGGTAACAGAGCAGCAACCCTGGCACAGCTCTGCAAGAGGGCAAAGGGGCCTGCCTCCATACAGGAAACATGGATGAGAATCTTCCCTTGTTCAGGAGAAAAGAGTGGGTTTCATTTCAGACCTCTGCCAGAAGGTCTGCACCAGAAGGTGCAGAGCAGCTGATGGAGAAGTGCAGGCTGTGCAACACTGCATAGCAGGGCTGCTGCAGCACGGGCTCGTGGGCAGAACGCCTTGTCTTGGCACCAGGTGTGCCCATCCTCTTGGCAGCATGGTGAGTCAGTGCACAGTAGGCTTTTTCTGAGGAGCTGGAGAGATGCAGAGACAGCACAAGTATTTACCATCCCGAAAAGTTCTTTGCTAAACCAGAGCAAAGCTCTTTGTTGTATAGAGTGGAAGAAATAGAAAGAAAAAAAAAACGCAAGCCCCAAAATTTTACAAAAATTAAAGTCCTTTTTCCAGATGTCACAGAAGACTCCCGTACAATTTCTCTTGTGGTTTAGTATAAGAAAATATGGATAGATTTTTTTTTTAAGGTGTCAGCCTTGACTCTTGCCTTTCCCCAGTACTCAGTGGGAGAAAGATCAAGTGGTTTATTTTTGCAAAGCAGCTTAAGTGTCTGCAGCAGTCAGTGGTCCATATTGCAGGGGAGGTCATACGAAGTCCTTGAACTCTTTGTCAGTCTATAATTTCTCCTTGTCTGTTCTGCACTGTTTCCAAAACAACGCCCTGCCTTGTGCTGGATGTGGGAATGCAGGGAAGATAATTTAAGTTCTTGGGTCCAATCCCTTGCAGTTACTAATAACTGCCCCAAAGAGCCCCGGGGCGGAAGGGTCCATGCAGCATTTGCTTCCTACACCCCATACATCAAAAACATTTATTGATAGCGTTTATCAAGCATACTGATTTTAGCTTGTAAGATCAAAAGCCAAAAAAGTGTACAAGGTACATCAGGAAGAGAAAAGGAGATAAAGCAAAGAGGTCACCAATATTTTAGGTCTTTGAATACCAGAAAAATTCTTAGGACAAAAAATGATCTTAGGAAACATACCTTGTCCCAGAGAAAGGCAACCGCTGCCTTCTAACCTCTCCCCCTACTCCCCTGACCTGATGTGAGCAAGACACTCACCAAGGTTTGGAGGTTTTTAGTACCTAGGAGCACAAATACATCCCAGTGACTCATCTCTGATGCACCACTGAAAGACAAAATCTTCTTTCTGAAGTTATATATTAAGAAATGGGGAAAAGGCAGCCATCAAAAGCCTGAAACATAATTAATATAGCCATCAATTGGCTTCAACATATTTTAAGCCCTTCTAGTTTAAGCCTTGGTTAGTCCTAAGGAACTCAAATCCCAGATCAGGGCCCAACAACACCCCCATTACAAACTGCGAGCCTTGTGTGTTAGGTGTCCCCTGTGCTTTGCTCTGGCATAGCTGCAGCACCGTACTTCCTAACACTTGGGAGAAGGAGTCCGTCTCCTCAGTTCCCCACAGATGCTTCTCCCCAGGCTCACCCCTGTATGCGTTGTGCAGGCAGCTCACTTGCAGCAAGGTGCCACTGCAGAGTCCCAGCAAGTCACCAGGACAGCCTTTGGGGTGCTGATGGCTTCGTTTCTGCTCTTGCCAGGATGCTGGATGACCTCATCACTTCTTGGTGGCCTGCCCAGTGGTTTCCGGAGAGATGAAGTTCCTCCCAAATGTCCAACTTCTTTCCCAGCTCCCCTAGAGAGGGGAGGCTGGAGCTTCCAGGGTTCCAGTCCCCAGTTCCCAGTCAGTCTTGGTGATGGTGAACTAGGAGACTGCAAGCTACAGAACCTGGACTTCAATCTGCCCAAGTCACTTGGATAGTCCACGTATCCCTAGCTCCACTGAAAGTCACCAGGTAGGATAAGCAGGGTCTGGAAGTCCTAAAAATACAGATTTTGGGCTGCCATGCCAGCTGGTATGCCACACCAACAGCATGGGTGTCCATTTTGGGGCAGTTGAAGATGTAGGTGTCCCTGGAGCTGGGGACATAAGAGCCTCCAAGCTGTGCCTGCGGGCACAGGGCAGATGAAAATTTCAGGCTTAGCTTGAGGTAGAGGTGCCAGCTCCCCCTGAGCTTAGCCGCCAGCAGCAGCGACAGGCAGGAGTGGGGCAGGAGCAGCATTTGGCCATTGCTGCCAAGTGCAGACCTCAGCACAGTCTGGGAGGCCCCTCGGGCGGGACAGCCCCCACCGGTGGCAGGCAGCTTGCGACTGTGAGCGGCTGAGAGCAGTTAATTCCCGGCGTCCCGCAGGAACGCTGCGGGAGCGTGGCTGGGGTCCTGCAGCCCCCCAGACGTGTGCCTCCTGCCACATCGGCTACAGCATGAGCCTTGCCAGGTGCCCAGCACTGTGCGCAGCCTGCACAAAGCACCGCTGCTGTCACGAGCTGGACCTTTTGACCTCCTTTTCCCGTGTATAAAGTGATCCTGTAGACAGGACCTGTGTATAAGCTATTCTGTATATAAAATGATAAAATTTTACAGCCCCTCCTTAAGCTTTTCATTTTGAAGCTATAAGCGTAAGTATTTTTCTATAGGTAAGACAGGACATGTAAAGCCACCAGGGAGGTTGGAGATTCACAGAAGTACAGACAAAAAAGGCTCTTTTAAATTAGATTCAGGAAAGGGCTATGCATTTTCCATTAGGCTTTAAAGGAACTGGGACATAAAAATAAAGCCAAGCCAAATACTGAGAGCAATGTAACCAGTGAAACAATGGGAAAGTTATTTAGCAACATACACAGCCCTGGAACGGCCATGCTGTAAGTTAAGCACGCACACCAAATGTATTTTGGGCTGCTGGTGCCAGAGCACTCAGCTAACCCTCTGAAAACTAATTCACACACAGCATGCTTACATTTCCCTCTCAACAACAGCTTGTGAGGCAATCACTGTGAGGGGACAGACAACGCTTACTTATTTCAGCCACTCAGGCAGAACAGCTTGGCCTCTGTGATCCTAACCAGATGCTCTTCAGTAATCTCACATGCAAGGTGCATTGCACAGCTTCCATGTGCATCCCTAGAGCAGCCTGTCCTGCTCTCTTACCGCTCTGTACTGAGCACTGCCAACCACTCTGTCCGGTAACCTCATCTGTCTCCTGAACATCACCTCTCACAAGTGAACAAGTACAAGACCATTTCTGCCCTAGCACAAGAGAACCTGCTCTTTCTCTCTCAGAAAGGATGCACTTGCTTGCTGGTAAAATAGAGCTATTGCCAAATTACACTTCTGCAGCACATGCATTGGCCTTTCCTTTGACCCAAGTCTTCCTCATTGCGTCACATTCCCCCCTGAACTGAAATCTCCTTGCTGTGGTGGCTGTGGGGAGAAGAGGTACCACAAATGTAGTTAAGCCTACTTGATTTGCAGACGTTGCTTGCTCTTGCCTGGACCTTTGGGGATGGCTTAGCTCAAAGCGTGCCTGTACTAATGTAAACTGGACTCAGGGATGCCTTTGAAGGCTAAAATCATAAGGGATGAAGAAATATGGGGGAAACAACCAAGCTGAAGGGCTTGGCTCCTCTGCCATTATGCAAAGGTGGCTGACATAACTTGTGTGAAGGCTCTAAAAGCAGCCCACGTTTCTTCTTGGATTGTTTCCTTGGCAGGGCTAGAAGACTTTTTTATGTTTTTGAAGGAACTGCAAGCAGAAGAATGCTTACAATGAGTGCTCTGATTTTCCTGTCTTTTTCCCCATGTCTGGGAAGAAAAGAGCTTTGGTATTTTCTTTCCATTTTCCCACAGTAGAGCCTTGGGAAGACTATGTCATCCTGGGTTTGGAGAGCGGTACAGCATGCAGCGTCATCCCCAGCACAGAACATGCCAGAGGGGCATTCTGCTTCCTTGCAGCTAGCGAGGAATGACAGGAGCACCACGCTTCCTCCACATGATAAAATTATTCCTCCTTTTCAGCGTGGACTTCTCTGCACTTGATACCCAGAGTCTGCTGGCTCCCACAGGCATGTCCTTCACATGACTTGCTGTTTCTGTTTCAGAAAGTAAAGTATTCAGGATGGTTTTTCAAGGACTGAAATTTTTTCTTGCAGGAATGTTCCTACCACAGCCACCAAAACCCCTTTCCTAAGCACTTGGGTGAGAAAGCAAGTAATTTAGGTGAAGAGAAGACATTTTGACATATCTGATCACCATTGTGTCTCAGCTGAGAGAAAGGGCATCAAATGCCTCTGATTGATAGGTTTTTGATTTACCTTTACAATTTTTCTGTAGCATGTTCACGCTTTGGAATAGCAAGGTCACGAGCTGAAACATGTGAGTATGTGTGCGTGTGTGAAAGAGAGAAAAAGAGGGAGGAAGGCATCAGAAACTTCAAGTAAAAAGAGGATTTTTAAACCTTCATCTTCACCCAACCTGAATGTTAGGAGAGATTATTAGAAAACTGTTTTTCTGTTCTGTAGCAATTTTCTTTTTTGTTTTGTTTTGTTTTGTTTTGACAGATAATAGCTCTGCTTGCCAGCACACAGTGAAATCAGCTGGTGTTTATGCTGTCAAAAATGAAAGGGTTTCCTATTATTCCATTGATTTCATTATATTAGATTAAGAAATCTTGTGTGGTTGGCTACCAATGACATGATCTCAGAGTACACTGAGAAATGATTCATGCTGTTGCATGCTGAATCTGCTAGGGAAGTTTGTCACCAAAGAAACAAACATGAACTTCTCTTTATTTAAATTTTCTGGGCCAGGATCAAGGTCTTCTCCTAGAGAAGTCCTGAGTTTTACTGCAGCTTTGGGGTGCCATTATAGCATGTGCAAGTCGGAATAACTGAATAATCCTAATGGTTAGATTGAAATGAGTTCTGTTGAAGCAGGAGAAGAGAAATGGGAATCCTGGACCATGGTGCCGCCAGATCAGCACACACCTTGGCAGGCATTTACATTTGCTCAGCATTTTGACTCCCGCTCTGCACCCCTGGGAACTGTCTAGTTGGCTTTATTTTAAAAGAAACAGGAAAAAAGTAATGCACTCCAAGAGTCATGAAGAGGTGTGAGGAGCCAGCTTGTCCCAGAAGATTGATTTTGGACACTGAGTCCAAGAAGTCATGTTTGGACTTGCCCAGCCCTATTAGACTTGACTGTATTTCAGGATTGGCCTCTGCCGTAAACACTGTGGCATTTTAATTGTTTCAGAGGCAGACTGTTAGGGGCACAGTTAGGTACACACTGCTCTGCCACCACTTGTCATTTACTGGGTCACAACCAGCAACCTCTACAGAAGGTCCACACATCCCACTCTCCTTTCCTGCCTCTCCCAAAACCCTTCCCCCAAACTAAATCAGAGCTCCATAGTTTTGGTCTGTGCCTCATTTTCCATTATTCTTACACTTATTTTCTCCACAGTGCTCCACTGAGCTCGCCTACCAGACATATAAAAGTGGGAAAAAGATGCAAGAAGAAAATCTGCATATAATGTATTCCATGGGCTAAGCAGGAACTAACAGGCATTAGGAAACCCAAACTTAATGGATGTTGGGAATGGGTGTTGCATTTGTTCTCATGCTGGCATTTGCCTTTGCCCAATGTTAGGATCAGTTAATTTGTGGGGATCAGTAAGGCAAGTTACGTAAGTGTTGGCATTTCAGTGTGTTTGTGTTTGGTACCAGATGGATGTGCTGACATCCAGAGGGACCTCCACAGGCTGGGGAATGGGCTGAGAGATACCTCATCAAGTTCAAAAAAGGGAAACACAAAGTCCTGCCCTGGGGAGGAGCAAGCCCAGACACCAGGAAAGGTTGGGGGCTGACCATCTGGAAAGCAGCTCTGCAGAGAAAGCCCTGCAGGCTTTCAACTTGCTGCACTGGTGGGCAACGGGTTGATCATGAAATGTGCCCTCCCATCAAAGAAGCCTAAAAGCTTGCTGGGATGCTTTAGGAGGGTGATCAAACATGGGCACAGGTTGCCCAGAGAGGCTGTGGAGTCTCTGTCTTCAGAGATCTTCAAGCCTGGATGTGGCCGTGAGCAGCCTGCTCCAGCTGACTGTGCTCGGAGCTGGGGCTTGACGATGTGATCTCCAGAGGGGCCTTCCACCCTCTGCCGTTGCGTGAGTCCGTGATGATTGCAGAGCCATAGCAATGATGTTGGTACAGATACAACTGTGCTCCCACAGATGAGTTTATGATGACATTCATAAAACACCCATCATGGGAAAAAAGTACGCTTGCATGTCAGGTCAGGATTTAGTTCAGGAGTTTGCTGGAAGCAACGGCACAGGGCAAAAAGCGTGACAAGGTTATTGCTGCTGCAAGTCATGCCTGGGGAGGATTTCTGCCTGCCTGGATACCACTGATCATTGCACATGGCACTTGTAGTGGGGTAAAGAGCATCACATTTTGGTGGCACTGAAAGTAGTTAGATTCCGTAGAAGGGGTAACTCAGGGCTGACTTATCTGAGGAGGAGCAGGGGCCTGGAAATGGCACTTCTGGAGGAGGATTGCAGGACTACAGAGGACCAGCTGCCCCAGCAGGTTTTGCAGAGTTTCCACCGTGGCAAGAAAGGCTAATGCTAATCTAAACTAAATCTCCTCCTTCTATACCTGTCCAGGTCCCATTTTGTGCCCCTGTGGTTGGCACTAAATCAGTCAGGGCT
Organism: Aquila spilogaster; assembly: GCA_024606505.1. Taxonomy (NCBI): domain Eukaryota; kingdom Metazoa; phylum Chordata; class Aves; order Accipitriformes; family Accipitridae; genus Aquila; species Aquila spilogaster. Next base: position 13,500,816 of record JANHGO010000073.1, read on the forward strand.
ATAAAGGTAAATCAAATGTTTTCTCTGTGCCCTTCCTTTGCTCAAACATGTTTGGATGACAAATGAAAAGAAGGTGAGGTTGTCTCATGACACTGGACAAACAGGCTCATCTTGGAAGATAGCATATAAATTTTTTTAGAGGTTCTGACAAAACTGAGATAACTGGAGGAAAGGGACACACAAGACAGTTGTGTGCAGGAGCAAATCCCTTACTGTGAGTGTCTTCAGGCTTGGTAAATTTAGCACAACTTAACAAGGAAAACAATCTGAAAACAGCTTGCTTATAGCCTGTGAATTCCTGCTGGGGGAGAAAATCCAGGGCCCTGAGGAGTTATTTAATCCTGTTGAATAACAGGAACCAAAGGCTGGAAACCAAAGGCAGAGGAATTCAAATAGAAGATGAGGCCCAAGGGGAAAGGCAGCCATAGGAGAAGTTCTTGCTGTTCCCTCCTGGAAGCCATGGGTCTCCTCTGGGTGGGTGAGGGGAGCACAAATGGAGAAGAAAGGCACCTGGCCAACGTCTCGGTACAAGTGCTGGGGCTCGAAGTGTCTCAGGCAGGTTTGTCCCTCACCCATGACATTACCTCCTCACTGCCTCCTCCCAGAGACCAACCTCCCCTTCCGCTGGAGAAGGTCACTGAACATCCACCTGGATGGCCTGGAGTGAGGAGGTGAAGCCTGAGAGGACATGGGGACACCAGTTCTCACTGTGGGAAGGCTCATGGCCATCAGTGAAGCGGGATGCAGAGATGCCAGCTAGCAGCGCCCCATGCACGGGGCAGTGCCACGCTGCGGCTCAGCTCTCACCGCCTCTGAGCAGAGCTAAGGACCCACTACCCGACCTCCAGGTCCGATCCGAACCCTGTCCCATGGGTCCAGCGTGGGTCTGCCCCATGCCTGACCCCATGGTACCACTGTGCCACGAAAAGTGCAGCAGGAGCACACCTCGCCCCGCTCCCTGGCGTTTGTTTGGAAAAGAACCCGAAGCCATCATAGCCTTGCCCGCCGAGCAAGAACCTCTGTCCTTAACAAATCTGTATTTATACTGACTACAAATAGCTAACTTACTGGCTGACTGGGTGAGCTGGATGTTTTGGTAGGTCCTGCAGGAACCTTGGGCAGTATGGGTGCTTTGACTGTACAACCTTCATTAATTAGGAATGTTTCTGTACTGTGTTTTTACACATGGATCTACTCTCATATGCATCTGGCCATTAGTTTACTCCCAAGAATGTGAAGTAATTTTTGGCCTCTAAACTGGAGGCATGAGTGTCTGGTTTTTAACTCTTTGCTGCCACTGGGGATGCTACATGAGCCTCTGAAAGGCAAGAAACAGTTCCCCCTTTGCTCTAGCAATAGCTGCAGAGATAAGATTCTGGGACCTATGGTAGTGAGTGACTTACTTGTTACCACTGGAAAGGCTTTTTCATTGTAATGAATTTCAGAACTTAACAAATCGCTTTAATGCAAGCCTTTTGCTATTTTAAAGTAGGCAGGACAGGATTCTGGACAAACCATAGACGGGTTTGGTTGTTATCTTACTGGTGATGTAGCAGTCATATCCATTTCGTATTATGTTTTTCATATATTTTCTCAGTAAAAGAATTTTTTATTTCCTCAGTCTTTGTTTCTGTTAACTTTGGCTGAAGGAGCAATATGTTAGTGGTACCTAAAAGTGCTTTATTACAGTTTTATGTGTTGAAATCCAAAAAAGTTTTAGTAGATGATAAATGCTTGACAGGAAGTTGGATCAGCATTTATTAGTGCAAATCCCATGATCTGACTCTCCCAGCACAGGTAGTTTTTCTGTTGCTGAGAAGGATAAGGTTTAGCCAGGTAATGTGCACAGGAATTTTTTGGCAGCAGAAAGAATATCACAGATCCTTGCATGTTTGAGATCCCATATGTCCATGTATTCAGACAGACAGCTGGATAATTTTCCAATGTATGAGGAGATTAGAGCAAAAGAGGTGAAATGCTGATGAGCAGATGGTTTGGATGTCAGTTTTATGTTCCCCTTGCAGTCTTTAAAACAATGCTGCAAAGAGAACCTGAACATGAGATGGTTCCAGTGGAGCTGATTTGTAGCTTAAAAAAGGGGGATTATTATTTTTGTTATCATTCACATTAGACACAAGATAAAACCAGTGATTTGATCCTGAAGTATGAGCTTTTGGAGTACCAAATGTTCCTGTTCCTGATGCTCACCGCTGTAGATCATGTGCTGTAAGTGACTGGGTATGGTATTTTCTCTGTTCATCTGTTTCCCAAAATGGGATAACTCACTGCAACTGTGTTGTCACCAAATACCTGCCTGTAACGTAAACCAGAAATCATGCAAAACGGAAAATAACCCATCTTTTCAGCACAAGACTGGAGATCAGAGATCCTATCTGTCTTCCTTTCCTTTATACTTGTGAGTAACTTTCACTCTGGAAGAGATTCTGCAGAGGAGAATCTAGCACATGGATGAGAACGGACATCTTCAAATTCTTAGTCCTACCCACAAAAACATGGGGAGAGAGACAGAAAGGAGGGGAGACAAACACACTTATTTTCTCCAAACCACCCCCCAACTCTGTTTCTCCTGTTTCATCATTCTCAACAGTAGCCAAAAGGCATAAAGTCATGCCATGCTGATAGGGTGGTATTTGGTACCCTCTTTAAACTTAGATGCATGGTGAGGTGCCAGGCTGTGGAAATTCATGCCCCCTTCATGTTTTGTATGGCCTGCATCCTTTGCTTTCTTTATCTCCTTATATGCTCTAACACTGACTTCTGGTCACATCACAGCTTAGAAAAGCATGTTGCAGCCCATCAGGGTCGCATCCCTGAGGTATTCAGCCGTGCTTGAGTCACAGCTGGAAGCATCTGGTACATCTGATAAGGTTACACGGGACTTCACTCTCAACTGGGGCAAGACGATAAAGGGTAAAACCCAGTAAGCTTCACCTTTGCTAACCACAAGGTTTGGTTTGACACCAACGCCATTACAGGACTCCTATTCCAAAGCTCTAATAATGATGCCAAATCCGTACTATTACAGTCTAATGTTCTGAAGGTGCATCCTGTCTGGGGATCATCACTACCTCCACAGTCTTCACACTGGGGCTTTTTCTCAGGCTGAGAAGAGCACTGGGATTGCCTGCTCTCAGTCCCTCAGGCAGCAGCAGAAAGAGCAGAACAGCTTTCAACTTCCCTTTGCTGATGTTCTGATCTGAACTGTTTGAAAGTAATTGACATTAGTTTTTCCTTGCCTCTTCTTGTTTCCAAGCTCAGACTGAAAAGTGGAGAACAAGCCTCTGACCTCCCTGCAGAAGACCGAGAAGGGAGCAATGCACCTGAGCAAGCCTCCGAGTATGTCAGGAGATAAAAATGCTGGTGTATTTCTGGAAGGCAATTGCAGTAGAGTTTTCTGGATGAACATTCTGTGATCCAAATCATCTCTGAGACTGGCAGGACCTTCACAAGGATAGGAGTTCAGACCAAGCAAGGCTGGTTTGCAGAGTTGGTGGGCAGACTTGTGAGCACAGCCTTGGGTTCCCTGCTGGCAGGAGCCCTTTCACTGTGCAAAGGCACCAGCACACCTGCAGCGTGGATGCAAGAGGTGGGACAAGAACAGAGACTTGCTTACTCATTTTGGCTGTTCACACCTGGTTGCCAAAACATCCGAGGGTCCATTGCAATGACATACAGATTGCTAAAACACAGAGCTGGCTAATTCCATGGCTGATACGAGAACTGCACTGATGGTTTGTTAGGACATCTGGCTTCTCCCAGAGAAATTAGGAGGATCCAGCATGAATAAACAAGCTGTTAACGGTGTTGCATCTGCTTCCTCACCGAAAGCAGGCTGCCAGCTCCATCACTGCCCACAGCCCCCTGTGCTCGACAGAGAGGGCTGCTGCGCAGCACGCACCCTTACCTGCCGTTTGTGGGCTGCTTGCCTGGATTGGTGTGTAAGAGTTGCTCAGTGCACTAACACCTCCACGGCTGCACGTGCTGGGCTGGTAACTGGAGCTTGCATCAGGGTACCAGAAGAGCTCCACAGCCCTCAGTTCCCACCGTATCCCCCAGGGAACTAAGCCTTCGACTCCAAAAAACGCCACCAAGAGTAGAAGGATTTTCTAGGAATGCCCCCAGGCATGCAGGGCAGATCCAAGTTTCTAAGACCAGCTGCAGAGGATGGCAGAGGCAAGAAAGCGGCCACGGGCCCTGTGCCCTCACACCTCTTCCTCTGTGTGGGGAGCAGGAGGAAGGGCAGTGGCTGGGGGAGGTCCCCTGCTCGCCAGCTTCAGCATGGAGATACGGCTTTTCTCCTCATTTGTTCACTGCTCACCATATGTCACCTTGTTCTCGCCTGACCCCCTGGCCGGTGTCTGGGGGGCCTTCCCAGTCTTTCTGTGTGGTGCAAACTGTTGACAGCCCCCCCTCTCCCCAGGGGAATCTCCATCCCTTCAGTGGGGCCATGGGAGTGGTGCAGCTCAGCCTTCTGGGCGACGCACAAGCATTTTTGCTGTGGCTAAGAAAAGACCTCTGAAAGTAGGGCAGTGAGACGTGCACATGGGATAGACGGCTTCTCAAACGCACCTGGTCTTCCCGAGCAGGCTGGGCCGGTGGATCACTTCCCTGCGGGTCATCAGGGACTCTCTGGGGTGGAAAGTGATGCAGCTGGAGGTTTTGCATTGCTAGCATCTGTGTAAATTTTACCGATTTATGTCATGACTCCCACACATTATCCCAATCCAGTGTGGGAATGTGAGCTAAAGCTGGAGTAATCACCTGGGGCTCGACACTAGTGTTGTTATGAAAAATAAGTACATGGTTCAAAAGCTGATCTCTGTAATGAATTGTTTCCTACTTTTCAGGCATGTGAAACTGTTAGTGAATGGACTCAGTATGTCCACCAGGCTGAAAAATAAGACAGGACTGTGTCTTAATTGTACTAAACAATTAAGTTCCAGTCACTCCCCCTTTGTTGTGGTTGTTGTTTTGTCAACTGTCTGTCAAGCTTTTACCTTTGTAGTGATCCAAGTGTCACAGTTGTGTATATGCAACTTAGAGGAAGAGATCGCAGCCATAAAAATGTAAGTTGAAAACTGTTAAGTCTCTCAGTCATCTGTGTTTCATATACTGCAAGCTCTTCTGCTCTGCTGGTTTTGTAAATTGCTGGACACGAAGGCGCACCATGACGCGTGGAAAGCGCATCGTGACTTACTTTCTCTGTCCTCATCCTCTTGGAGGTGACACTGGGCTCCTCGGGCAGAAGGGACACCACGGTGCCAGACCTGGGGGTGTCCAGGGGCAGGTGGCAGCATCCTGCGCTCGCTGTGGTTCCGCACCAAGCACACCTGCTGCCCAGCTCCCCGT
>JANHGO010000073.1:13506285-13627187 GCA_024606505.1 Aquila spilogaster
TGTCCCCTCCCAACTCCTTGTGCCCCCCCAACCTACTCACTGGTGGGGTGGGGTAAGAAGCAGAAAAGGCCTGGGCTACCACTAAATCATGTCTCTGAGCACCACATCCAAATGGTTTTTAAACACATTCATGGATGGTGCCTCAACCACCTCCCTGGGGAGCCTATTCCAGTGCTTAACAATCCTTTCTGTAAAGAAGTTTTTCCTTATATCCAAGCTAAGCCTCCCCTGGTGCAACTTGAGGCCATTTCCCCTTGTTCTGTCACCTGTCACCAGTGAGAAGAGACCAACCCCACTCCGCTGCAATCACCTTTCAGGTTATCTCCTATTTAGGTCTGTAGGGAATGTTTAACCTTAGCAGATAGGCTCCATGGTCTGTAGGATGTATGCATGGCCATCAGCCATTAACACTTAACCAGTGCCAAGCACAGTAATGACAAGTCACGTAGAGGTGGATTTCATACTGTTGTACTCTGCTGGTGCTATGTTATACAGGACTGATAACATTTTATTTGGGAAGACATTTAGACACATCAGAGAAAACACTCTTCACTCAGTGCAACACAGGACACCCAGCTATCTGTCTGTCTACCTGTAAAATTAGGAGTGTCCCTGCTGCCTAAAATTACAGGGTCAGACAATAAGTATAAGGAACAAAAATCATTTCACTTTGTGTATTCTAAATTTGAGGCTGGTCATCTTTTTTACTCAAGGTTATGCTGTTCTGCATCAAAAACAGGGACCCAAACATCTTGTAGCTGGTGCAGAATAGTAACATGAGGTGTTTTTTTCTCCAGTTCCAAGGTCTAATGAATGTTTGAATGTACCTGGAAGCTTTTCAGCAATCCCTCAGCAGCTTTCAGTCTTCCACCGAGCAAATTCTCTCTCTCTCCTGCAATTCCTATGGGACTGGGCACAATAAAAGCCTTACCAGCTGTGGCTGCCTCTCTCAGAAAAACTTGCCATCTGGAGAGGTCAAATATCATTGTCTTCAGGAAGGGAGAATGTCAGCACACAAAATACTTCCTGACCTTATCCTTACAACCTCAAGGCTCCAAGATACCCTGCCCACTGCTCAAGCCCAGTGTCCCAGGGCAGCGTGCATCACTGTGGTGTGTCAGCAGCTCCCCAGCCCACTGGCTTGGGCAGAGCTCATCCATAGGCACATAATCTTTCCATCCATTCTGCAGGCTGCATGGTACCTAGCCCACTCCTCTGAAGTCCCACAGGCAGTGGGACACAGTATTTATTTCCTAAACTCCATATATCAAAAACATTTACTGATACTCTTAACAAGCATACTAAATTTAGCTTAAAAGATTAAAGGCCCTGAAAGTGCACAATGTACATCAGGAAAAGGGAAGGAGATAAAGTATAGAGGTTACCAATGTTTTAGGTCTCCGAATATCAGAAAAAATCTTTGGAGAAAAGCTGATCTTAGAAAACATACCTTGCCTCAAAGAAATCTAACTGCTATCTCCTAACTTATCCTTCTACTCCCTGGGCCCCATGTGAGCAACACATGCACCAAGGTTTGTAGGTTTTTAGTACTTAGGAGCACAAACTCTGTACATCCTAGTAGCTCATCTCTGATACATCACTGAATGACAAAAACCTCTTTCTGAAGTTAAATATTAGGAAGTGGAGTGAAAAAAATAAAGAATCTTTCCTGATCCTTACAGACCACCATCAAAAGCCTGAAATGTAATAATACAGTATCAGCTGGCTTCAACATATTTTAAATCCTTCCACTCAAAGCCTTTTGATCTATGGAACTGAAATGCCCAGCAAGCACAGCCCATGAACCTTGTGCTTCAGATGTCCCCTGTGCTTTGCTTTGGGATGGCTGCAGGACTGTATTTCTGAGTGCTTGGGCGGAGAACATCTCCTCAGGTCCCCACAGATGCCTCTCTCCAGGCTCGCTTCTGTATGTGATGTGCAGACAGCCCCACTGCAGCAAGGCACTTGTCCCAGCACCAGGACAGCCTGTGGAGTACCAATGGGTTTGTTTCTTCTCTTGGAAGGATGCTGGATGGCCGTTTCACCTCTTAGCAGCCTGCCTTGTGGTTTCTGGAGTGCTTCCAAACACTCAGCTTCAATCTCAGCCCCTGGGAAGGGCAAGGCTGGACCTTTCAGGTTCCCATGACCCAGATCCCAGTCAGTCTAGGTGGTGGTGAACTGGCAGAAAGCAAGCCACAGGACCTAGGCTTCAAGCTGTCCAAGTCACTTGGGTAGTTCACGTTTTCCTAGCTCCCCTAAAAGTCACCAGGTAGGATATGCAGGATCTGGAAGTCCTGAAAATACAGATTGGTGTCTCCCATGCCAGCTGGCAAGCCACACCAACTGCACGGGTGCCCATTCTGGGGCAGCTCACTTCATAGGCACATAGGCCACAGCTTAGTGCGCAGCCTGCACAAAGCACTGCTTCTGTCATAAGCAGGAGCTCTTAAACTCCTTTTTCTATGCTAAAAATAATCCTGTACGTAGGATCCTCTGTCTAGAGGTCGGCAGCCCTGCCCACATCAGGGGGTTGGAACTGGATGGTCTTTAAGATCCCTTTCAACCTAAACCATTCTATGATTCTATGATTGATTCTATGATTCTGTGGTATAGGATACGCTGTATTTAAAATGATAAAATTTTACAGCCCTTCCTTTAGCTTTTCCTTTTGAACTCACAAGAGCAACAATTTCTCTGTAGATAAGACATGACATGTAAAATCCCCCAAGAAGTGGGAAAGGAAGAGAAGTACAGACAAAAAAGCTCTTTTAAATGAAATTCGGGAAGGGTCTATGCATTTTCCATCAGCCAGGCTTTAAGGGGACTGGGACACAAAACAAAATCCAAGCCAAATACTGAGAGCAATGTAACCAATGAAACAATGGGAAAGTTATTTAGCAACATACACAGCTCTGGAACAGCCACAGTGTAAGTTATGCACGCACACCAAATGTATTTTGGACTGCTGGTGCCAGAGTTCCCATCTGACCCTCTGAACAGGACTCAGACACAGCATGCTTACATTTCCCTCTCCACAACAGCTTGTGAGGTAATCACTGCAAAGGAATATACACTCATTTGTTTCAAACAGCCACTCGTGCAGAACAGCTTGGGCTCTGTGATGCTAACCAGATGCACTCTAGCAACACCACATGCAAGGTGCGCGGCACAGCTCCCACGTACATCCCCAGAGCAGCATGAGCTGCTTCACTGTGCTCTGCCCTGGGCACCTCAGACTGCTCTGTGCTTCATCTTTCTGCTGAGCATCACCTCTCCCAAAATGACATGTGCAGGACCATTTCTGCCACACCAGAGAGATTCTGGTCTTTCTCTCTCTTAGAAGGGATGCCCTTGCTTTCTGGTAAAATGAAGCTATTATTGACTTACACAGCAGATGCATTGGGCTTCCCTTTGACCCAAGGCCTTCTCATCACACCAGGCTTCTCCCTGGACTGAAATCTTGTTGCGACTAGAAGAGGTGCTGCCAACCTGGCTAAACCTTGCTTGCTCTCCCCTAGGCCTCTGAGGATGGTTTGGCTGAAAGCTGATGTAAAACTCACTTTGAAGGCTGGAATCATAAGGAATGATCAACTTTGGGGGAAACAACCAAACTGAAGGGCTCGGGTTCTCTGCCATCATGCAGAAGTGTCTGACATAACTTGTGTGAGGGATTTAAAGCAGCCCACATTTCTGCTTGGATTGTTTCCTTGGCAATGTTAGAAGAATTTTTCATTTGTTTGTGATGGATCCATGCATAGAAGAATGCTGACAAAAAGCACTGATTTTCCTGTGTTTTTTTCCCCCCATGTCTAGGAAGAGAAGAGCTTCAATATTTTCTTTCCAGTTTCCCACAGTAGATCCTTGGGAAGACTGTTATCCCGGGCTTGGAGAGCAGTGCAGTGTGCAGCGTCATCCCAACACACAGCATGCCATAGGGGCATCCTGCGTTCCCGTAGCCAGGCGGGAACAGGAGGAGCGCCGTGTCTCCTCTGCATGATAACATTCCTCCTCCTTTTCAGCAGGGATGTCTCTGCACTTGCCACCCAGAGCCTGCTGTCTCCCACAGGTAAGTCCATTGCATAACTTGCTGTTTCTGTTTCAGAAAGCAAAGGATTCAAGATGCATTTTTCAGAACTGAATTTTTTTCTTGCAGGAGTATTATAGAATCATAGAATCCTTAGAATTGGAAGAGATCTGTAAAGGTCATCTAATCCAGCTCCCCTGCAATGAACAGGGAAACCCACAGCTCAATCAGGTTGCCCAGGGCCTGATCCAGCTTCGCCTTGAAAGTCTCCAGGGACAGGACATCAACCACATCTCTGGCAACCTGTTCCAGTGCCTCTCCACCCTCACTGCAGAAGACTTTTTCCTTATATCCAACCTAAATTTACCCTCTTTAAGCTTGAAACCATTTCCCCCTGCTCTATCACAACAGACTCTGCTGAAGAGTCTGTCTGTCCCAGAGCATCCATCAGAACTGCCCTCCTCAGCACTGTGGTGAGAAAGCATGTGGTTTAGGTGAGGAAATGACATTTTTCCATATCTAATCACTGTCAAAATTGAAGGGGTTTCCTATTATTCCATTCATTTAATTGTACAAGATTATGAAAATCATGTGGCTGGCTTGCATAGATATGGGCTCAGAGTACACTGAGTAATGAATCATGTTGCTGAGTGCTGAGCCTGCCAGGCAAGGTTGACACTGAAAAGACACAAACCTCTTTTTGAGTTTTCTAGGCCAAGAGCAAGGTCTTCTTCCAAGGAAGTTCTGGTTCCTACTGCAGTTTTAGAGCGCCATTATAGAATGAGCAAGTCAGAATAACTGAGAAATCCTAACTGCTAGGCTGAAATCAGTTCAACTGAAATGGAAGGAGAGAAGCAGGAATCCCGGACCAGGGTCCTGCCAGGGCAGCACACACCTTGGCATGAGTTTGAACTTGCTCAGCATTTTGACTCCTGCTCTGCACCTCTGGGAACTGTCTAGTTGGTTTTATTTTAAAAGAAACAGGAAAAAGGAATGCACTCCAAGAGTCATGAAGAGGTGTGAGGAGCCAGCTTGTCCCAGAAGGTTGATTTTGGACACTGAGTCCAAGAAGTCATGTTTAGGCTTGCCTGGGCCTGGTTAGACTTGCTGGTATTTCAGGATCAGCCTCTGTCACAAACACTGTGGCATTTTAATTGTTTCAGAGGCAGACTGTTAGAGGACACAGTTAGCCACACAGTGTTCTACCACTGCTTGTCATTTACTGGGTCACCCCGAGCAACCTCAGAATGTCCCTTTCCTGTCCATCCCCAAACCCTTCCCTGACACCTAATGGGAGCTCCACAGTTTTGGTTTGTACCATATTTGCCATTATTCCTACACACAACTGAGACTGTTGACCAGACATACAAACGGAAATAATGCAAGCAAATGTGCATACTATGTATTCCATGAGTTAAATGGGAACAAGTTTAAACTTAACAGATGTGGAGAATAGATGTTGTGTGTGTTTTCATGATGGTGTTTGCTTTTGCCCCATGGTAGCATCAGTTAATTTGAGCGGGAGCAGTAGGGCAAGCTATGTAAATGCTGGCATTTTAGTGCTTTTGTGGTTGGTACCAGAGGGCTGTGTTGACATCCAGAAGGATTTCAGCAGGCTAGGGAGTGGGCCAGGAGATCCCTCACCAAGTTCAACAAAGCGAAACACAATACATTAGGAGGAGCATCACCAACAGCTCGAGGGAGATGATCCCTGCCCTCTACTCAGGTTAGTGAGACTTCTGCAGTGCTGGGTACAGGAATGAGTGAGGCTGGGAAAGCTGGGAGTGTTCAGCACACAGAAGAGAAGGCTCAGGGGCTTCTATCAGTGCTGTCACTGCAGCTACATGAGAGCTGCCACAGATGAGTTGGAGATAACGTTCACAGGCACACAGCATGGGAAAAAAATAGGCTTGCATGTCTGCTGGGGATTTGGTTTTGGACTTTACTGGAAGCAACAGCGCAGGACAAAAGTCACAATAAAAAGGGTATTGCTTCTGCAAGTCATGCCTGGGGTGGATTTCCTCCTCATCACTGAACATGAAACTCACAGCTGAGGGAAAATCATTGCATTTTTATGGCACTTAAAGTGGAATTGTAGAATAATAGAATCATTAAGGTTGAAACAGACCACTAAGATCATCTAGTCCAACCATCAATCCATCACCACCATAGAATAGTTAAACTCTGGAGGAAAGGTAACCTTGACTTAGAGGTGGAATAGTGGCCTGGAAATAGAACTTCTAGGGGAGGATAAATCAGATCTTTTCTTGGTGTCCTTCCTTTCTCAAACCCATTTGGATAACAAATGAAGAGAAGGCAAGGTTGTCTCAGGACATGGGACAAACTGACTCATCCTGGAAGATGGCTTCCTAATTTTTTAAGGATTCTGAGAAAACAGATACCTGGAGGACAAGGACACATGAGGCAGACAAATACAAGAGCAAATTCCTTACTGTGAGAGTCTTAAGAGCTCTGTAAAATTACCACAACTTAACAACAAGAAAAACAACCTGAAAACAGCTTGCCTGTTAATTCCTGCTTGGGAAGGAAACCCAGCGTGTTGAAGAGTGATTTAATCTTGTTGAAATTACAGGAACCAAAGGCGAGAGACTGTAAGCAGATGAATTCAAACAGAACATGAGGCCCGAGGGGAAAGGCAGCCGCTGGAGACGTTCTGCCTGTTTCCTCCTTGAAGCCACATCTCCTACATGCAACTCAGGCCAGAGCAGACGGGAGGGGGGGGGGAGGGGTGGGGAAAGAGCACCTGGCTCCAACAAAGTGTTGGGATGAGATGTGCCTCGGGCAGGTGTCCCTCACGCATGGCATTCCCCCATCCCTGCCTCTCTCCTTTCAACTGAGGAGCCATCACCAACGAGAGCACACACTCATCCTAACAAACACGCACCTGGATGACCCAAAACAAGGAGGTGAGTGCCCATAACTAACCCACTGACTGGGCTGAGCGAGCTGGTTGCTTCGGTAGGTCCTGCAGGAACCTTGGGTAGTGTGGGTGCATCGGCTCTACAACCCCTCATTAATTAGGAATGTTTCTGTACAGTGTTTTTACACATGGATCTACTCTGATGTGCATCTGGCAATTAGTTTACTCCCAAGAATGTGAAGTAATTTTTGGCTTCTAAACCTAAGGCGTGAAATTCTGGTTTTTAACTCTTTGCTGCCTCTGGATGTTCGTACAGCACAGGATGCTGCACAAGAAATGGCTGTCCCTCTGCTCAAGCGGTCACCGCGCAGATAAGGTTCTGGGACATGTGGGAGTGAGTGGCTTACTTGTTTCTATTGGAAAGGCTTTCACTGTAATCAATGTCAGAACTCAACAAATCACTACAACGCAAGGTTTTTGCTATTTTTAAGTAGGCAGGGAAACATTCTGGACAAAGCATAGACAGATTTGGCTGTTATCTTACTGGTTATTAACATTTTGTATTATATTTTTCATATATTTTCTTAGTAAAGGAATTTTTTACTTCTGAAATCCTTGTTTATGCTAGCTTTGGCTGAAGGACCAATTCTGTGATTCTGTGATACCATCTAAAAATGCTTTATTGCAGATTTCTGTGCTGAAATCCAAAAACATTTAATCAGAAGAAGATAAATGTTTTACATAACTTGCATCAGCATTTATTGGTTTAAATCCCATGATCTAACTCTCCCAGGATGCACAGCTTTTCTGTTGCAGAGAAGGGTAATGTGTAACTGGGTGATGTGCACAGGAACTTTTTGGCAGAAGAAGGAATATTGTGAATCCTTAAATGTTGGAGATCACATACGTCCATGTGTACAGACACAGCTGGATAATTTTCCTATGCAAAAAGAGTAAAGAGAAGGAAACACTGATGAACAGATGTTTTGGGTGTCAGTTTTATGTTCTCCTTATGGCCGTTAAAATGATGCTGCAAGGAGAACCTGGATGTAATATGACCTCAGTGGAGCTGATAAGCAGTGGAAAGAAAAGATATTAACATTTTTGTTATTATTCACACTAGGCACAAGATAGAATTGGTACACACTGTTACTGATTTAGTTCTGAAGTATGAGCTTCTTAAGGAATGAGAACAGAGTAAGAAATGTTCCAGATGCTTGCTGCTGCAGGTCTTACTGAGTGTGGCATTTTCTCTGTTCCTCCTTTTCCCAAATGCAGTAACTCACTGCTACTGTATTCTCACCGAAAACGTGCCTGCAGTGTGAAATAGAAGTCATGCTTAGAGGTAGATAACCCATCTTCTCAGTACAAGGCTGGAGATCAGAAGTGTTGTCTGTCAGTGGCTGTTCCCCTTGTCCTTAGGGATGACCTTGGTTCTGGGAGAGATGCTGCACAGGAGGATCTAGCACATGGATAAAAGCAGAGACCTTCAAGTTCTCACTCCTACCCACAGAAACATGAGGGGAGAGACAAAAAGGAGGAGAAAAAAATACAGTTATTTTCTGCAATCCACCCCTCCACACAGCTATGTTTCTCCTGTTTCATCATTCTCGATAGTACCCAAAAGGCATAAAATCATGCAGTCCTGATAGGGTGGTATTTGGTACCTTTTTAAAAATGCATAGTGAGGTACTCTGTTCTGAGGAATCACAGTCTCTTAGTGCTTCATTTGGCTTGCATCATTTGCTTTCCTTATCTCCTTATGTGCTCTAATATTGACTTCTGGCCAAATCACCTCTTAGAAAAGGGCACTGCAGCCCTGATGTGCAGGCATGCTTGCATGGCAGCCAAAGGTACCTACTGCCTCTGACAAGGTTACATGAGACTGACTGGGACAAGATGATAAAGGGCAAAACCCAGTAACTTTCCACTCCACTGACTGTTTGACACTGTTACAGGAGTCCAACAGGACTCCAAAGCCCTGGTGAAGAAACCAAGTCCTTATAGTTGCAGTCTAATGTTTGGGGGTTAATCTTATGGAGCTGCACCCTGTCTAGGGATCATCACAATCCCTACAGACTTTAGACTGGGGTACTGGGAGTGCCTCTTCGAGTCCTTCAAGCTGCAGCAGAAAGTAGCTTTCCTTTGCTGATGATCTCAATTGTTTGAAAGTAATGTGCACTCATTTTTTCTTCTCCTCTCTTGTTTTCAGGCTCAGACTGGAAAGCAGTCTGGCTTCCCTGCATCTTCCCAAGCCTCTGGTCTCCCTGCATCTGACCTGGAAATGAGCAATGACCCTGAGCAAGCCCATTTGTTTGAGCTAACAGTTTGTTAGGACACCTGGCTTCTCCCAGAGAAACTGGGAGGATCCAGCATGGATAAACAAGCTGGGTCATCTACATGCTCACTGAAAGCAGGCTCCCAACCCCATCACTGTCCCCTTGCGCTGGAGAGAGAGGGTTGTTGTGAGGAGCTCACATTTACCACTGTTCATGCATGAGCGCAACAGGCTCTCAATGCAGCAATGTGGCTGCACGTGCCATGTGGGATTGGAGCTTGTGCTCACAGATGTAGCAGAACAGCCCTGATGTGTCAGTCCCTCCTCTCCACACTGTATCCGCTGGGTGTAAAGCCTGCTCACTAGCTTCATAATGGAGATACAGCTGTCCTCATTCTTGCACTGCCCAACAAGTGACTTTGCCCTTGCCTGATCCCTCCAGCTGGGTACAGCTCAACCTTACTCTGCCATTTCCATTTTCCTCTCTCAGTGGTCTTTCAGCTCTTTTCCTCTTGTTCAGATAGGGCCTGGCTGCTTTCCAAGTCCCCCTGTGGAAAGGGCTCTCAGACACCCACTATAATGGGGATGCTCATGGGATGCTGTCACTTCTGTGGGCCTTTTCCAATACTTTTGTGTGGTGTGGACCATCAGTGTCCCCCCAGGGGAACGTCCATCCCTTTGGTGAGGTCACAGGAGTGGTACAGCTCAGCCTTGAGGATGATGTACAAACATCTTCACTGTCACTGAGAAGGGTGCTCTGAAAGCAAGGGAGACTGTGGTTGCTGGAGGTGGTGTTTTGTCAGGAACCCCAGCTTATGTTGCCGTTCCTGGTGGGATGATGGTGGAGAAGGAGAAATTCAAATGAAAGAGTCTGTGCCTCCAGCGTGCCCAGTCTTCTGGAATGGGCTGGAGCAACTGATTGCTCACCTGCTGGCCATCAAGGACTCCCTAGGGTGGAAGCAATGCAGCTGGAGGCTGTGCATCTGCATAAATTTTACGAATGCATGTCGTGACTCCTGCATGTTATCCTTATCCATTGTGAGAATGGGAGTTACCTCTTGAGTAACCATCTGGAGCTCAACACCAGTGTTGCTATGAAAAATAAGTACATAGTTCAAAAGCTGACCTCCATAATAAATTGCTTCCTACTTTTCATACCGTTGGTAAATGCACTCAGTATGTCCATCAGGCTGAAAAATAAGCCAAGACACTGTCTTAATTGTACTAAATCATGAAGTACCTGTCACTCCCACTTTGTTGTGGTGATTGTTTTGTCAGCAGTCTTGTTCACCTTGGTAGTGATCCAAGTTTTACGGCTGTGTACCTGTAACATAGAGGAAGAGTTAAAAATGTCAGTTGAAAAATGTTCAACCTCTTAGTTGTGTGTGTTTTGAATGCTGCATGTTCCCATGCTGTGCTGGTCTTATAAATCCCGGGACAGAAAAACACACCATGATGCACCGGAAATGCACAGTGATGTGTTCCCAGTCCACAAGCTCTTGGAAGTGACCCTGGGCTGCTGGAGCTGCTCTTGCAAATCGTCAACTCACGGCCAAGGGATGCTGTAGCCTCATCCTGTTCCCTGTTGGGAGCAGGACTGCCCCAGCCCTATAGCATCTCCAGGACAATGTCCATGGAACTGGACACTGCCAAGGAAGGGAAGGGCTGAGCCCAAAGGCCGAGAAGCTCCCAGTGATGATGTCTGCACGTTGTACATCTGCGTTGGCTTTTCTTTCAGTAAAGGGTTCCTCTCCGCTCCCAGATTGCATCTGAGTCACTCTGGCCCTGGGGCGGCAAGTGAGGTGAGAACAAGAAGACCAAACACAAACACAACCTTATGAGGCCTTTGAAACAGGACGCAGTCAGCAGAGTTTTCCTGGAATCCCTGGGAACTTAGTGCTGTGATTTTGCCCACCTTTACACTCACATTTTTTCCATTAGTGCACAAATAACACAGTGAGTAACTACAAAAAGGAAAGCTGAACAGTGCAGAACATCAAGTTCCAGGAAAGTATGTGTGTAGTCCATGTTCATGTGAAGCACCATGAAAGCAAAGTAATGGTGTATACTCTGTTTTACTGACTGAGAAAAAGAAAAAAGGATACATATATTTTTCAGTTCTTTTATTCTTTTTGGAGCATTTCTGACACAGGAATTACTGTTGTTCATTGGACAGTTATGCCAAATTTGGAAACAAATCACACCTATGTGTCTAGAGGGACAGTGTTGCATTAGGTTGGCTGCAATCCACTCACTTACAAACCCTCCCAGAAAATCTGTGAACTTGCTGCTGTGTTTGTGATCATGGGCAATGTGTGGGCTTTTATGGGACTGGCCTTGGTAGTGAAGCACAGCAGGTGTGCATGCTTACAGAACTGGGAACTCTATAGAAAGCCCACCTATTTTTGCAAAAAAATAAGGAAAATTTTTATTTAAGGGAACTGAAAACAATGTTGTTTAAAGGCAGCCAAAGCAGAGAGATTTTAGATTGCTTTTGGTAAGTTTTATGAGAAAAATCTTTCCAGTAGTCTTATTGAAACCGTTATCAAAATCATGGCAAACCCTTCTGCTTTAGAGAAATAAGAATGGCTCTGGTTGAGTAGCTTGCTGAAGTGGCAGCCCTTTCAGCACTGGTGCTTGTGGAGCCCTTGAACTGAATTCAGCACCAGTCAGGGGCTTTCTGTGAGCCTACAGCTCACTGCAAGTGCTTGTTGTTGGGATGTGTGGGAGCAGGGGCAAAGATGGGGAGCTAGAGCCCTGCATATGGAAACATAAAGTCATGACTAGCTGTTCACAGACCCACCCTGTAGCCAACAAATAAATTCCCTTGATAACTAAACCTTGAACGTACGTGTTCTTTGTTGGCTTAAATTTCACTTCTGCCACAACAATATTCCTGTCAGTGTAGTCGATGGAGTTGTTCGTTGGGCCGCTTGTATTTATCCTTGTTGCCTTTCCCTTAGTTTTTTGTTTAGGTTTTTCTAACGTCTCTTTTTAGCTACTGCCCTCTGGCACACAAATATGTGTTTCCCCAGGAAACAATTGGCCCCTTGTCCTGAGAAGGACCTCACTGTCACCCACAAGCACTGTGAGCAGTGTGTTTATACAGCATTTTGGAATTTACGCAGTGGTTTGGGAAATGTGTAGGCATTCAGATGATTGTTCTTACAACCGCATATATGGTGTCGTACAAATATTTGAGGTGCACAACATGTGTAACAGATAAAGTCTAATTTCTATTATTCTTATCTGTTACTCCTAACCAGAAAAGCGCTCAGCACGAGCCTCAGCTGGCGGTGGTGCTGACATCCGCTCTGGGCTTGTTGGGGCTGCCAGTGGACACACCACACGTATAGGAGAAGAGCCCAAATCCTGCCCACAGGTGGCACCCAGCCACGGGCTGCTGCTGGCTGTGCCCAGGCTCTGAGGTCTATGCTTGGCCACTTCTCACATTTCCAGGCCCAGGCCAGGCCATCTCTCATGCCAGTGCCTAGGGCTGTGCTTTGGTCATGGAGGTGATGGGCAGACTTATTAGCCAGTTAAAAGGCTCTTTGCTCTGGTACAGGCCAGGATAATGGAGGTGTTAAAAACTGACTCCTTTAAATAGTTGTTAATCTGCCTCTACACCAATTTGTTTATTTTAAAACAAAAGGAAATTCTTTCTGTGGGACACACTACCTGATCTCCCCAGTAAGCAATAGCTCAGATATCCCTGTCAGGGGCACATGCCCAGAGGAAATCTCCAGTTGTCCTAGTGGAGATTTCCAGTCTACTGCAATATTTTTTGCCACTAACTTTTTACAACAGTGCACTATCTTGTCAAACCAGCCCCTTTAGACCGCATGGCCCATGTGTTTAATTTGCTGATGCCAAGAGTTTCCTAAAACTATCCACTCAAATCTCTATGCACAGTTGTTTGTTTTTGTATTTTTTTTTTTTTTTGTAAGACTTCTCATTTCTTTGTATCATCTTTCAAAGGATCTGCAAAGGGTCTGGCACTCAGACAACGGACCTGTGTAACAGATTAGATGGCCAGCTCATTTTACACCTGGTGGAGAGAAAAATAGCACTGAAGGCAAAGTAACTACAGGGAAGAAAATGGTGTTTTCCATTTAATGACCTGTCATGGTCTTTAACTTCATCTGTTCAGCAAATATTGAACAGCCACTGTACTCTTTCATACTTCTGAGAAAGGCGTTTGCTCTGCATACGTTTTTTCCAGCACCCAGCACCTGAGATGTGTTCAGTAATTGAGGACCTTCTGCCTGCAGAGGTACTAAAAAAGGAGTCTCCTTAAGAAGCCAACATTTAAGAAAGATTCCCCCAAATCAGTGTCTGTTCATGAATATTTTCTGACTAGAAATAAACTTCAGTTTCACTCCTGAGCACTCCTTTTACACTTGAACATGTGCTTAATGTAAATTCTTTTGCAGTCCCAATTGACCATATTTTTCGAATCAAGGCTTAAAATGACAAAGGTTATTTGCAAGAAATGTTTTAGTTGCCATTAATTACTTTGATATATTATAGCTGCTTCAGAGAGAGGCAGCTTTGTAGGACATTTGACTGTCTCTTGAAGTAAAGTTATGTACGGAGAACATAAAAGCTGTTGTTTTTTTTACCGACTTTCTGCTTTTCCTACAACTGGCCAAGTGAAAAGTACTGTCTGGAAAGACGCAACACTGATGCCATTTGGAACAAGGTGCATTACACTCTTCTTTGCTGTGACTCAGACATTAGGTCTTTAGAAAAAAATCTACTTTTTTCTTCTTTTTCCTTTGGCGATGAAAAACAAGCCACTGAAAATGAGCATTCTATAGAAACAGAAACATTTCCTCCATGAGTGAAAAAAGAAACAAATGAGAAAAAACAAGGACTCCTTGACCCCAAATTTTCCATAGTGCGCTACTACAGGAATTAAAATGAATGCTAGCAGATGGGGAGTGGAAAACTTTGCTGCTGCTAACACTGAGGTGATGCTGCTGTACTTAAATGCAAAAGGAAGGACCATTTCCATTTTGCTCAGTATTGCCTGCACTTTTCAGATTCCTCCCCAAGGCATCCACATGAGTTTGGTCATTTGTTTGGTCATTTGTCAAATACAAAACTAGGAAATACTCTTTCTTTACTCTTCTGTCTCTCCAGTACATTTGGCATGTGTCTGTTTCTGCAGGCGAGTACACTTCTGTATGACCAAGACCGACTGTTAGCATTTGAACAATAAATAAAAACATTTTGTCAGGCTGACGTTCAATAAGTCTCTGTTCAGTAAGATACTTACATGCCTATTTAAATTCATCAGTGAAGCACTGAGCTGTGAGTTTAATGACATTCACATGCTTAGTTCCATTAGCTTTGATGGTGTTTAAATCCACACTGAAAAACAGATGCACACTTCAGGATATTCAGAAGAGTAATGGCTTACCTGGGAATTCAGAAGCCTAGGAACTAGGGCTGACCTGATCACCAGGTAGTTTGTCTTCTGACAGCAGAAATGATCCATGATTGCTAACATGGAAGGGGTGGTGGTCAGTCCCACGCAGCAAACAGATGTATATGGAATGGAATGGGTGGGACACTGAGCAGTTTGCTTTGGAGATCTGTGTTGGGTGAATTTCTGGGTGGAGACCTTATTTGAAATTGAAATTGAGGCAAAGGCATTGCTGGGAACCACTTGGCACTTTTCCCAATAACTTGAAAGTCTCTTGAAAGGCTCTGCTGTTAACTACGAACTTCTTCAGTTCAAACCTAGTCTGAGAAGTATTTCAGGGTATCAGAACACACTATCTCGGGCAAGAATAATTTTGGTTTTGGAGAAGGTTAGGAAACGTCCCTTGCACGCCCGGGGTAGCAGTCCTCCCTGAGCACTGATGGACATCCTTACAGAGGAAATGGAGTTGCCCGAGGATGTGGCCTAAGGGGAATTGAATGAATGCACATAACATGCAAAGAAGGAAGGGGAAGGGTTTTTCATACAAAAGGAACCTTACATTTACCACATTTTCAATTAAAAACAAAAGGGGGTGGAAAATGGAGAGATGAGGGGAAATTGCCCACTGATTGCAAATACAAATGGAGAGTCCAAAGAAAACAGACTTTACAAGAGGGTTATTTAGAGGTTACCATAAAGTTTCTCTTCACCTTTTGACCCATCCTGTGAGTCACTCCAAGATAACACTGAGCAGAGGATTGTCATATGGGAAACTAAGTAAAGACAGCTCTTCACAGAAATAAATAAACACTGTACCCAGGGGGAATTAGAGAAATGTAAAGTTGATCTCTCTTTCCCTCATATCCTTTATTTTTGAGTTCCTGGGCATTGCTTTTGGCACTTGAAATGCTGTGGAAAAAAACCCAACCCTAGACCTGAGCTCAGAACCTGGTAAGTAAAATGAATTAAAGAAGTATGGAAGATTATAACAACATCCCTCTGTCCTTTGCCACCCACAGGAGCTCATTGTCTATGCAACCATCTTATCTCCAATCGGGTTCCGTCAAGCAGCAATCAGCTTCTATGGAAAGATTCCCATGTCCTCCAAGTGAGTTTCTAGTGGGCCAAATGAAATCAGTGGCAATCTTCTCTTCGTGTCTGTGATGGGATCCATCCCTTATTCTGCTGCTGATGTGAGAACCTTTGTGTTGACTGATTGCACAGGTGAGCCTCTGAGCTAACAACAACCTGTGTTCATATTTGAGTTCACAGAAGTCACACACAGAACTTTGAAAGGCACAACAGAGCGGAGTTAAAACTGACTACTTTCCAGGTGGGTTTTGAGGACACATACTGTGCTAGAAAATCTGTACTTACTTCCAGTTCCTAAAGAGTATACATGCATAATACCATTGTGATCCTCCAAGAAGCTGAAGTGGTGACTATGACTGGATAGCCCTAATTAAGTCATAGCCTACAGAATAAGCGTGCGTGTTAAAATGTCTTGAGCTGTTGCTGACATGCATTTGGCTAGATCTTTGTCTGATCCATTGGATCTTGATGCACTATTTTGGTAATGACAATAATATTCCTGCCTCTTAGAAAAGAAAAACATTTGCCTGCTAACTGACAGCCCAGCTTTCCAGTGACTGTCACCAAGCCTACCCCAGCAGGGGCAGAGAGGGAATGAGCACAGTTGAATGCTATGAAGATAAGCCATGAGGAAATGGTGAGGCTTACTACACAAAATATTTTTGGAACACCACTTCTGTATAAAGTATCTGTGATAATGAACCCAGACAAAAGAACCAGCTAGTAAATGCAAGCAGATGGTATTTCCAGATGCTCCCAGTAATTTCTCTAACACAGCGTCACAGTAGTCAGCCCACTGTTGCTGTGCTGCCAATTGATGAATGGGTGACATATAAGGATAAGAAATGATCTGAGCTTATTTTTAGCAATACTTATTTTTTCTTACAAAGTCTTTAGGTTTATCTGCGCTAACACTATCATCTGACTGATTTTATTTCTACTAATTTTGTTTGGAGAGTCTTCTACTTTTTCTGACAATAAGTTTGGCATTCATCACCTTGGAAAGAGGGACTGTATGAGTAAGAGCCCACCAATGCAAACCTAAATGACTTCCCTCTCCCAGCACCTCTCCTCACTTCCAACCCCTTGCATGTATCCCTGCCTTCCCTCCAGAACCCTGACAGCCTTCACACTGCACACTTGATATGACGCCAGCTGCCGTCACACCATCAGATCTGTCTGTGCAGTAAACTCATTTCTTCGGTTCTCCTCTTCTACATCATCGGTTTAGACATGGCTTCTATGAGGCATAGATCAATGCCTGGAACAAGGAAACTTCCTTATTGCTTGGCAAAACTTTGTTAAACAAAAAAATATTCACAATATTGGTAATAAAATCAGTGATGATAACCACTGCAGCAGCAACAGATTAACCAGGTTATTCGTCATTCATTTCAATGTGCAGTGAATACAGTTGCTTGGAAAAATGAATGAGACAAATATTTTATCAGCAGCCAGTCTAGTGAGGAAAAGGCATGCAAAGGACTGTGGTATGTGCATGTCACAGTAATTGTCCATAGAGGTACTCCTAGAGCATGGCAAAGTAGTACGTTTTAGTATAGTTTGAGGAGAAAAAAGAGAAATGTCTAAGAGAAATGCTACTACGCTGCAATTCCTGTAGATAAGCATAGGGCCAGCACCACTGCTCAAACAGACCTCTTGACCCGCAGCAGTGTTACCAGGCACTTCAGGCCAAAGTTTGCACATCCTACTCTACGTCCTCAGATCAGAATGCACTGTCGTGATTTGCACATTGCAGTGCCAGAACCCCTCAGAAGCCTGGGGGATGACATCTTGAATGGCATTAACTGACAGGTGAGCATGTGTTTTATTTTCAAAGTAATGTTGCCATTTCAAAACCAAATGACAGACAATTTTTTTTTTAAATTTGACTATAACTCCTCCTCTTCCATCTCTAAAGGTTCTTGCTTTCTGGTTTTGGCAGGAGAGGAACGAGATGGAGTATCATCCCCAGACCTAATGGGGCCATCTCATCCTCAGCGTGAGGCCATCTCCCACAGCAGGTGTTTAATTTATCACACTGAATTGCTGGAATGTCATGGCTCTTTGATATGTGAAGGTGAAGCAGAACCCAACCAAAATACCACAGACCCGAAGGAAATAGATTGTGTTTTACTGTCAACAGCCTGACAGTTAGTAGCTAAGGCCCCATTTCCCCTGCAGGCTATCAAAGAGTAACTTGATCAAGGCATATGAGAGAAATGCAGATGACAGTCATGCTGGGACTGGAAACATGCCCCCAGCAGTGGCAGCGTGTGTGCGTTTGTGAAGGGAATTACAAGGGTCTGACTCGATGTCTGGAGGTGCAGCTTTATGCTTCAAATGGCTGCTGTGAGCAAGAGTGAACATGTTGGGTCCTTGCTGTCCCAGTCATGAGAAACAAGGACCTGCCCTACAAACAAAAGTCTCATGCAGTGCCATGAGAATAACTTTGCTTTGTGAAGACCTAAGAGGCTTTAATTACTTTTTGTAGCAAAAAAAAAAAGCTGAAAACACAAGTCTGTTTGAAACTTTTAATGAAAAACTACCAGAGAGAAGAAAACGTTTTCCCACATGATTGCTATCCTTACCAGGACCCCAAGAAGTGGGATCTGGTCTGCTCCAAGTTCCTGTCTGCTCTGGCCAGCAGGATAGTACATGGCAATTATCAAGCTATTCTGGGGTTACAGCTTTTCTCCAGCAAAAATTCCATCCTG
This sequence comes from Aquila spilogaster, assembly GCA_024606505.1. Lineage (NCBI taxonomy): Eukaryota > Metazoa > Chordata > Aves > Accipitriformes > Accipitridae > Aquila > Aquila spilogaster. The sequence continues at coordinate 13,524,709 of JANHGO010000073.1, forward strand.
CACTCAACACAAGGTTGGTCAACGCCAACATGTGTCTGCAAAGTAATTTGGTTTTTAATGAAACAGCATTTTTGACCAAAAAAGGGTTTTCTTTTTGAAAAGCATTTCCTTTGTTCAGGTGCTTTTACACTGCATCCAAATGTCCATGGTGCCAAGTGGTTTGCTAGCGTTCAAATGCTCTACATTTTTCTGTTAAATATCTGAAAAAAATGTGCTTAAAACTTGTGAAACATAAGGCAGACCCTGTTCTTGTAGTCAGGTAAAACTATAGTAAAGACCTGGTTTGAAAATTTTAATGACAGGTTTTTTTTATTATTTTATATCCAGATACTGGCTTGATGTTGGTAACATTTTGCAAAGATAAAGTGTTTGCAAATGTATTTTTGATGGGATAACTCCTTAGGCACTGAAAGAAAAGAGTATGATACGGAGATGGAAGCTATGATTGTGTTCTGCTTTCGCAAAGCATTTGGTCTTCTGCCCAGTCTGGGTCGAAAACAGCTTTATGCTCCCATGTACATTTGTCACATAACAGTATTATTTATTGCTGAATTTGATAACAACACAGGCCAGGTGTTCTGTTCTTAGCAGATCCTTGAGAAATCTTTGGAACAGACTACAAAAAGAAGAATCAGAGCCCACGTAAACCTCCTGCAAGCCTTCATCTTCAATGTTAGGTCCAATTCATTTAATGCCAGCCATGACTCTCCTTTTTGGGTGCCACAGGCATTTTCTCTGATGTGTGAGGTGCCTCAAAGTTTTCCTGTGGCTTTCAGCACTTGGAAGGCTGTGGGATTCCCTGACTTAGGTTCTATTTCAGCTAACACCAACAGTAAGGAAACGGTCATCAGCATTGCTGCTCAGGTTGCTGCCATTAGGCTTTGTAGACCCTTTCTGGAGATGAGCAGTGGCAGTCAGCACCTGGAGGGTACGCACCCCTACTGGTGGGCTACTCACAGCCAAGCAGACAGAAAGCCACATCTCAGACCACAGAGAGATGCAGATGCAGAAATGCTGGCTGCACTCTGCACTCAGCTAGCTGATGTCTGGTGCTGAAACAGGATTGATGGCCACCAGGACCCCCTCTGCTGGGTTTCACCTCCATGCTTCACTCTGAAGAGTGATAAGAGTCCATCTGAAGGAGGTCTGCAGAACAATAGTGATATGAAACAGCTGTTAACAAAGGAGCAAAGGTCCACTCCATTCCCCTGTCTGTGATCGCCATCCCCATCTCCTCCTCTTCCTACCTGCAAAGCAAAGGGATTGGCCACTTGGGGTCTGGAGCCTCCACTGAGAGTGTGTGAAATAGACTTCAGCTGGATTACATGGAAAGGTGGAGCTGAGCCCACACTTGGCATGATGCATGTACCAATTTACAACAGCTAAGTGCTGTGACTACATAGCAAACCAATCCCTTTGTAGGAGCTCATCATGCATTTCTTTCAGCAACCCCAGAAAATGCTCAATAGTGTCATTGCTACGCACACGCCACTTCTCTGAGGGAATTTCTCTGATCATCCCCTCTGGAAAGCCAGGAAGACAAATGGTAAAGGTTCAAGATCCCGCAACCACTCTCCCCTCATCCAAGGACAAAAGGAAGGTGAAGGGGCTGTGTCAGTCCCCACTGTACTGTTGTGCCACTGCTCACATTCAGGTTGAGAAGATGGGCTTTTGGGAGAGGAAGAGCACTCCCTCATGTGAGGCTGCAGGGAATGGAGACATCCACAGCAGGGCCATGGTGTCTTTATTCACATGTAGGACGATGCTGTACTCTTTAGACTTCCCAGTTTGGGGAATCTCAAACCTTTGTCACAGAAACAACATGAGCATTTCCTAGCTCTATAATCTACATGTAAGGTCATTTATTTCAGTCTGTTTTAGGACCAATGAATGTCAGAATAATGACAGCAGCTCACTAACATTAACCAGCATGTGATTTATAGAAATACATGCCTTTTAGAATTTGTGCTTTCTCTACTAGAGAGGAACATGTGTCTCTAGACCTGCTTCAAAGGTCCAGAGAGAGCAGAGTACTCTTCACAAACATTATTATTTAAAACTGTTCACCAGGAAAGAAAACGTAAATGGTCTGTATTTTGCAGCACATACACTGAAATTCCAGGCAGCAGGAGCTTTTCTCTGGAATGAAATTAGGAAACGGTATAGTTCTTTTCATACACATCGTACTATATTTCATTGGGAATTTCATTGTGTATTTCAAGCATTGGTTCTTAAGGCACACAGTTCAAGTAGGCATAGTTTATCATTTTCCACAATATTTATCGCAGTGATCATTTGAGTGGAACCCAGGTGTTAAGGGGGAGAAATTCTTCCTCTTCCGCAGGCAGCACTCCCTCACCCTTGGGGAGAAAAAATCTTTTCAAAGTGATTCCCAGGTATTCATTTCCTCAGCCTGTGATTAGATTTCCTAATCTTTCTCGATTCAGAGTTATGGTCCTTTACAATCATATAGCTGGCTGTGTGTCTGAGTTCTGGTGGTATGGATGATCAAACTAAAAATGCGCTTTCCACCCCAGGCTTCGGTGATACCATCTCACAGCTTTGTTGCTGTCATTGCTCATGATGCATTCCAGTTATGGAGAAGTGATGATAGCTCTGTCACATATTCTCTTTTTGCAGAGGTGCCTCTGAAGTGGAAAGTAATAACTTGAGAATTTTTGCCATTTCAGAACTCCTTGTCAGAAACCATAAAACAATGAAAATATTTTTTCAGATGGCCTTTACTCGTCCTTCTTCCGAAATCTCCTTCATAAGTATGAGTACTTCTTATGAAGTATGTGGGCAATGCCTGTGTGCAAACAAACAATAGATGTAGCCAAAGTGAAGGGGAACAGAAATCCACAGCAGCAATAGGTGCCTTCCTGGCCAGTGTCACATCCTCTGAGGGATGGTGTCCATGCTCTCCTTGATCTGTCTTTCTAGTGACCTGGCTGACGTCTTTGAGTCCCTCTGTCAGATATCCAGTTTGGCCCACACACTCTCTATTGTTTGGCCTGACCTGGGGAGCTCACTGGGCACCCAGAATTTGGCATTACAACATCCAAGCCTTCTGGTGAACTTAGTTTTCAGTCCATGCATGGCAGAACTTCCCAGGAGGCCTCGAAAGCTTCGTCCATGTCAGGGTTTCAAGACCAGAACCAGTATCTTATGTATTGCCATTCATAAGTAAGCAAGACAACTTTGACTCCTGGATGAAGAATTTCATGTTGAATTTCAAACCTCAGTTAAGCTCTGCAGCCAAATTTGAGGTCACAGGGCTGGTATCAGGAAAACCTTCAGAATCAGCTTTTGAGTTTCCACAGATTTAGGTACCTTTTTTAAGACAAATATAAATGACTACCAGTAAACATGATTACCAGAATCCTTGACAAGCATTCTGGATGATTTTTTGTATATTTACATTGTATATTTATATACCTGTGCCTCCTTCTTGTTGACATGACCACAGAGTATAATGGGAACAAGAGATTTGTCGACCTACCAAAGGGACTTTGGACTCAGGGTGTTATCAGTGAAGAACTGTCAATTCAGAGATCATCTGGCCTATTGAGCATACCAGATCCCATTAGACCAAGGATTCCAGTATGATTGTTCTCAGTGCAAATATATTGTGGGCAGCTGACCGATCAGAAATAAAAAGTGGATCGGTGTTTTTCATCCTTCAAAAGGATCAGTGAACTAGTGTGCAAGCTACAGTTTGGTGGGTGGAAATCTGCATGGCTACAGCAATTCCTCCAGCAGAGATCTGGAGTTCCATTGACACACCAGGTTGCAGGTACTCTGTGAGTCATGGAGTTGTCCTGCTGGCCACTAGAATTACTTCAGTGTAGTAACCCAGGCCACCCAACTAGGGATGGGAGCTATTCTCTAAGATCCACCATCTCATGGAGTCTCTCTGATGCCAGGTACTCAGAGTCTTCCTGGAGGAAGGTACCATCTGCTCCCAGACATGACTCCCTGCTTCCCACACAACTACTGTGGGGTAGCTGCACTGACAGGGTGTAGGCCCTGAATTGTGCTCCAGGGAAAAGACATTTCCAAAGCCCACAGCACTTTTGTAGAAAGTCTTGCTTTGGGGCTGCTGTGGCACCTTTCTCTGGTCCACCCTAGTGAATGCTAGCAGGTCCAAGCACACTCCCATAACCTGCTGATGTTTGGCCGTGCTTGAGCTCCCCTTCATGCGGGCACAGGGAAGGATGGAGGGAGGAGAAAGTGAGAGCTCTCCAGGGGACATGCTGGAAGCAGGGATGGTGTTACAGACACTGTCCAGTGCTTGGCACCCGCTGCAGTGACAAAGTCTGGGGAAAACCTGAGTAAGTGTTAGAGGCTGGCTTCTGCCTCCGTCTATACAGCAGATGCATTCTCAGCCCACCTAGCTCACAGAGAGATGTACTAATGGTGTTAGACTTGGCCCAAAAGGACAAGGGCTGGAAACCTCCCCTTCCTACAGAGAGAGCTTTATATCTTCTGTAGCTTTGTGACTGCAATGGTGCATGTTCTACAGGCTACAGCTGGTACTCTAAAGGAGACGATACCCCAAACAGATATGAAATTTTATAATATTTTTTTTTCCTGAAGAAAGTGAGTATGGTGGGATGGTGTTTTTGGGCCTTCAATGACATGCTGTAGTGTGTGAAAATACCTCTGTGGGACAGCAAACTCCATCTGAGGACAACTAGAGGTACTGGGGGCATGCTGAGTGCCCTAAGCATGCTGGAATGCCTTCCCTTTCATCTCTGCTCATCAGGTACTTTTCTTTCATCCTACCAAGATGTAACTTCTGGCTCCAGCCTGTGCAACAAGATGGAAGACAGCAGACACACTTTGTGAAACCCCAGGTGGCACATACTGAAGACAGAGTAGAAATCACAACACATTCCACTCAATAAACAAAGCTAAGGCATAGAATTTTATTGTCTGTACAAAATCTTAATGAGTAGTGCAAAGGCATAAGTGATCTTTCATTCTTACAAGTGGTCTGAGAAGAATCTGAGATTTCAAAAGACTTTGGGATGGTATTTATGTCAAAGAGAAAACATTTTCATTTACAATGAGAAATGGCCATTTGGGAAAGCATACCTTATCGGGTCGATATTATTTCCAGTACTTGCAGCACATTTATCTTTGGACAGCAAGACCCCAGGAATGTTGGAAAACAGTCTGTCATGCACCTACATGTGTTTATGTGTCACTGTCACAGAGAAAAGTCCAAAAGCTGCTATCAAAACTTGTGACTGTTAAGCAACAGGCAGATGTGAAAAACAGAGCACGTCCTTTCTCACACACTTTTGCCAGCACACCTGATCTCTCTGCTCTTTTGCTCTCTCTGAGCAAGACTCTCAACTTGGAACTCGTGAGCATCTCTGGAGCCACCAAGCATGACAAACTTAAGGCATCTTTGCATGAGGTTGCAGCTTCCTAATGTTTCACTTCTGAAGAATTTTCTTATAATCCCACATTACTGCATGCAACATCTATAACCATTTCCTTCCGAACTGAGCACTGACCTTGATAAAATAGGTTTTATTTATAAAACCAATGAGAAAAAGAGAGACTTTCTTTGTCAGAATAAAGCCAGAGATAATGACCATAAAATGGTATTTGCTATTTTTATCTTGGAGAGAAAATAATTTCTTTTTTTTTCCCCTCATAGACAGACCAATAACAAAGGCATTCAAAGATGTGGAAACAAGAAGAGAATATAGCAACTTTATATTCGCTTTACCAATAGTTCTTTTAAGAGCGGGAGCAAAATAGATCTGATTGGAATGAATATTGCACCCATATTAGATTTTTCAAAAATGTTAGGCTACCTCGCCTCCTATTTTTGCCCACTCAAGTGGGTGAGTGAGCAAAACAAAGAAAAACAAAACCCCAAGTCTTTAAAAGTAATAAACTTGCATTGTTTTTATTGGGGAAAAGTTTGTACTTCTTTTAAGAAGCAATCTCTTTAAAGCCAAAGTTTTCTTAAACGACGAGCTCTAGTCTTCCTTTAAAGTGAAGACTGAGCAATCCTGATAGGAAACCTGCACATCCCATGTTCCAAGAAGTGCTAGTGCAGTAACTTATGGTCTAAAAATCTGTTACTGTTATTGATAGTAACATGCAACCTACAACACTTGCCAAGACAAACATGAAGTATCAGAGGCTGAACAATTTGTTATCACCATTTCTGAATTATCTTGTTACCATAAACTGAAACCTGTTTCCATGTAATCTCTGGAAGTATACAGTTTTCTGTTATTTGACCCCTGTTATACTAAATAGAGGTGGGATAACATCAGATTTTGAACGATGTCTGAGCAAGGGACTGGGGATTTGGGAACAGTTAAAAAATATGTATATCGAATGAATGTACATAAATACATTTTCCAGAGTTTTATGTTTTTAACTCATTTCCAGGTCTTCTGTCTTTAATAAATGCTTGTGTTTTGTTGTAATTCTCCCTATGAGGTCATCTGCATTTGAACCAAAGTACTGAAATGTCATTTGACCAAGATGACTATTTTTGAGATACATTTACGGAGTACATTGGCAGAAGCATGTTCTTAACTTCGGTTTTGGCACAGTAGCACTTTCATCGAGAGGAAAGAAGGAGAAAAGTTTCCACACCAGTATTGGCAGAAGTTGTCAGTGCACTATGAGAGAACCATGGCCAGAGCATCTCCTCCCAGGGGGCAGGAGCTCTGCTTCATGCAGAGCTTTGGAGCTTGCCTGGCTCCGTGTTTTTGTGCAGTGAGAGTGGGAGTGTGTAGGGAGAGTGGCTTGGTCCCCACTCCCTAAAACAAAGTATCTGAAAATGAACTATTTTGGCTGTGTAGCGCTAATAAAGTTTCTGCCCCATGACAGACTTAGGGAGAAAAAATAGAAAGATTAGGTAACCTGTCTAAGAGACACTTAGGAAGTCTCCAAGTGATGCGCAACTAGTTGACATTTGTAAAATAAGAGAGAGAAAGAGAGAGCAGCTGCAATGCGAGACTTGAGCTTGTACAGTCTGTGTGGCTGCAGGGGTAAAGACAATGATGTGGCTACCAGTAGTATCACAACAAAGGGCAATGAAGCTGGTGAGGGGTCTTGAGCACAAGGCTGAGGGAACTGGGATTGTTCAGTATGGAGAAGAGGAGGCTCAGGGGAGACTTTACTGCTCTCTACAATTACCTGAAATGAGGTTCTGGTGAGGTGGAGGTCAGCCTCCTCTCCCACATAACTAGTGAAAGAGTAGAGGGAATGGCCTCAAGTTGTGCCAAGGGAAGATTCAGCTTGGATATTAGGAAAAATTTCTTCTCCAAAAGAGGGGCCAGGAGCTGGAACGGGCTGCCCAGGGAGGTGGCTAAGAAGCATTTAGATGTTGTACTAAGGGACACGGTTCTGTGGGAAATACTGGTGGTAGGTGTATGGTTTGACTGGATGATCTTGGAGGTCTTTTCCAACCCTGGTGATTCTATGATCTCTACATCAGTATAGATTATACCTTTTTCTTTCCATAAAAATATTGTGCAGCAGTAAGTTCATCCATTTGAGGGGTTGTACCACCTCACCCATACCATTAAACTTTAAAATGTGCTGGAAAGTGTTATGCTGGATGTGTTATCATGCTGGTGCAAAGGGAGCTGAACCACAGGCTGCTCTATCCTGTAGACAGACATGTGGAAATAACTGTTACAAGCAGCCTGGCACAGCAAGTACTGCTGTTCAGTGCACATATTAAAGCTGGTACCTTTGGGAACCCACTTACAATGAGAAAATAGAGTGATTTTTGTGCAAGAGAAAGGAGTGGAGAATTTTTTTTTACATACCTCAAAACCTAGTTTTAAGTTTTGATCCACAGGGTATTCCCCACATGAACAATTCTTAGTGTGACAAAGCACAGGATTAGGGCAGCTACCGTAGAGATTGTGGATAACCACACCAGTCCCTGAGGTTGCATGCTGGCTATTGTAGTATAGTCCTCATAGAGTAAGACACATCTAAGTGGCTTTGTCCAAACCTGAGGCAACTGAGATGCTCTCATGTGATAGCGTCGGAACAGAAATTAATTATACCAGCTTGTTAAAGGCAAGCTTTCTGTGTCCTTTTTAGGAAACAGTTGAAAAATGGGAGCTTGTGTCACAGGAATCTGGTGCAATATGTTAAAACAAAAAAGGCCGGGCACAGCTGTTCTTGCATAACTAGGGCATCAGGTGAATGCAGAGTTTTCATTGGCATTGCTCATCAAGGAAACATTGCCCACAGCTGAAGAAAAGGTTTTAATGAGATCAGATAGGCAGGATTACACTCAGTTATTTACAGGCAGAGCTGCGGAAATCTTTACTGATTTGGCTTATTTAGGGAACAATGTCTTAAGGCTTTTGTCTGTCATTTGTTCAATCAAATACCTACTCATGCTTTTGTATCTCTACAGTGACCATGGCAAACCTCAGAGGTCTGGAGATCTTTCCAGATTAGCAGCATCAAGTGTGATTCCTTCCTTTCTGCTGTGCTTTATTCTCCTTTGGCTTAGTGGCACAACATCTTTACAGAAGCAGACTTGTCAAAACTGAGCATTCTTGTCTTGTTCCAACAAATATGTAGCGCATCCATTCTCCTGCCATTTTGTTAATTCCAGTTTGGGTATCAGTATAAAATGAAAACTACACATTCCCTTTTGTTAGAAGAAATGACCAGAAAGTTTACTCTGGGGGTACTTGAAATGGTTCAAGAGAAATTGAGTCTATTTCTTGACTGAACTGTTCAGTACTTAACTAGGAAAAGACATTAAGAAGAACTTTGCAGCATTATGGACAGTGAAGCAGATAGAACAGATTTCCTGGTGATCCCATATATTTTCCATCAGTGTAGGAAGAACTTACACAAGAAGCAGTCAGCAATTACACAGTTCTTCCTACTCAAGGGTAGGGCGATGAAGTGGATGGTCATTCTGTTCTCTGTCTGCAAGAGGACAAATGTTCAGCCAGAAACAAAAAAGACGGCAATTTCATGTGTTGTTCTCATCAATGATCTCATTGCTGAAAAGGTCCTGAATAATCAAGAGGATTATTTAAATGACTGTTAAACATAACTTTAAAGTAGCTGAGCTAAGTCAGTAAGTATTCGTTATAGGTTGCTAGTTGAGCTTTGTGTGATGAAATCCTCAGGGACACTTTGCTCACACGCTTAATTAGGCATCCTAGATGCTAAATAGACTTTTGGGTGCATTGAGTTGAAAATCATGCAGCATGGAGAGGTTAGAAGAGCGTTAGGGCCATATTTTACAAAGTGAGCCCAAAATTTATGTAAGTGGCCAGCTAGTCGGAGGGAGCAATTCATCAGGTTTTCCCTTTGCCTCTCTCCTATATCCTTATGTGAGAAAAAAAAAAAGCTGATGTGATCCAGATGGGTTGAGCAGACTAGGCAGATTATCCCTTCGGATGCTGCTCGCCTGCTTTTACTTCTCGGTCAAAAAATCAACTGGCACACCCTATCACATGCGGAAAAGAAGGCAAACGTATATAGGGCCATTATATTTGAACATTTTTTTCTGAAAATAAATATTCACAGTAGGTGACCTTTGTAGGTAAATATGATGCCTGAATATTAACAGTGATATCTAGAAAAAATAAAGTTTTGTGAATTGCTATTATCTTATATAATAGGTACAAAAATAGCTGTAAAAATATTTATGGATAGCTCATTTTCTGTTTTCTTTGTTCAGTCCTTCAGTCAAAATGATGCACAATCTGAGAAGGCTGCTGCCTAAAAGCATCTTTGCGTGCAAATTTCATACGGCCCCACACCTCAGATTTTATCTTGTTTCATGTGCTATTTAAGCTGCTTTCTGGAACCAAGCATTTTTTTCTTATATCACCTCTAAGAAATGTTGATCAACTAGAAAGACAGACATTCCTTTTTTATTATTTATACACAGAAAAGAAAAGTTATGTCTTTAACTTAGGGGCAAGAAACCAGCTTTTGACTTTTCCTGCTGGAACAGATCCCATTTTAGCTACTGAAATTCATTTAAAATGTCAATAGAATAATAGAACAGTATCATGATTTGCACTGATTAAGCTGTTGTCTGCTTCACAAAGGCTGGTTTAGACAGTTGGACCTTCAGCTGACCAATCTCTATAGCTTTTGTTGGAGCTACAGCACTTCACAGCAGCAAAGGAGCTGGTGCAGTATATACTGTGTCAAAGAAACCCAGAAACCAGTTTGTGCTTGTATTTGAAGGCCTGCCTTACAGTGAATTAAACCTTGAGAACCTGAGGTTCTTCAGCATTACTTGAGTAGGTGCGTTTGTCCCTGAGTCCACACCACATCACATTACTGGGTAGGAGCAGAGAAGTTCCTCCACTCATCCTGGAAGCCTGCCTCAACAGACTGTAGGAAAATTAATTCATGGTCTGCTCGAGTTGAACACTGGGAGCATGGGATCACTGAACAGTCTGTGCAAGGGCTCTGGAGGCACACTAACACTGCAGAGCTGGGATGTTTTCTCCAGGGAAGGACCTGGACAGTGCAGCTGAGCACTGTCAACTTGCACAGCCATGAGGTAGGTCTTCAGAGTTCAGAAGTTGTGCAGCCCTGAGCAGCATCCAGGGCCTCATATGGGCAAGGAGGGACTGTCAGGTCTTAAACACGTTTTTAATTTTAAGCACATGAACAATCCCACTGACTTGCAGTTAGCGTATATGGAGGTGCTAACTACATGGAAACCCACATAGCCCTGTTGGACTCACTGCAGCCCAACTTGTAGCATACTGCCTTCTGAGCAATCAGATAGGAGGGGAAACAGTACATCACTGACACTGTTACCAGTTAGTGCCATAGCTTATCATAACTTGGCTAGCATCATTATCATGTACCAGTTGTGTCTCCCTGCCTGCACACTCAGCACTTTGCAGGAGTGTTGCTGAAACAAGGGACCAATGTGGTGATTTTGTTTAAAATAAGCCTGCTGGCAAGAGCAAGAGCTGATCTCTCCTTTCCCTCCCATTTGTCTTTCAGCTGGAGGGAACCATGCCAGCCAGTATGTTGTAGATTATTCAGATCCTGGCAGGAAAAATCAAAATCAAAAGGCAAGTGAGTGGGGGCGGGAAGGAAAGGCTTTGAATCAAACATGCTTTTTATTCTTTTTATTGGATGCCAAGAGTTCTGAGTGATCTGAGTGGAAGCTGTAAGCACTTGAAACCCTCTCCTCAGAGTTGTCCAGACCTCTCTCTAAGCCTTGCAATAGGATGGGTGGGAGTCTCATCACCTCCCTTATATACCTAAAACTAATTACCTCAACCCAAGTCAGTCACCTCGAGTCTACCAGGGAGAAAAACCTTTCTGCCTTAGAATATCTGGATGCCCATTTCTCTTCACTGGCTATAGGATGAAGCCTCAGTGCCTTCATCAGTCTCAAACCACTGAACTTTTGAATGTCTGAAGTTAATATGAAAACTCTCTAATTAAATTCTGAAAGAAAAATATGAGTAAACATACTGGATGAGACCCAGAGTCCATCTACACAGAAGGACTATCATGTGCCTCTCTCCAATAGTAGGTAGCTGGAAAGGACACAGAAGAAAGGGAAGACTACAGAATGATTTCAGGCATCGGTAATTTCTTATTCAGGGATTTCATCCCACCAGGATCCTCAGTCTAATCTTTTTTTTTTTTGAGAAGTTACAACCAGTAACTGCCAGCTCAACTTTTTCATTCCAACTCCGCTTTCAAATATCCATATGTAACATCAATTCAGAGGTCTGTGAGCAGCTTTGTGTACTCCCTGAACACAACCTGCTTGAAATACCTGGGTTTATGAACTTCTGAAAATTGCTTAATTTAATGGAGACACACTGTGTGGGGAGATTTTCTCATGTAGGTACAGATGTAAGCTAGTCAATGGACATTTAGGATTGCCAAAACTTGTGTCACTTTACATTCCCTTCTGCTCCCCATCTAGCCCCCCATGCCACTCTGTCAGGGTGTGGGTCTTCTGTAGGTTTGGCGCTGAATCTAAGAGCCCTGTGCAGTTTTCTCATGCACCTCATAGTGTCTCTGATGGCATTAGAAGACATTTATGTTTTGGCAGCTGAAACCTGCTGCCAGTGGCTGGTTAGCTATTATCAGGGTGCTGATTGCTGTGTCATCTGTGTCATAAGCTACAGTGAGACCTTACAAACTTGATGCACATAGAGACTTTCACTACAACCTAGATCCTACTGTAGGCACCCACTGCTTTCTCCTGTGTTCATTGAACATGATGTTTTAATGACAGCGTTAAAGTCCCATCTCTCCTTTTGACTCCTTTGATTTTTAAGATTAGTTAAGAAATGAAGATAAATTTGCACAGTTAAAAAAAGAGCAAACTGAAAGACACGTAGCAAAAAAGGCTCCAAATAGTAATGTTAACTTAATGTTGCTTAATAAGGTCACTTCCAGCCATCCAGTGTACAGATGCATCACTACTCATGCTAATTTAAAGGATATGTGAATTTTATCTCGCATGATCCCTGTCTTTCCTGTCCAGTTTGATAAATAACTGCATATTCTAAAGCTTACATACAAGGCTCATTTACCAGCTATACACTGTGATTTTCACACTGCAGGACTCCGCACTGGTGTTTCAAGCTCTGCACTTTCTAATGTGAGGAGATTTCAATTCCTTCACTGAAGCTCTGTGCTAATACTTTCAATGGATATGAGAGGTATCTACTTCACCATGCCATGCCTCAGATCACGAGAATAAATGTATATTTTTATTAAAACTTAGAAACTGCATTCTCAGTTCTTAGATATCTAAAGGACAACTGAGCTGCTAGTTCCAATATATGAACCATCACCATCTCAAAGGTTCAGATAAAAGGGTGAACATGTTCCTCTTGTTACCTGCAAGAGTCAATACTGGAAGTATAAGCGGTCTGCTTGCCAGAGCTCCTTAAACTTCAGTTCAAAGCCAGATGTGAGCTTTATTTTCCTTTATTTACCAAATATTCCTGGAATTTATCTCTTCCTCTACCAATTTTTTTTTTAAACCTTCCTCTCCTTTACATCCTTGTGAAGGTTCTGAAGTCTGCTTTATTATTGGTTGGGATCTAGAATCCACATTTTTTTGTGTGATGACATTTCTTCAAGTTGGCATTATACCCAAGAGGATCATTTAAAAGTAGTTCATTCAACACATGCTCTCTTGTTCACAGAAGATAACGTGTCAAGTTCCCAAAGAGATCTGCCAGAGTAACACAAGCTGACTCTATTTGTCTGTCAGAACTTCCCTTTTGTAAGCTGAGGATGTTTATGTGCATCAAACATATGCACATCATAAACATTCAGACATCTGCTGTGAAAAATAAGTACATTGAAAGTGATCCCAATATGTTCAGGATTCTCAGTTTTCATATCATCCAAAAGTCTTCAAAACAAGGACCTGCACACAAAAGTCTTCTCCAAATCCAGACTTGATGTCTGGATCTGAGAAGCTGATCCACCATGATCATTCCAACATACTAATTAACCAGCCTCCATTGAACAAAAACCAACAACTCTTTAATTTCATACAGGCTCACTCATCTGGAGCTCTTTCTTGTCTTGTTTAAGTCTTCTTGCCAAGAGTCATGGGGAAAGCTGTTAAGAGTCCAAAAAAATTATCCCAAAACAAAAACAATCTTTTATTTCCAACATTCCAAATCCCCCCAGAAGACCCAGCTAGCCGACCAACATTTGTAAAGTTGTCATTACAAAATTAAACAAACCATGTTAATTTTCCATTTTTGGTCCTTCATAAGTAGGAAGATCAGAGCGAAGGGTAGAGGTGGGGCAGCATAGGAAGTATCTACATGCAAAGGGAGGAAGGGGGGGAAAAGAAATGTAGGTTATATGTCTGGAAACATTTTCTCGCTCTTCCAATGAGAGATGTGTCAAAGAGGCCTTTCCAAAACAGAGAGCAGCAGGAGGGTTTCATCTGTGAAGGGCCTTCTCCACTGTGATGCTGGTGGAGAGCAGGGATCTCCATGTGTGGGCTGACTGCTTTCCCACACCCAGCCTTCCCAGGTAAGATGCATCAGTGGGGGTCTCGGGGCTCAGCTGAAGCAGGGGACAGCAGCTGTAATGGCAGCATGGCATTCAGTGGCACAGTCCGTGGATGGCAGCAGTGTTGCTCTCTGTGGCCTTGCATCAGTGCAGCTGTGCTATCAGCCCTACCAAGCCTGAGTACATCTGGGGTGTCTGCACCTCCTTTAACCAGAAGAACTGGGAAGCCCAACTCAGCCAACACGGCTGGTACTGAGCTGGAAATAATGCCAGCAGTAACACTGAGCTCTGTACTACCCAGCCCTATGAGCACATCTGTACCTCTGTCTCTAGAACCCTCCCTGCCTTTCAGGATGTCAATTGCCAAAATGCAGTACTAATTCCAGGTGGCTCCATGCAGTCAGAGCTCAAAAGAGCCAGGGCAGACACACCAGTGGAGGATGTGATGCAGACACTGCACACCAGCAATGCAGGGGATAGCCCAGACCCAGTCAAAAGAACAGAAAACCAGAGTTGCAGAGTCTGGATGGACTCCAAATGCCCCACTACCACTGCATGGTGCTCCCAACAAGGGCTGCATCAAAAGCAGGACAGCAGCCCTTCTCTCCTTGCATAAGACAGAGCAGACTGCACTGTCTGCTTCCCTTGCAGGAGCTAGCTGAAGGCAGATCCCAGTGACCAAAGGCAACAATCCCAAGCAAGCATGGGGCTTCTGATTATGGGGTCTTCATGTGCATTAGAGTGAGGGTAGGATCCATCTCACCTAACAGCTGAGCACGTAGGTCAGGCTGCCTTTACATCCTGAGAAAAGGACATCATTTAGCTTCTAAAACAGAATATTTGCTCTGTTCAAATGCATAGTAGAGCAGGATGAAACTAACTCCAGGAGTCCAGCTTTTCAGATCTTTTTTCTAAAATTGTAGTTGCAATTATCACACATTGATCCATGTTACAATGGACCTAGTCACTTCGCTTTCAGCCTGCACAGATTCCAAGTGGAGGAAATTAGTTGCAACATCACAGTCCAACATACACAACCCTTGCTCTTTCTTATTATCAGCCACTTCAGATTTTATAGGCTATTATTTCAAACTCTAAGCAGAGAGGAGCAGGAAAATGGGTGTCATTTCAAGTACACAAGATCAGAATAGCAATAGCAGAAACCTCTTGCAGACTTTATTACTGTCTACAACTAGATGCATATTTTTCTGAATTCAAGAGGTTTATAAACAAGAAATCTCTGTTTATGTGTGATCTCTAAAAAAAATAAATAGATTCTAAAGTAATTTACCAGATGTTTAATAGATGCTATATAGCTAGGAACTCCTCCTTCCCTCTCACTTGGAAGCATCTGTGAGTTCCTCAACTTGAGCTGCTGGCCTACAAAGAATTCTCCAAGAATTGAGTCCCCTTTACAATCCACTTACCTTCTCTACATGCGTATTATCATCTGAACATAAATAGCTACTGTAGTAATCATGAAGAGCACTTAGAGATTAATTATTTTTAAAAAACACATCTTTTTAAAAGTGTACAGAAAAATATTTGTGGAAGATGTTTACATTCTTATTTTTCCAAGCATGAATAAATAGGGTCAAGAGAGGCTATTGCATTAGCAACTGGCAAGCCGCTGACTTAATCCATCTTGTCTCCATAACCGCAGAGCTCAGAGGGCAAGGAAACACACCAGGCACTGACATGCTTCCCTCTCAAACTGTTGTGATCTCACATGCAAAATGCACACCCACAGATATAACCTTCGTGAAAATTACATTTTGCTAACAGGTCTTGCCCAATCTCCTGAGTAAAACTAAGGACTGTACCAGGGCTTAACATGGACATTCTGCATCCTGTTCCTGTTCTCCATAGAGTTGCATGGGATCATAGAATCACTTGAGTTCCAATTCCCTGCCACGGGAATGCCCAGGGCCCCATCCAACTCAGCCTTGAACACTTCCAGAGATGGGGCATCCACAAATTGGTCAATATCAAGGTTTATTTTAGTATTTTGTATTTGCCATGAAAATAAAGACAAACTGAAAATGGCTTGAAACCCCAGCCTCTCCCTGTGTGCTGTGAGAGGACAAACAGCTGAGTCTAGCTCTCCAGGCCTAAAGCTATCATGAGTGTCTGGATGACAGCATGCATCCTGCTGTCATGGGACAGCCTGCAGCATCAGAGCTGTAAGAAATCTCGCCATCATCTTATTGCTAGGTGGTCCCTTCCTCTGCCAGAGGAGCTCTCTTCCTAGCAGCTGGAACCTGATGATTCCAATCTTTAATCTCATCCTTGCACATTAACAGTGTCTGTAGACCAGAATTTGAAATATCCAAACCAATCCCAAAGACAGGCCTTGTTTGTTCACACTAGTTTATTTAGATCTGCCGCTATAGGAGCGATGCAAACCTTGTTCTCACCCGAGATCACACTGCACATCCACCAAAGCACAAAAGCTTCCAAGCAGCCATGCCAACACAGATAACAGACATACCCATCCCACTAGCCTGGCCAAAACCAGAGAATTTTATATGTTCAGTATAGAAAGTAGTTGGCTGGATTCTAAATCCTACATTTCAAAACAATTATAGACACAGAAACAGACAATCTGAGATGATTTCCCTACATTTTTCAATATGCTTAGGTTCTTCTAGTCTACTAATAAGCCAATTCAATAGCACTCCAAATTGTTGTTCTTCATCATTTATCTCTTCATAGCCAAACATCTCCCTAGAATTTTTCTGGGTGCTATTTATCAGAATAAAGTCTCAAGGTATCTCTGAAGACCTCACTTGCTTTCTCTTCCTACTGTCTAGTTTACTGATAGTCTTACAGATTTCAGACTTGATTGGCTCTTACATCTCTGAGAATGCAAATAAAACACCCTCGAGCTTGCCTGCATTGAGTTCCTTTTATTGTGATAATAATTCTTTGGAATGTGATTTTTTTCTTCCTTACCTTCCTTCCTAGGAAGCCAACTTAAATCACTTTTCTTGACCTTCCTTTTGCAAGTTTTTATTGGCTTTATGATGTAATTCAAAAAGCCACATATCCAGGTATGTTTGTGGCATTGCTGTTTTGACAGACCTTGCCCATTATATATCAGCATAGCAGATGACCAAACTGGCACTGGGAGGACTCTGTTAAAAACATAAACTCACAAAATGGGAGAAAATATATATAGTTTCACAGGTCCATTGGAGATCTTAACTTAAGAAGTGTTTGCTGTACTAGTTCTGGCATGGAAAGTTCAGGAAAACCATTCCAGTGAGACTTCAAGCCAAAACACCAGAAATATTGCACATGGCTTTCATCCCTTAGAGCTTTCATTTTCACACCCAAGGGCTCTTGCAAGAACAACCGTCTTTGAGGTTGACAAGTTTCTTCAAGTTCAGCCTTAAAAATTAGATCTCATGTCACCCCTCAAGAGAGAAAAAAAATCTGTTTTGACATCAGATCTATGGGACTGGTGGATTCACTAGTTACTACTTTCTCCGGAAAAGGAAGCTATGCTTAACTTACGCTGGTTTGAAAACCATGAACAGCACTTTTCATATGCATGGCACATGTTTTTATGCTGTGGAGAATTTCAA
The DNA here is from genome assembly GCA_024606505.1 of Aquila spilogaster. NCBI lineage: Eukaryota > Metazoa > Chordata > Aves > Accipitriformes > Accipitridae > Aquila > Aquila spilogaster. The sequence goes on from JANHGO010000073.1 coordinate 13,542,315, forward strand.
GGATCCTCAGGCAAACCAATTACAGCAGCGTCCCTGGAAAAACGGCAGGAAGGAAACAATTATTTTGCCAGATTAAAAGGGTAATATATGCATGTTACAATAGAAATAATGCTTTGCAGCTTAATGTCCTCTTAATCAACACCATACTTAGCTCTTTTAGCCAATAAGGCATATATAGCTAGGCTTTTGTCTCCCCTCACTGAGTACAGCTATCTCATAGATAATACATGGCTATCTCGCTTTCTACAGGGCTTCACATCATCCTATCAGTGGAAAGAAGTGAGCTCAACTAAGTCCTGCTAAGTTCTCCCATCTAGTTAGCAAAAAGATTCCTACAGAATCCTCATTTAAATGACACTTTGTTTGGAAGTACCCACACACAAATACTTCTGCCCAGCAAAGGACTGAGTTTTGCTACCCCTGAAATTGCACCCAAAAAAAAAAAAAACAATACTCAGCAACCAGTACTTCAGTGAGCAGTATTTATTTTCATATCTTTCAGAGTTGTCACCAACAGAGAAAAATAGAATGGATTTAATTAGTTTGTACTTTTGGGTCTTTACATAATAAGGTAAGTAGAAAAGACATACACACCCACACACTCTCTAAGATTGTCTACTTTTTTGGCTCTCCATTGTCCCAGTGCAGGCAACACAGCAAGTATGATGAAAAATCTCACAAGCTATAGCACGAGATCTGACCACTTGTGCATACACTACAGGCTGCAGGGACCCCATGCTACAGAGTGCTGTGCAACTTCCACCTACCACCATGGTCAGAGGGTAAACACTCCCAGAATCAGACAACAGCCTAGGTCTATAAATACTGCATAATGCAATGGAAAGCACACTAACAGCAGCATAGCAGCAAGGTCCTTGGCTGCAGCAAGTGAGGATTTGCTCAAATACAACAGCCAGAGACACAGAAATAAAACAAAGAAGCTGCTTACCTTCAGAAGGCCTCCAATAGGCAGGGATCTCCAGTGACACATCCTCACCTCTGCTGCCAACCCTTAAATGAGGTCTGAGAAGGGGTGGATCCTGTCTCCACCCCTTCTGGTCACTCAGGTACACTGCATGCACCTGAGCTCCCCTAGGTTGGCCCTGCCTTCACACCAGGTGCTCAATCACTGGTTCAGGCCATGACTTTGCATTTCTCCTACATACTGTAACAGAAGTTTTATTTCATACTGGATAAGCAATAATAGTACATCTATCTTGAAATGAGGATTCTGCTCTGAATGGAAGCACGGTCTTGCCTAGCACTGCTTCCTCCCATGGTGGCTCAGCATCCTCCTTGGCACCTTCCTGCACATCCTCCTGTTGGCCAGGCCACGTTGACTCCTTTTTGCCTGGTGTCAGTGCCAGTCCTGCACACTAAGGCTCCTGATCTCATGTCAGTGTGAAGATAGCACAAGGCTAGTTCCATCTATCTAGTCCATAGCATCTACAGCCATGGCACAGCAGGAGCTAGGAGAGCAAACAGCATTACAGTACCGAAGGCTGGAGGACATGTGCTGGGTGCAATGATCCCACACTGTTTATGCCGCTACCCCCAATAGCCTATCCACATTTGCCAGCAGATGGCACTTACTATACATTGAACTTGTCCACAACCCACTTTGGTGTGCGCTTTCCAAAACGCAGTGAACAGCAATGGGTCATGCTCTGTTCCTGGGTGCTTCATGAGACATTACCTTTAACTTGTTAATCTAGGGGGTAGGAGCTACAATTTCAGCTAGGTCTGTTTTTTGAGGGAAACTGGAAAGGTGACAAGCTGGCAGCCAGAAACATCCCTCAGTGACAGGAGGATCGTTGTGTGGGCCGCAGGGAGGCTGGGGCAGCCTTCTGTCTATGGATTAGGAGCCAGCAGCCTTCCTCCAGGCCTTCTTCAGCCAGCCACCCACATCCTGCTAAATGCCACCCTCAGCTGGGCCCCTTCTCATCTCTCACAGAGGGAAAACATAGGAAAAAGACCTTCTTCCCCAAATATCTCAGGTGGGGACAACTGACCTTATGAAGCTGTAGCTGTCCCTGTAGGAACCCTGGCATTTAGGAAAGTGCTAATTCATTGTAGCTAAGTGATACTTATGCTCAAAGCAGCACATCAAACTTTCACAGTGATGAAAATCAACTTTGTCTCTATTTCCTCAATATTCAGAATGGGTTCCTGAGAATTTGCTCTTATCTGAGCTTTGTAAAGATATGTTTTTTTTCCCAAATGATCACTTCAGAAAGTTACAGACTCCTACCTTTCAACCTTCCTTAATTCTGCATGCCTTACAACAATTCTGACTATTCATCCCAATAAAATATCCATTTTTTTTCTGCAACTGTCTGACACTGTTGATTCAGTCTAACATCATGTCTAATCCCCAGGTCTTCTTCTAAAGACCTACAGTCTTGCCAAATTATTCCATCTTGTATTGAACCAGACATTTTTTTCCAATCCAAGCATGGCACTTTGCACTTTGTTTGCTGAGTTTTTCCCACTTCAGACCTCTGCTTCAGCTTGTCAAGATCATTTTGAACTCTCAGCCTCTCTTTCAGCATTTTGGAAATCTGGCAGCAAATCCAATTTAATAAGCATACTCTTTATTTCATCTTTACAGTCACTGAAGCAGTGAGTAGTGCTGTTGCTGAGAGTCCAACTCAGTACCTAACTTCCGATGCAACGCTGCCTCTGTAACAGCTGCTCTTTTATTCAGCTTTCTAGCTGATTTTGTATCCGCTTTGTTCCTCCTTCTCAAATTCTCTTATGAGGATAATTTACAAAGTACCAGGACAAAACTTTACAAAGTAAGGATATATTACATCTCTGCTTCTCCCCCATTCTTCATCCTTGACAAGACGGGATGAAATGACTTGCCATTGAGTTATCTGAGTTAATTGCTCTTCAGCTCTTTTCATCTTCTAGGAATCCCAACTTAAACTATTTGATGGTTTTCTGATCTTCCTCTGGATAGCTAAAATTATGCTGTTCAGTTTGTCATTCCCTCAGTCTTGTTTATTCCCTCCTCTAAGGGAAGGTCACTACCTCTTCCTCAGCCTCCAGAAACACTGACTGTCTCCCTCAGGCTATGTAAGCTTGGTGTATCACTGTCTTGCCTCATGGATTTCTCCAGGTCGGGTCTGTGGCCTTGTGCAAAACATAATCATTGTTGCTGCATCCTTGCCATTTGGAAGACTGTCCATGGGGCTAGATTTATTCTTACCCTGGATGCTGTAGTCCCACTCCCATATATGATCCAGCTTCTGAAGATGGAAGATTTAATACCCCAAATATAGCAAAATACACATGGAGATGGCAGCCAGACTATAATGATTATTTCTGAACTTGTGCTCCATTTTCATCTCTTTCCTTTAGGTTAAAAAAAAAGGTCAACATTTTAACATATTCTGGTATTGAATTCTGTTTCAAGTCATAATTCTCCTGTGCTCCTATTAGCTCTTCTAAGGTGTTTCAAGTGTTTCTGCAAGTATCAATGTCTCATTCATTTCCCTGCCTTGCTGACTGTATAGAAAAAGAGCTTTCCTTCATTTTCTTTAAACTGATTGCCCTTCTCAAATATCAGCTCTGCCACTGGACTCAAGTATTGCTTTCATTGGATTCATGCTATCAATTCTTTTTAATCTTGAAAATCAGCCTTCGTGGTGTTCTGGGCATCACATGCTGTCTGTTCCCCTCTGTCTCTTCTTTCGTATATTCATCACAGCCACATCCTTGCTATGGGGTTCACCAGACTGTTGGCTACCAGCTGCTTCATATACCATGTGCTGGCAGACAGTGAAAGGGAATTTCTGTCTTGCAAAAACTGAACTGGCTTTTTACTGAGACAAAAGTTTCTGGAGTCGCTATGATCAAGCTAGCACTCCGAGCAAGAACATGCAAGCTGACTTCCTTGTTTCCCTATAAAATAACCCCATCTTGTCCCACCCTTGAAGACTCCATGCAAGCTGCTTTGTTCAAGAATGATGGAGTCCAGAAACCCCGGAGCAAGCACCTTCCAGTCGGGGGAAGCCTCAATTTACTGTCCCTTGATTTGATCCAGCTCTTCTGGTATCCTGTTCCGTGACTTGGTCCTCCGTGGAGGTGGCTGAGAGCACAAAGGGACCCGAGACAGTCCTAATGATTCATATTATTTGCTGTAGAAACACTTGATGGCTGCGCAGACAGCTACAAAGGAAGAGTGTGGATTTGGTGCCTAAGTAAATAGCCCTCTTAAATGTTTCACTCACTCAATTCCTTGGGCAGCTCAGGCTCAGCAGTGAGCAGTTTTACAGCCACTTCATAAGGGAGGAGGACGGGAAGCAGTAATTAAACTATCTCCTTTTGGCAGCACAGCCCCTGTCACTCAACCTAATGGGGAAGTTTGGTGCCAAGTGGGAAGGCGCACTTGGAGTACAGGATCTGCAGCACTCCCTGAGGATGCATAGTCTCCAAAAATACCTTCTGGGGACAGACTGTACCTGAGCTCTGTTCAGCCCTACTTCTCCTCTCACTGCCCAGCTGGGGAGGAAACAGGTGCTGGGGCAGTGAAAAGGATTAAAGTCTCTAACATACGTGCACACCCCTAGCTGTCTGGGCAAGAGCTTTGTGCAGCTACATTTTTGTCCTGGCTCTCTGATCTCACAACTATTTTATATCATTTACAATACATTCAGCCTCACAATTTTGCCTAGGGAGCATTTCTCTCAGGGAGCCATGGACAAGCTGAAAAACGTTGATCGGTTTTCCAAGTGCCGGTGTTCCACTCACACTCTCCAAGCTGCCAACAGCCTGCTCTTGAATTGGTCAGGCCCCTGGTTCTGGGTCATGGCTGCGTTTCAGTGGCTACACAAACCGGTAGGCATGGAGATGTTTGACTGGGGACTGACGGAGCCAGCTCTCTGCACAGAGAGCTGCTGGGCCTCTCTAGGGATGCAAGTCAGCAGCACTTTAACAGGATTTGACTGAAGGGTGTTCGCGCCTGAGATCGTAACCAACATCCATTATGGTAATGCTGACAGCCTTCCCACAGGAAATTCTGCTCAGACTTTCCTGCATTCGCTGTTTCTGCCTGGGAAGATTAGGTTTTTGTCTTCACTCAGAAGTACCTGGGGAGCAGAGGCTTCAGCGTTACCCACTCAGTGCGTTACCCACTGAGCCAGAATCACTGCAGCTCCTGTGAAGCTTTCAGTCAGCAGTTCTCCCACTGACACGTGGCTTCTCTGAGCCTGCTGTGCAGCCAAGCCTTGTACCCAGAAATAGTCAGTTAGGTTCATTTATCTGACTTATTCTGAAATCAGTTTTCAAAAATACTTCGTGTGATGGTTTTCCTTTTCCTTGCCTCCAGGTTTCTGAGCCTTCAAGATTGTTTTACTGCTCTGCATTTTTTTCGATCATTTTCTAAAGGAGATCAAGGCCAGCATTCCTTGCTGCCATGGGACTGCGTATTGAAGAAATGTCAAAACTGTGACTGCTCTTTCTGCTTCCTACATTCATTTTCCACTGTGGAGTTGAGAGAAACACTTGTGGAAGTCTAGCTGCGTTCTTCTAGTCACCTGAGACCTCTGATAATTGTCATCATAAGCACAGTAGAAGACCTGAATAAAGTTGGCACAAAGGAAAATCTTTATTCTGAGACCAGCACCCCAGCTAAATTACCTAATTTACTGCATCTGGCTTGCCTACAAAAACACAAGACAAAGACATTTCCAGCATTTCAGTAACAAATTTATCCACAAAGCACCAGCTAGTTCTTACTTTATGAGACATTAGTTTGTTCATGACTATTCCAACACACCCTATCATTCCAACAATTTGTAAAGCCTGGTCAACACCCCTGATTCCCGAATGACTTCTGCTTTAATCCTCTTAGAGCAGGAATACTGGCTTTATTTCTTGGCTCCAGTCGCAGACTCTGTGGTTTTAGGGATATTTGAGTACCAATATTGGTTTTCTCTTTAACTGTTGATGCTTTCCAAAGACTGCATATGCAGTTAAACTGCCATTAAATGCAATATTTTTCAAATCTGTCTTGCTCATTACAGTATGAGATACAAGCTGAAGCTATAATCTGCATTAGAAGGCTGCGTGTCTTCTGGTATTGGGTAATGGAGCATGCTGAAGATATTTCCATGTTGCCAAAAACAACAATAAAATGAAGAGACAGCGTGTCGCATTTCCCTTATAGACAGATCCAGCTGTTCTCAAGTGCCTGGAAAATCACAAGGGTGAGTAGCCACAATAGTTAGTCCATCAACACTACTCATTTGGCTGCCAGAATCAGCTGATCTGAACCTTCAGTAGCTCCATTTTATAGGCAGTGGCCTTAACTGTCTTGAGAGTGCAGACTTTTTCTCCCATCTAACTTGAGTTTCTCTTGCATGAAAACATGGACAAGAAGGAATGGGCACCCACTCATTTTGTCCCAGCCTGGAGGATGCCTATGGGCAGCCCCAGATAGAAGTGCTTTTGGATTTTCCTGTTGACGAACACCATGTGGTGGGCTGAGATTTGCTTGAGCCCTGAGATGCAAGGAGTCAAGTAGTGTGTGTGTGCTGTTCACACTCCAGTGAAAGGACAGTAGAATTTACATTGCTCACTTTCTTCAAGGCATATCCAAGACCGCAACTGAGATTGGTGTTCTCATCTCCAACCGGAGTTTGAGGCTGAACCCATACCTAGAATGCCATTTCTCTTTGGGGGCAGACCTTTCAAAATGCCTTTATTTCAAAGATTGACATGAATTGTGGCAGCATAAATAAACTGGAGAGTCCTTCTGCCCTCCTACACCGAGGCTCTTGTCAGTAATATTTTTTGACTTGCAGTGATTTTGCAGTCATTCAACACCCTGATGCCTACCTTGGCTGAGTGATCTAACCTGTGCAGAGCAAGCGGTGCAGCCCGCTTTGACCCAGAGAAGGTCTCATTAGGGCAAATCTTCCATGAAGAGGCACAAGGTGAGGATACTCCTTCTTAAACTCAGTACCTACTTTGCAACCAGCTCTGAATTGCCTTGGTATGGCAGATCTGTATGATATCATTAGCATTATTTGGATGTGCTGCAATTTCACGCTCTTATGATTTCCTTCTTTCTTAAGTTTTAAGAGACTTCACCAAGAAGCTATCTAACAGCACGAAGGGTCAAGAAAAACCGCATGCTTGCCACACCCTTGAGTAAAGACGAAGCTGGATAAATTCAAGTGTAGTTACCAGAACATCAAGAAAAGGCATATGTGTTGGAGCTTTTTAAAAGAAGCTAGTTCTTCATTTAGATTCAATTAGAGTTGGAAATCAATTCAGACTAAACATTTTAGTTATGAATATAGTCCCTTAATGCCAGAAATTGCCTGTAAACAGACCATGACTTCTCCTGAAATACTTACTATTAGCTGCATGTTTTCCACCAGTAAACATCTGTCTGTTACTGGCTCACAAGCTGTTCACCACAACTATTTGTTCACGTATTTGAGCTACATGATTAGTTAGTATAAGCCATATTGTGTTGCTTGTCTTTTCAGCCACATCTGGATGTCTACAGAAGCAGTTTCAGCACAATGCTTATTGAAAATTCCGCATGTATATGATCATTCACCACTGTCTTGTAGCAAATGATGTCAAAAATAGAGAACCTGTCCCTTTTCTCTTCAGAATAGTGACTGTAATATTTGCAAAAATAAATAAATCATAATACATTTAAGGATTAACCAAAATATTTGCAAAATTCTTCACTCAGTTCTGGTTTCTGCTTAATTTTCCATACCTTCATCAACAACACATGCTACCTGTCATTTAAAGGCTTTGAGTGTATTGAAAGCTTTTATGAAGCATACACTTGTCTTTCTGGCCTTTTCAAGTGCTATAAGCAGAAGCTGAAGGAGCTTGGTTATGAAGCCATTATGGTCTTGCAGTATGAATGAGCTCCAGCTATGTTTCAGAGATTGTTCTATATATTTCAGTAAAGTGTTATGTAATTCTCATCCTTTCTGGCTTGTTTTTTCTCCACGCAGATCTAATCTGCTTTTGTAGTACAAGGTCAGTCTTTATTGTCAGTATAACTAGACTTGCTTTCAATAATTATGATTGAAATACATAATTTTACAGTCTGAAGGCAAGAAAGCATGTTATTTCCTTAAATAGAAGCACTGAAACCAAATGCAGGAGAAAAGATAAAGGAGTTTTCAAAAGCCTTGTCTGTCTGTGACTCTTCTCAGGTTGAGATGCGATGCAATTCAGGAAGGAACTGAGATAGATCTAGTTCAAGTATTTTTGAAAACCACACCCAGATTTTTACAATGTTAGTTTATACTGTTCCAGTTTACCCACAAACATAGAATCATAGGATCATTAAGGTTGGAAAAGACCTCTAAGATCATCTAGTCCAACTGTCCACCTACCACCAACATTGCCCACTAAATCATGCTCTTTAGTACTACATCCACATATTTCTAGAACACCTCCAGGAACAGTGACTCAACCACCTCCCTGGGCAGCACGTTTCAGTGCCTGATGACTCTTTTGGAGAAGAAATTTTTCCTAATATCCAACCTGAATCTCTCCTGGTGCAACTTGAGGCCATTCCGTCTCATCCTATCACTAGTTACCTGAGAGAAGGGGCTGATCCCCACCTCACCACAACCTCCATGAAGCAGCTTTTTGGCAACTACGCAAGTTTCAGGACCTCATGACCTAAAAAACAAACTGTTGAACGTTGTTAAATACTGCCTTTAAGGACTATGTAAGTTTCATGTTGAAATCTGCTGTCCTGGTTACCCAGTCTTCTTTAAACACTAACTATTTTTGACTTATATATGGTGCTACTAAGTCCTGCAAATATCCAGATAGGACTTTTGGATGGTTTTCTTGGCTTTCTTTACTTCAAGTTCCTAGAATTACCAGTACCACAGGCTTGGATTTCTCTGTCCTTGAAAGTCTGTGTTCTGAAAACAAGAGTTTAATTTGGTTTTTAGGGGGCAGAACTGTGCCCATTCCAACCCGCTATAGTTAATGGGACAGTTAATAACGAGTAAGTTAAGAACTTGGCCCAGAATCTGCCTATTCAACAAGCTGTTTCAGGAAGAAGGTAGCTTATATTTAAATACATTGTTAGCAGAATCATAGAGAGGCAGGAATCTCCCACTACAGTTATTCCAGAAAATTTATATGCCAATGTTTGAGTATAAATTGGGTCTCCAGCTTCTTTAAAACTAAGTAATTAGGAGTGACCATTAGGAAAACTTCTACTTGAAATATTAGCAATTTTATTTTGGACATTTTCATTTCAGCAATTCTGTGAGAAAGGACTTAGGTCAGTTCACATCAGAATATGTACAAATTCGGAGCAAATCTTGGCGAACTCCGCTGAGACGTGTTTAGTAGTCTCCAATAGCAGATCTTGACACTTTGCCTAGAGATGTATTTTTTATTTTGTTTTGTTTTTATTTTATTTTATTTTGTCTAAGTCTCCCTCCTATTCTCTCCACACCCACGATGGTAGTGGGCTGAGTCATTTTGAGAAGTCTGGATGTAAATTATTAGAAGTTTCTGTTCTTCATCTTCTGAAAGCTTTGCCAAGGTGTTGGCAGCCTGAAAAGCCTAGCGAAGTCAGGGCCAAATCAAAGGCCATCCAGCCATTTAGATTTGCTGCCTAAGCTCAGTAAACTGCAAGTGTCAGGGAGTATTTTCCACCTAGAAGCCCACAGCAGTCCAAACTGCTTCTGGTGGAGAGCCCAGTGATTTTAAGGAGAGCACAAAAACAGGGAAACTATGAGGACCAAGATATCTTTATGTCACACGGCATAATCAATCATTACAGGTCGCTTACAACTTTTCAGGGCTGGAGAGGGAGAACATTCTCCACGAGTCTGGGGGGGTCCAAGGGGTACTGGGCTGAGTAGGCAAGGGGCAGCAGCCTAGCCCCTAGCAGCTCTGCTGTTCCTCAGCCCTGTGCTCCACCATCTTAGGGATCATGAGCAAGCCAAGCCTCCCCATTGCGCGAGACATCCAGTGAAATGGCTTTTGTGGTGAGCTGGGTAAATATGCTGTGCTGGAGTGACTCAGAGCACATGTCATCCATGGCACTGAAAACTGTGTTTACTGAGAGACGTTGTCCAAACCAGCATCCTTCTGGAGAGAAGTCCCTGGTTTGGAAGGACACTTGCAGTAAGCTTGGGATATCACACAAGAATGCGTCATGATATTCTCTGATCTTCTCTTGAAGTGATGAAGCAGCCAGACTCTGGTTTTTATTAATTCTGTGGTGCATGCATCACTCTGTCCCTTCCTCTCCTTTTGACAGGTGTTTCACCAGCATCTGTGGTTTTAGCCACAGAGCAATCAGGCCCTTTAATCAAATGACAACAGATACTCCTGTGCTCTTTAACTCAGGCATCAGCATGATGTCCATGGTGCTTAGGCTGTTAACAAAACAATTAGTACAGCTTAAAACAGAGGGAAGTGATAAAAACCACCAGCATGATGTTATCAAGACTTGACTGCCTCAGACTAATCTAGTCTCTTCCGCTGAAGGGATGATTCTCCTGGAGAATAATGGAGAAGCTCGAGTTCTTGTCATTCTCTAGTCCAATTTTCTTATGTGAAACCAATCAAAGCTGTCCCAGTGGAACCGCTCACACCTGGATGTCTAACCATATGCAAGCAGCAGTTATCTGTGTCATGCTGTCCACCTCAGCAGAAATGTCCTGCAAAATCCAGAGGTCTGCTCCATGTCTTTCTCTTATGTACAGTTTGAATCTGAGCATGGAGAAAATTCCTGTAAAACTTATTCACAAGATGAGAAGACAGGAGAGAACAGACATCAAATCAAATTATTTTAATAAATCAGAGAGATGGTATCAAAAGTGTACTATTTTCTTTTTGTTTTGTTTTGTGTGCGTATAGCTGCTTGTCCTTTCTCTATAACATTCCTGTCTGGATGACTACTTTCCTTTTTATGCCTGTGCTTGAAGCACTTCTATTCCTCTTTTACCAGTTTCCTTCATAGTTGAAAGCGGAGGACAAGAAGAAATTTGCAGCAAAGGAAGTTTCAGATCGATGTGAAGGAAGACTGTGACTTCTGGGATGGGGAAATATTGCTTTCAGTGAAGGAGAGGTGATGGACTCCCCTCCAAAAGAAGCTCAGAAGAGCAGATGAGACAAGCATCTTTCAGATCTGGTCTCAAAGTTCTGAACCAGACATGACTGAGGACTCGTCCAGCCGTGTTCCTATGGTTAACTTTAGGAGATGTGTCCTTTAGAAGCATTGTAAATCTCTGTATTCTTACAATTAACAAAAAACTTATTTATGCCTTAGAATCTTATGGATCTGTGGAGAAAAACAACTCTATCACAGCTGAAACTAAGACAGCCCTTTAGTATTAATTCTCTGTTTTTCTCCATTAGCAATATTCTCAAGAGGCCTTTTAAAAATGAGAACAAACTGGCTGAAGGAAAGTATATCAGGTCAATCTCACTTGTTAAAAATAAGTTTTCCCTAGAAAATGGGAAGTCTCAAATACTCCTTTACAATCCATTTTGGTATACGAGGATGCTTGCTCGTTCATTCATTTTTCAAATAAACAGAAAGTTTGGCAGCACCCTAAACTGATCTAATTTGATGGCATTTCTTTCCCGGTCTGCCAGCACAACACTTCAAAAGGCCTATCTCTCCAGGGAGGTGCCTGAGGCTGACTGGATGTGTCAAGGGACTTGTCAAAAGGTGACAAGCGATCATCATGTCTAGTTCTCAGCTCAGTGCTGAGGATGGGCTTCCACAGCTGTTGCTGACTGGAGCCACACCAGGGATGCTGAAGGAATAATTTTCAGGAGACTGCATGGGATGTGTCAATTTTCCAGTAAGTGTTAAGTAAGCTGTTATAGGAGATACTAACGCAGCTTCTTGGCAAACTTGGCCAGCATGGGTTAGTTGCGGTGCCGCAGGCATCCCCTGCCTTTTGAAACTGCAGCAGTGTCTCTGCTCCTGCCCAGCCAAGGCCCACCAGCAATGGAGACGGTGGTTCCTATGCACTGTTTGTCATCCACTTACCCTAATTTTGGGAGCCCCACATGCTCGTCTCCCTCCACCAGACTCTGAGATTTTTGCAAGATGGCACCAAAAAGGACACTTAGAAGAAAAGCTGAACCCTGTGTGTCCTAAACAGGGGAGTCAGTTGTACAGCTTTCTTTTGAAACAACTGCCGTTTGCCCTTTCCTCTCTCTCTATGGTTTTTTTGCATAAGGAGAGCAGGGGATTATCATCAAAAGGAAAGCATTTCTAATACCCATCTAAGCCACCTTCAGCATATCTTTATGTTGCACCCCAGCTGTACCCTTTCCCTCTGTTATCCTTCTGGTATCAGCAAATGGAAATGCTTAGAGATGACTGTGACTGGACCCGATACAGAAGCTGGCTTATTTTAGCTGGGCTGCTCTAATTCTGTGGTTCGACGCTGGCAGCCAGCCAGAGAGACAGAAAATGAGCATTATTATTTCCAACTGAATTCCCAAGAGTGCATTCAATTAGAGAGGTTGTTTTTTGACCTTTTGCAGGCTTCATTAAAACCCCTATCACTTCTCCAGAAAAAACAATTTTGAAAACAGATGGGAGTAAATGAAAAATTTATGCTTGCAATGCCACGTGGCTGAAAATGAGCAGTCTTGAACAGTCTCTGCTGTGCACCACAATGTGCAATTAAAAGGACGCATATGAAGCCCTCATACTCTGAAGTGCAAAGACTTGCCTATAACCTACTGGGAACTGCCTCACAAGACAATAACATTCACTCTGTTAACGGAGCTGGTGTGGAGTTTTGCATGCTGACTGTAAAGTGACTCAGAAGCTGGGAGCTTGTGGAGACTGGTATTAATCACTATGTGATGATACAGAGCAGGAAAGAATACGGGAAAGAATTATTTCTTAGAATCAGCCATATAAAACACATAGGAAAACTCTGAGAAAAAAACAAAAGCTGGAAATAGGTTTTGGAAAGACCCAAGAAAGTTATCTCAGGTGCCTAAACTCTAAGAAATGCTAGAGAGATGGGATGGTTGTCAGGTCAGTAGTGCAGGACAGTGTTCAGAAGAGGTGATATTACTCATAAAATTTAAATGTTGCTTGATAGGCACATGTGATCCTGTGTTATTTTTAGCCCATATGTGACTCTGCCTAAATCCCTTTTGGATCCACACCAGAGGCCCTTCTGATATCCGAAGGAGTTGTTCATTTAGTGGAGCTGGAATTTCTTATTGGAACTGCTCTGTTCACCTGCGTGATGCAATGTGCTATGTCTGCTGCATGCTTGATAATGCTCTCTTGGTTTAGACACAACAAGCTGCTGCCCCTGAAAGTGAGCTACAGCCCATCTTACTTCCTTACTTGGAGAAGAACCTAAACTGAGCAGATGGGGAATAAATTTAGATTGGATTCCTTTAATTCATTTTATCTCTATCTCCATCATGTGTTCTATTCAATATTCTCACGTACTGTTTGTGAAACAGGCTGCGGCAGAAAGAATGAAGGTACTTCGGACCAGCTCTGCAGACAAAGCTTTTCACTCAGCTACTTGAAATGTGAGTGAGTGAAAATTATCACGGTCCATTGGACTTCAGATAACTGTAGAAGAGCTTTGGGTGTCAGAGCAGGACCAAAATACAGTGTTATTCTTTGTTGAAGTCAGAGCAATCATACTAGGTGAATACTGTGCAGAGTAGGGCTGCCAGGTCTTGCTGAGCAAGCTCAGAAGTTCAGCACAGCATTGCGTAGCACTTGGTTGTCCACCTATCTTCAAAAAACAGTTTGGCCTTATGGCCACAAAATGAGCATGCTGGTGCTTTCATCATTAAGACCACTTGATATAGACCCTCTGCCATTGAGCTTTGCCATTTTATTTCAATACATGCACATGGAGGAACCCAAGTGTTCAGCGTCACAACTTACTAACAGTTCAGTGGTATTTTCTTCAAAATTATTCCTATTCCTCTCTCCTTCAGAAATACTTGCCGATATCTATGCCCCGGCTCGGCATTCACACCATGCAGGAGAAGGGACCACCTGCTATCCATAGCAGGAGTGGCGACTCTACTACAACCCAGTGACAGGGCTCTGCACCACGCTGCTGGGGGCTGTGAGCACCCAGGTAGGTGAATCACTCCTGGCCTGCTTGGGGGGAAAGGGAATAGTTTGTCTGGTCTGCAAAGAGAGCATATGTGTAACTGTATGGAGAACATATGAATCAATTTCCTTATACCCAGCTGCTTGCTTTGTTTCTCTGGAAATCTACTTTAGGAATCATTACTGTCCATATGATGGGCAGCAATATGGATAAACTGAGCTTTGTCTCAAATAAGATTAAAAGGGGTGATTTTACTATGCCAGTTGCAGTCTATTTATGCTGGGTAAGAAGCACTTAACAATTCTTTCGTCACAACCAATGTTTGGTCATGCAGGCACCTAATGTTTGACATTTGCAGCTGTGTATATGACTAAATGCCAATTCTAAATATAAATAAATAAATCAAAGACCATGCCTTCCTGTGGAAAAAGACACCTCTTAACATTGGTATTTTTAAAGATCTTCACTTTATTTAGTATGTGAACATCTGAAATTCACACCCTAGCCTATGACTTTTTTTTTACAAATAATAACTAGTTTTTCTTGACTGGGAATGACAGGGCACAGGGAAGGAGGAGTATTTGAACCTGCTTCTGCCAAGCTGACACTTGCAAAATTAGGCTTGTTATGCTCATAATAATTTCCTGCTACAGCTTAATATCACTCTGTAGTATATCTATTAAAAGGAAATAAACAACAATAACAAACATAAGGTTATAATTTATAACATCAGTGAAATCTGCTCCTCTGGAGATGCCACAGGCATGCGCTTCCTTCCCTAGCTCTGCAAGTGCTCAGAATCTGTCTGCATCTCCTATCTGGCTGCACTCTGCTGACAAAGAGCTGCCCGGGAGCGTGTTGCAGTGCTGTCAGCCCCATGTGGCTCATTGCCAGAAGAAGTCAGCAAGGGAGAGCCAGCCAAAGCCAGCAAGGTCCTCCTCCTTGGGGGAGAGGTGCTCTGTGTTGTGCCCCAACCTAGGTTCCCAAAAAGGTTCCTTAGCAAGAGTGCCTTTGCTCCTATGGGTTTACTACAAGGAGAAAAATCTGCAGCTGGAAAGAGCAGCTCTAGGAAGAGACTCTTGCTGTCCTCAATGTATCCATCTCTAGACTTAGCACTTTTCTTCACAACTCTTTGCAGCGTATTCCTTGTTAGACCTTTGTGAGTCAGAAGCCATCTAGCAAACAGGAAATTTGAAAAGGAACCAGAATATGCAGCGAGGCTTTAGATTAGAGGATGCTGGACCGGTGTTAAAATTGCCACTACTAAGTGACTTCCCATTCTGTCTCCATTTCTTTTCAGAGCAATATGTTTTACCGTTTTAGAAAGGGCGAGAAGGAAGCTGCTTGCTGTTACTTGGAATTAACAATTGAAAGAGGGAGAAGATTGAAGGAGTTTCCAGAGGAAGTGTGAATTGCTTCTGGTTAGATTCAATTCCCCTCTGCTGCAGGGAGCTTCCACTGAGGCAGGCAATGTCCCCTCACCCATGACTGAAGCTGTTTCCAGCACCTCACTCTTCTGTAGGCTGTAGAAACCCTATCCCAATCTCTTCTCTTTGAGGAAAGCATGTGTAACCAGCAGAGATCCAAAGTTACTTAAAGAAGCATTATGTAAAGAGGAGAAAAGCTTTTCTTCTGTGCATCTAGCCATCCTGCTTCTGCTTACATTGGACAAGACTTTAGGGGAATACCTAAAAACTGAGGTTTGTAAATGCATGAAGTCCAACGTGAGCAACATAAAGTAATTAACACCTCGTGCCAGTGTTCCCCCTCTGCATGCTTCTTCCATGTGATCCAGAAGCTTTGAGACAACTGCTGTAATTAATTTTTTTATATGGATGACAGGTTACATGGCAATGATATTACGCTCTTTATTAAATCCCTGAAGCTGGCCTATTGCTTGCTGTTAATTCGTTTAGTGACTCTTGTCTTGAACTGAAACAGATGGAATTAGCACAAATCTGGTGTTGTTAAGGTTCAGCACTTGGCAAACAAAGGTGCTTTGTTGCTAGGAAAGCAATTTCTAACAGCACATTTTTAAAATAGAAATTAATGCCTTACTCTTTGCTTGTGTGATCCAGTGTCATGTGCCTCTAGAAATTCATTTCTCTTCTTGGAGCAAAAAATTCCACTCCTTGAGTCCAAACTTTCCTGTCTGCTTGGGAGCTATGAGCATACAGTACACAGGAAAAAGTAAGGCTTATCCAGAAAGGAGTTACTTCTCAGTGTTAAGAGCTGGATATTGTCTTCACACTGAAGCACCTCTGTAAAACAAGCAGCCTTTGTTAGCGAGGAATCCAGGCCAGTGTCTCTAATCCATGGGATTCTTGCTGGGATAATTACTGGCCCACAATCAAATGTGGCCAACATAACATTCTTGTGTGGAGAAGTGGAAGAAGTCATGTTACTGTACAGAGGGATATTTGGAAAATGACCATGAAGCAGGCATGGATCATATCTGGTTTTGCTATCCACAGCAAAGCTGGCCACAGCAGAGGCAGGACAGTGTTCTGTGTGCACTGGCTAGGCTAAGAGATCAGGCCGAGTTGGCACTGTGCCGGGTAGCACAGCCATGCCAATGGCCTGCATCTGCCTTCCCGGCAGTAGGTGCTTCTGCTCCATGGTAGGAGCAGTACTCTGCTGCTGCTGTATGCCCCGGGCTGGGATGGCAGCTAGCAGCAGCTGGGAGAGGTGAGGGAGAGCTACAGGGGGAGGCAAAGGAAGAGTGAGCTGTGTGGACCTGTGCGGGAGGGCGAGGAGAAGTCTGGAGCCAGAGAGGGGAGCAGAAGGAGAAGAAAGTTGCAATGAAGACTTTGTAGGAGAAGAGAGGGTGCCCAAGAAAGGGGGTCAGTTTGGCAAGCAGTATAAAGAACCTTTATTTTCCTATCCAATTACTGGCTGCTTTTACAGTCCAAAATTAACTACTGTATTCCAAAACAATTACAGGCTTCATTAAAACCATGGGAAAATGAGCTGTCAGACTGAAGAGCTGTCAAGCCTTTCATCTATGGAGAGAGTGAGAGGCTGCAGGCTGCTGTGAGCCATGCTAAAGGCAGCTCCAACAAAGGAGCAGGGCTTTCCTCTGGCAATGGGACAGAGTGTGCACTGGAATGGCAAAGCCAGGAGTACTTGTGCCCAAAGTGGGCAGCACCTCACACTTCAAGAGCCACTGAATAGGCAGGTTTGGGAGCAGCTGCGTAGGCAGGCACTGCTGCTGCTCTTGGATCCTCTTGGGGACAGGGGTCCCATATACCCTAGCAACGCCTGGCAAAGTCATGTCAGACAGTCTCCATTTGTATACATAGCACTCCTCCTCATGGAAACCATCCTCCAGATGCTCTGACTTCCACCAGCTTGACAGTGTCACTGGCTGGGCAATGACAGGCATCTAAAGAGATGCATTTCAGCCTACAAGAAGAGCTTTATGTAACTTGGGAGTTTGGAGGGATGCAAGGACGCATACACTGCGCCAAGAACAACTGAGATAGATGGCTCAGCACATTGACATGAGCATGCCATGGTTCAGCCAGTCTCACATCAGCCAGATGAATGGCTTGCACCTGCCAGATGAAATGCAGGACAGTGCATGCTCAGTACAACATTTGCAATTGCCATGGTATGGAGGAATCCTTGCAATAAGACCACAGACAATCAGTTACATCTCCTCCTTCTTTCAAGTGTTAAACTTGTATACTTCCTCTTCTCTGGGACATGAAATAGAATATTGAAGAATATTTAATGCTTAAAAAATTTGTGCAGCCGTGTTCTATTTAAGACAGCAGCTTTACATGGAAAATGTGTTGTTTTTTCCAATATGTTAGCTTTTCACAGCTCCGCTTGCCAGTTGTAGGTCCTCACTTTCAAGCAACTGAAGAGCCTCAGCATCTGTTCTTCTGGGCATCCAAACCTCTTGCAGATTCTTTAAAAGCAAAAGCCATGAAATGTTCATTTCATCAATTGACTGGATGTCTTCCAGAGTTGGAATCAATTAGTGAAATAGGCCCTCAATATATTGTTGACATAATATTGCAAGAAGAGTATTTTGAGGACTTGTCCATTCACTGTAAAGCTAATACAACCATCTCCCATGCTAACCTGAGCAGCAGAGGACTCCCAGGCACTGGCACAGGAGTGGAGAAGTCAGTCCTCCCAATAAATGGTGAGTTCAAAAACCAGTTTTGAATATGGCTGAGCCTAGCTGCTCTTTTTGTCCGAGTTACAACACAATCTACTTACGTGGAAAACAGATCAAACATTTAAGAAGGAAAAAAGTGAATGCAAAATCTCTGGTTAAATCTCTAATGGCATTTTTTCAGCTAGCAACACCAGACCCCTACGCTTTTTGGCCAACAAGAAGAGTATTCAGCAGATGTCTGTGAATCAAGCCAAAGTTTTGTGACACAGATTGTCACTTCTTTGCTATCCAGCCAAGTTTTGGCCACGAAACATTTCAGTAGTATTGCTTTCAGTAATCAGTGACTCCCGCACAGGAAAGAGTGCACCTTATCCATCACAGCTAATATCCAGGTAAGCAGTAGAGCCCAGACAGAGAGAAGGCCTTTTGCAAAGCTTCTCTGAAGGAGGGCTCATCATTTCTTATGGATAGATGAGTTGAAAGCTTTCCCAAGCGATACACAGAGCTCCACATTTTTATCACTGTTGAGGTGATGTAGAGAAAATGCCTTTTTTCATGCTAATTGACAAGCCTGGGAAAGACAAGTGTGGCTGGCACAATATGATAACTGAATGTGTTGCCAGTGACTGCAAAGTGGCTTTCATTGTATCTTCCGCTGTGACAGAGTTGTCTGCAGCTCCTGGGCCACAGTCACTTTAGGGACACAAGGAACTGGAAGCATTTATGTTGGAAATGGAGACAACCCCAAGGTCTCTCAAGGCTCCACTCTCATCCCCGTGCACATCCCCCTTGAGAAAGCCAAGGAGGACAGATCACATTCTTGGCACTGCTGGTACAGCACCCATGCGCATGTGGCATAAGCCCATCAAGCCCTTCCCCAGTAAAGTGAACCTGCATCAAAATGGGAAACAAACAGGAATGAATTACGACAGTTTTCAGTGTATCTATCCCTTGGCCCAAACACAAGTCCATTAATCAAGATCTTTGTTTTTCTTTTTTTCCTTTTTCATCATGTTAGTCCTCCACAGACATTTCTCTCTCTCCATTTTTCCCCCTTTAATCATGCTGGTGACAACAGCCTTCAGACAAATGTGTTCACAGGCCAGAATGGGGCTGGTATCTGGAAATCCTCCTCACTGCAGATAATTGTATGACTTCACCCGCTGGTCACGCAGTAGCTAGCAAGGAGTTGCCAATGGGTGTTGTGTTGCATGTGGTGGCCAGGCAGCTCCTGCCTCACTCCTGGCACCCAGAGAGCCCTCAGTCCAGCAGGAGATGGAGACACATCATGCTCCCAAGGAGTAGAGCCCACGTGGCAGGTGGGGAAATAGATTGTGCCTGTGTGTTCACTCTATTTAATGTGGGGGGACTCTGGGCAAGTCCAGGTGCACACGGCAGGGGCACACAATTCTATCCTCCAGTTTTCAGACTTGGAGATAGAATAAAGGCAAATTCAGTTGTTTTATAAGCTGCTTCCTTACAACTTTGGAAACAGAAGTGCCCGGGTCTACTTCATCATTTCTCTGCTGCTGCACAGACTGGGGACACTGATGGTACCTTTGATCTTGCGATCTGCTTTTCTGAGGCACATGCTCATTCCTGTGGCATCTGTTTTTTGCATCTGAAGGCCTGGAGTTCACAGTGCCCATTGCTCAACAGTGCTTGGCCAAATGCATGTTTTAACAGATATCAGACAAATGCAGAAGACAAAGGATAGTAAATCATCAGTGAATCGTGTCACAGTGTACTCTTTCTAGTACTAGTTCTAATGCTGCGTGTGCTGTGTGGGAACAGGAGATAGCAGAAAACAAGAACTCCCTGCAGATGTGTACTAAGAAGAAGGCCAAATCTGAGATGCAGCTTTACACGTCCCTCTCTATTTCCGTTACAAGCTTTTAAGTAACAGGGGAAACATATGTGGTTCCACCTGAAAAACTTCAGCTTGTTGTAGGACTTTAAAATGGTCACCACTGCGCTGTAGAGGGACAGAACAAACACAATTAACTGGGGCATTATAAAAGAGATGTTTTTTCTGCTCTGTTTTCCCACAGGAAAGTCGCTGCACATGGGGAATAAAGAAAGGCTGAAACAATGCACAAACAGATGAAGAAATAAATCCAAAGGAAACAGGTGCCTGGAGTCAAAGAACTTTACACAGGACTGCATGGTTTTTGACAGCACTGCCACCCACCAGTGTGCAGAATCATCAGCTCCACCCACGAGGTCAGCCAACACCGCTAACAAGTAGTTTCACTATTAGGAACACATAGCTCTCATGTAGAAGAGGTCAGATCCCAGCGTGAAAATCCTTGATAGCACGCTGGGATCAAAGCGAGTATCTATATAAAAATGTGCATAATTCCAAATCGTTGTACATGTCAGCAAATTATAGACACCCCGCCAATACTCTTTTTCCGGTGTCCTTGGAACAAAATTTAATTCATAATTCAAAAGATCACTGCCATTTCCAGTCTGATTTCCTCTGAGTTTTCTTTTCCTATAAAAAAATTTAAGGTGAGAAGTATGTCCACATGGCTGTAGGAGTGGTCCCAGCAGTAAAGAACTTGTCTGTTGTGTCTTTGTATCCTGTAATTAGAACACTTTCTGGGACCTCAGACTTCAGTGTGAGGTTGCCAGGGAGCTTTGCACCAAAAGGAGTAATGTTATATTCACATACTAGCGAACATACTCTACATCAGTCGCATCAACCTCTTCCTAAAAGCAGAAGGTGGATACTGGGGAAGAAGCTGAAGGAACTGATGTGGAGCGTGTTTACCCCACAGCCCATAGGGAAGCTGAGAGATGTCTCTGCGGCTTTGCCCTACCCAAGTCAGGCATCTGCAAAGCAGTCTGCAGGGACCTCTGTGCTGCAATGACTGTACTGTTGCTGGTACTTGGATCACCTTGTTCAAGACAGGTTTATCTGTGCTATTCTGTAGTCTGTGGTGTAGATGTTTCCCTGGAAATCCAATTTCCCAACTAAGGAGGACAAAATTGAAAGCCAAATTGCTGAAACCTTCTCATAGCTATATTTAGTTCTGCACTAACTTTGCAAAAACTCAACTGAAACTTCAATCACACACCAGCATCCCCCTAAAGGAAAGAAATAAAACCAAGACAGAAGCCATCCTTCAAAATTCCTGTTCCATTCAAGGGTTTAGCAGGGCTATGTCTTGCTTGTGAAATGTAGCAGTCTGTCAGTGGGGGATAGCTCAGTTGTCACTGCCTCCTCCTCCAGGATGGTGGAAGGTTTACAAGGATTGGAAAAATCCAATCAGTATCAAGATATATATATATATATATATATACATATACATATACATATATATATATATATTTTTTTTTTTTTCCTCAGTGTTAATTTCCTGTTCTCCTTTCATGTGAAAGGCTACCTGGACCAAGCACAGTGCCTGGTTGGCCTGCTATGCCTTTCCACATAATTGTAAAACATAATGAGACCAGAAGCTATTCAGGGAAGATTTTTATCAACCAAAACGAAAGGTTTACTGTGGAGGGCCTCCAACAGAAATTTCCTTTTTCTCACCACAATTTTATTTGGGATTAAAATCATATTCATCAGCCCTTTTGTGAATGTTTTTCAGTGACATTACAACTGCCAATGTCTGATGTTTTCACTTACAAAATCTCTTGTTAAACATCTTGATCAATTACCAAGCGTAAAAATTTCCCCATGATTCCATCTGTGTTGTAAGAAGGGGTGTATTTTACCAAGATCTGGACATTTCTGTTTACCGTTGCCATCTGTTTGACATAGCTCTCTCAAATTTGAGTCATAGTGGTTTGTTTGCTTCTTCCTTGGCTGGCAGTCTGGCCACAACCGAGGTTTCTATGTTCACTGCCGCATTGGTGCGCGTGAGGACTAACCGTGCTTGTACAGATGGGTGAAAAATCAGGGTTTGGAAAGAATGAAAGAAGAGTAAGGGTCCATCTAAGACTGCAGTACAGTATGTACTCTGTGCAGCCCTTGTGCACCGGATGGCTCACACGCAAGGAGATTTCCCTCCCTGGTTCATCTTGTGAAAATGATCCTCTGCAGACTGTCCCCTCAACGTGGGGACTAGTGTGTTGCTCCTGGAGAACAAGAATCCTAGAAATGATTCTGTAATGGTTGCAAATGTTACAACAGTGAGTGAATGGTACATATACACACACTGGCCCTCTGGCCCCTCAACTCTGGTTCTCATCCACACCTCCAGTACCCCCAAGTTATTGTGGGAATTTGCACATGCATGCCAGTCTCTACTACCCTGTACAGAGTCTAGCCAGTCCAACCTGCCAGTTTCCCCCACTATCCACCAAATCCACACAGGGCTTGTCACTGCAGAGCTTCTCCCCTCCATTCCTGATAGCTAAGGAAACTCTGAGATAAAGGGTTTTACCTTACCTAAGTCACTAAGCTGTTGCTGGTTTCAAAATCTCTCAAAACACATTGAAAAAATAAGTATTTAGAGAGGAGATATTGTTTTATTTCTGCACAGGGTGGGTAATCTCCGCAAATTGAGTGCACCCCAGTCATCACACTATCTACTGTTTAAAATCCAGAAGTTCTCAATACACGCCTATCTAATACATAGGGCACACCTATTACATATTCATGATATTACTGTGATTACAAGGTTACACGAATGTATTTGAATCTTCTGTGCTTGTGCAGAGGGTCTCCACTCTCTTCAGTGATCATTTCGTCCCTATATGGGCACGGGTTTTCTAAGGACACCCGGTTTCCACCTTGTTTATACCGATTGGTTACTGTTTTAGACTTGAGCCCCCATTTGGAGGATGTTTCTCTTATTGTAGAAGCCTTGTGGTTAGGAAGGACATTTATCATAGATAAGCAACATGTATAGAAGCTACAGCAAGTACCTTAATTAGACAAAATGGCTGATCTTCAAGGACATTGCTATAACTATCTTGTGCAGGACTACACCTGGAAATCATAAGCAGTAAAAATGGTGAATAATGTTTTTCAGACATCAAAGTCACACTGAGCTCAGCATTTCCAACCTGGCTTAAATCTGAGACCTAAATTAAATCAAACCGAGAGTTTAAGGCCTGACCCAGCATTCGTGGCCTCTGTCTCATCCCACTCAGTGGGTTGTGAGCCAGGTGAATCTTAGGAATCCCACTGGATAGGGCACTCCCTGCTCTTCAGGGTTCACCAAAGCAATGGGGTCAGACAGTGACCCAGAGGAACAATACAAGACAGTTTATTGAGATTTCTAACAACTAAACAACTACTTTGAGGCAAAATGAGGCAATTTTTCAGAATTAGTAAGTAATTGCTTTAAAGCAAATTTAGGCAATGGCTCCTTGAAGAAGAGTGAGTAGAAGAAAACCTAGAAGAAAGACGAAAGACACAGAGGCAGGGAGATTTAGAATTAAAGATACTTCATCACTCCTGCCTGGATCCAGCATTGTCTTCAGTCTGGGAACTGTGGATGGTGGGTCAACAAAGGCATACATGCATGTTCACTCTTATACAGTCTAGTTGGCCCAAGGCTGCCCAAATCTAGAAGATTTGGGAGTATCTGATGAAGATCTTTGATGACCATGCACCCCCTCCTTCTTTTTCTGATGTTTATCTGCTGTGAGCAGCCATGAGAGGAAGGGAAGATAAACAGTCTATCACTCTGCCTTTGCAGAGTGATGTTCCAGAGATCTTACAGCTTCCAACTTGAGTCCTTAAGGCTCCATGCTTTCATTCACAGGTACTCGTTAAGGCTGGCTGACAGTCGTTAAGGAAAGTTCCATTCTGTCTAGCTGTTTGAGTCAACAAGTTGCAACAAGTTCGTTGTAAGGCTCAGACAGCCTCACTATGCAATTCCAGAGTTCTCTTTCAAGGTATTAAGATCCCATACGAGCTAGATCCTGGCATGAAAAAATTTTGCAGTGTGGAAAAGAGAGCATGAACTTACCTAGTACAATGATGCACTTCTCTGAATGAATAACAGCTTAAACAGCTTTGCAGGGTAATTCTAACAGCTTACCTTCCATACATTGGAGTGAATTTGCAGAAATCAATTACTACATCAATTGCCACCACACTGCTTCCTGCTTGCATACACTGCAATTCCTTCTGTTCACAGTATTGTGCCAACAGGTAACACATTTACTGTATCATCTCTTCCAGACATAGGCAAACTCTTGCTGGTCCTTGAAATGCTATCCCCCAAAGCCAGCAATGAACTTCTGTATTTAATGGCTAGGAAGGAAGATTTCCATTAGTCAAGCCAGTTCTGTTCCTTGGCAGCTCATGCCAAGGATCAGCTTTGCAGTAAGTAGCTGTGAATGATTCTGACTTGCTGTATGCTGAGGACTGGGCAGTAGCTTAACTGCCATCATCTCCTGCAATGACATTTGCAGTCAAGCTTCAGTCTGTGTTGCCTCTTGCCAAGAAGTCCTCTTAGTGGCTCACCCTTTTAAAGGCGAGCAAGCAGCAATATATTCAGACTAGTGCTGTCTGACATGCATGTTTTCTGGTCTGCTGGCAATTCTGGTACTTCTGGATGTGTTTTCACCTTTAAGTGCACCAGAAGTGCCTAATTCTTGTGAGAGGAAATATCAAGAAAAGAGAAAGAAATGCAGTGCTTGGAAAAACTTCACTTAGAGATTTTAGAGTTTTATGTCTCCCTCTGGGACTCTGCCCTCCTGTGACTGAGAGTTGTTTCATTCCTCCTGTCTTTGGATGCTTCAGGGCCAGAAACACACAGCAAGCAGAGCAGCTCCTCATGCACAGCAATGAGATACACTGTCATGACCAGCTTATTCCATTGATGTTTGGACAAAACAGCAATTAGAAGAAAATGCAATGGGACAAGGTCTCTGAATCCATGAGTGGTTTATTGTTTTCTGACATACT
This sequence comes from Aquila spilogaster, assembly GCA_024606505.1. Taxonomy (NCBI): domain Eukaryota; kingdom Metazoa; phylum Chordata; class Aves; order Accipitriformes; family Accipitridae; genus Aquila; species Aquila spilogaster. Next base: position 13,567,420 of record JANHGO010000073.1, read on the forward strand.
GTATATACAGACGTGAACTCAAATTGTTGACCATTAGATGTAAGCCAGAAGAATGGAAAAATGCCTAGGGATGTTACAAGAGCAGTTCAAAAGCAGTGAAGAAGGTTGTCATGATTATGTGTGGTCATAAACAGCCCAGAACTGAGCAGGACTCCTCCCTACTACCTTCTCAAGGAGAAATTAATTTGGCTTTCACTTCTTTTCGAATACTTGTGTGGATACTTTACTTCTCTGCAGACTCAGAACCCTCCATTACTTTTTGTCAGTTTTTCAAACACTTGCTATATGAAAATAATAAGTATTTTTGATCTTTAAATAGGAATCTTGAAAGGCATGGAGCAAACAAACAGCTGAAGAATGTATCATGAACATCTGCATGTATGGGTTCAGACATCATGGAAGAGGCTAAAGGCAAATGCAAACCAGGCCCAGCTCCTGCTCTGGCCTAGGGACCCACTCTGGATGCAGCACTTGGCATCCAACAAGCAGTGTGTTTTCAAACCAGGATACTGGACAGCAAACTGGAAACTGAAGTCAAATCAGTCTTCCTGCAGACTGATTTGAAACCACCACAGACTGTCATGGCCCTGCACCCCATGCCAGCATTCTGCTAGCCAGAAAAACTAGGTTCTACATAGAATCAAATGGGAAAGGGTTAAAAGAAGATGTGTGATCCTTTGTTCTTCCCATTCTCATTGCTGTCTATACTGAATCTAGTACTGGTCAAAACAACGCCGGCAGACTTTAGATTGCTGTCATTTGTCTGTGATAGCTATTAGCCCTTCAGGCTGTGTTCCAAACTCTGTTGGGGTATGGGCACCCCATAGCTCTGTACTCTCTGCCCCACACTGTACACCTCACTGTTTTTAACCACTGTAGTACTTAAAAGCTTACAACAAATGCTTCTTTGGATGTAGTGTGACGGGAACAAACCCTGTGTGGCCTTAGTACTGCTACTGTTCTCTACTGTCCTGCACCTTTGAAAGTCTGAGGAAAATCTGCCCTTCTCCCTCTTTCTTTGTGTTCCCCTTTCTGCCCTGTAAAGGCTGGGACCAAGGTAGAGGGTAGCAAAAAATGACGTCCCAGCTGTGAAACTGGGTTTGAAATGCCCATCTGATTCGCAGTGTGCTGCAAGGGCAGTATTCATCTTCTCCCTTTCCAAGCAGAACCAGAGCTTGAGGTCATCAAAGACTCCTGACGTGACCAATGAAGGCACCCTGAGGGCATGGGTTTGTTACTGTCCTCTCCATCCCAGTCACCAGCTCCTCACTGCTGTGTCCCAACTCAGGCTTTTACAGTGGAGGTGGCAATGGTGCACATGGACCTCAAGGACTTATCATCGCTGGGAACAGGACATGTAGGAGTAGTGCTCAGATTTACTAGCTACAGACCTGTTTAAGCCTTCATGTCCTGGCTTGTCTTTTTCCCAAGGCTCCTGCTCACTCTCCGGTTGGATGGAACAACTCAGGGGAAGTTGACCACACTCCAAACAGGCAAAAGCTTCATTTGAAGGTTTCATATTCATCAGTGTCCTGTTTCTTGGAGCACAGGAGTAGAAAGAACACAAAGATCTGCATTTTCAACTGGCAGAAGCAATGGTGACAATGTTTCCTGGATGCTGAAATATTTATGAGGAATATAGTCTTATGATTTTAAAGAAAGAGATAATGAGCTACAAAACTGCTAATTACTGTTAGGTCTCATCCTCCTTTGGCTGATTTGAGTTTTTCCTGTTAACTAGCAGAGATAGGCTTGGTCCTTCTGGCATTGAAATGTCTGTAATCAAGATTATTATTATTACTATTATTATTATTAATGAAATAGTAATAAATACCTCTGAGCCAGTAGCTCTTCATGGGATACATTCTGTCATTATTGTCCTTGTCTTTTCAGAAGGGCGGAATATTGTGATAAAGACTGGGTGGGCTCTCCTTGCTTTCCCAGTCACAAAACTTTATTAACATGCTATCCCCTCAAACTAAACTATTTTTTTTTCCTTTTTTGTGTGTGTGTGTGGAAGAAAAATATTTCTTTGATTGATGGCATAACTCAGGCTCCATCAAAACTAAAGCCATAAATTCCCCATAGCAGCCAAAACCACTGAGCAAGGGAGTCTGGCTTGGAAGGATTTAGAAGAGAAACATTTCGGGAACTCAGATGTGAGATGCCTGGAAGGTGTTCATAACGTGGTGCAACTCAGTTGAGGGCCTTCTGGCTGTCATGAGTTGTGCTCTAGAGAGGAAGAGCTAGAGAATCATTGTTTCTGATAGGCAAGTGAATAACCTTGAAATTTGTTAGTTTTTACATATCAGCTTAAGACACAATCCTAAAGCCAAGGAGTCCCATCTTGTGATGAGTTCCAAAAATCTTTCGTATCACTAAAATCTGTTAGATGTCTGCTTTTCCCCAAGAACTAGGGTCCTTTCCACCCACGGAGAGGTCCACACTCTCTTGACAGTTTTTTCTCTCATTATGAAGTAGCCAGTCAACATGAGCAGAGCATGCAGAGAGCACCCCTCTCCTCGCCAAGTGAATATCTGGGTCATGGCTGAAAGGGACAGGAGGCAACACCTGTCTTTTGAGAAGGATTGGTTTGTTCAGAAATAAAATGTGATAGGTCAGGCAAGAAATGAGACTATTGAGGGCTGTAAGTACCTCCAGCTGTCTCAGCTGACACGTACAGACAAGTACATATGGCTTTAAGTCAAAACCTCACTTGGCACGTACCTTCTACAGGGAGTGGGAGACAGTTCAGGTAGTAAGTGCAGGTCCTCAGGGCCTCTGCAGGAGCAGTCAGCAGCAGCCTGGCCCCAGCACCATGCCGTGGGCAGTGTCCCCACCACTGCCTTTGTCCATCCCCATGTCTCACCAAGGAGCTGTCGGTGCACAAAGCTCCCACACCCATGCAGTGTCCCAGTGCAAGGAGGAAAGTTTGGGTATAGCTGGAATATTTGGCCACTCCAGTGTGCCGAGGATTTACTTTCTAACATTTGTAATGGCATTTCCGTTTGAAAGGTTTGGGAAGTCATTTGAGAAGAAAAAAAAAGTATTTGGAACCATTTTTAAAAGGTCAGAATCAAAATAAACGTTTGGAAAATAAAGAATCTGCTCACCCAGTCTGAAATGTTCATTTCCTTTGGATTTGCTGTGCATTCTTTTTTTTTTTTTCTCCAGGGCTTCAACATTTCTTCTTTTCTGGTCAGAAAAGAATGTCAGATTCTGACAGTTCCTGTGGGGCTGGAGGAACCTCTCCCACTCGGCCCTTCTGTGTGTGCAACTTTCATATGAGAAATGGGTCCTTGGATTGTACACCAGCTGAGCAATTTGCTTCCAAAAGGAAACCACCACCAGAGTAGAAAAAGATGTTGAGAACAAAAGTTATTGTTTAATGTGATAAAGGAAATCAGCGTTGAAAACAGCTTCCCCTGCATGCCATCTCCTACAGCTTTCTCATCTGGAAACAAAGATCCCACTCTCTCTCCTCCGCAGACATGACCTAAAGCTTATCTTTCTCCTGGTTGTGTGTCACTTGAACTCTGTGAATTTTACGCTCCCTGCAGTCTCTCTGACTTTGCTTGGCAGGTCCATGGGCAGGATACTTTTGTTACACATTTTCCAAAGCACAGCAGGCTACTGCTCCCTGATGCAGGCACTATACCAGTACAGATAATAAATAAAGAGGAAAGCGCCAAACCATACAAGAGTTTGAACTTTGAAGTTTTCTCTCTTTTCTGTTTTTCTCATTGCAATTTTAATATAGCCATTGAGAAGTCAATATATTTCACCCTTGCCGCTCACTAAATATTCTCAGATCAGCAGAGATGTAGAGCTGTTCAACACGCTTAAAGCAAGAACGAGAAACTGTTTGCCAAACAGATGTAGAACATTATTACTAATTTCTTGTTTTTCATCATTCCTCCTCAGTCAAGGAAAGAAAACAACAGTAATTGAAGTCTGAAACTGGAAACAAACCTTACGGCATTTGGATTCTAAAGTAAAAGAGAAATGCGGAATCGGCAGCCGTCCTCCCACTTGTCCTTTAGCCTTCATGTGTTTGTTGTCCTTGGCGTTATTTTTAAAACATCTCTACCTCAAAAGTTATCTTCTGACAAGAAGGGATTTCTGAGGTGTTGGCGGTGCCCTTTCCATAACCCAGTGAAGGGAGTAGGTTGAGAAGGCTGTGATGTCTCTGAGTATCACACATAGGGCTGTCGGTGAGTACAGGCTCAGTTATCCTAAATGCAACAGAGCAGTGACAAACGCCGTTCTCCCACTATAGGGCAGGTTTCCAAATTCCCAGCAATGCTCCTCATTCACTTGTGATGTCACCATGCACAATTTCGGGACTTTTTTGATTTTCCTTATCTTACAAGACTTTCCAAATCCATTCCCTGTGCGACAGGGTTTCAGAGCTGCACCAAGTGCCTGGCATTCCCAGAAGGAGGGATCACGTGTGCCCCACACTGGCACACCAGAGGGCCCTACAAGCTATTAGCTTTGTTCAAAATGCGTGAACTCAAAACAATGAACATAGGGCTCTCTGCGCTTGGCCAGCCCCTCGTGCCCCTAGTTGTTCATTTTGGATCATCAAGCTCTGATATCCAAGCAACAAAAAATGGACTGAAGAGAAATCAGCTTCGGCTTTGCAATGATCTCACAGCAGCTGCTGAGAGGCTGCGCCCATGTTAGCTCACAATTCCCAGTCTGCAGCCTGAGCTATCCCCGGGTGCAGGAAAGGTGCCCCAGCTGGTCCACGTTCACCATGTGGTCTGCATTGCTCTAGGCATGGATCAGGACCAGGCCCTGATGTCTTCCTGAGTTCAGTTTTGTAACCAATTGAAAGTGTTGTGGCTGCACAATGCTCTCTGATGTTGATGCTCAAGGCGAGCAGTGCTCTAGGGTGAAATCTTGTCCAGCCAAAGGTGAAGGAAAATCTCCTACTAACTTCACTATGGTAAGACTTTACCCCTTATTTCTGTGTTCCAAGTGTATCTATTGTCTTCTTATCAAGTAGAGGGTCTCCAGCTGAGGTGGATCACCTCAGGAACACTGAGACAAGCAGCTCTAAGGTCTCCAAGTGAATCAGAAATACCCTTAAATGCTGTGCGCTTGCCCAGGGATGCTGCAAGAGGTTCTGCAAACAGCAGCACAGTGAGCACAATGAGAAGCCAGAGGAGGCTGCCAGAGATGGAGGTGGTTTGGGAGGAGGTTAGAGGAAGATGAGGTGAAGACTTTTCTCTAAACTGTGTGAAAGTTCAGCTTGAAAGTGGGTGAAAGTTGAGAGCTGTGCTGCCTTTATCCAAGCCAGATTTCCTAACTTCTCTCTCCGTGCGCAAAATTGTTTTTTTAATTACTATTTCCTTGCTTCCCTTTTGCTGTTTGCAGTCATCCTGAAGAACATTCAGCTATTTTCTAAACTTTGGGCTTTGTCGCCAAGGTGGGTTTTGTGGAAGGCCACAGCTTTGCCTGCATCCACAAGCAGCGTGACACAATTAGAGCAGATCTCTGGACTGAGTTGGTGCTGAGGACCCAGCCTCACCCACACAGCTGCTCAGGGTTCCCATCAGTCCAGCCCCAGCCTGGCTGGTTGCCCATGAGGAAGTGGAACGCAGCACTTCTCTCCATGGGCTTGTCTAGCAGAAGCCCAGCTAGAGCTCCTCAAGACCAGTCTGCAGCACAAACCTCAATGGGTTGTACCTGGGGAAGGCACAATCACTTTGTGATTTTGTGTAAATTGCAGCAATTAGACAGCCCTCTCTAAGGTTAAGGACTAGCTAAACTCTTGTTCTAACTTCTCTCCCATTTGCTTGTTGACTCCTTGTCCAAGAATGGATTCTCAACACTGAGAAAAGTTCAAAACATTCATCTTGAATGACCAAAGCCTTTTACTGGAGCCATCAAGACATAACTCCTGGGCTTAAGCGGGAAATTTGTTGAACAGAAAATAAGTATTCATTGTTCTGATCCTGCAAATGCCCATGAGTCAATAAATCTAAGAAAGCTGCTCATGCACATAACCATTTGCAGAACTGGGTCCCCAGAAAGGATCTTCACAGTAATGATCAACAAATAATGGATAGAGGTCCAGTGCAGAAATTTGGATGCTTATTATACTTACGTAAACCTTTTGGATTGACGTCACTTGGCTGCAAATACAAGGTCTAAGGCAGCGGAAAGTGTTGTAGCACTTCTACTATTAGTCAGACCCCTGAAGAGCAGAGAGCATCATGGAGAAGAAAAAACACTGGAAATGAAATAAACCAAACTTTGCTGAAATGGCAATAAAAGCTTGCTGCAGATGGAAAGAATATGATATATTACCAGCCTTTCCAGGTCTATCCCAGTCAACACTTCAGCATGTTCGTAACTTGAATGCTCTCGTCTTCTGAAATTGAACATGTCACCACTCTGGATCCTGAGCACAGTCATGCTGCTGCCAGTGTCATACTGGCCGGAGGCATCTGTCCTAACATGCTTCCAGGACACTGTGGCAGCTGACCTGCAGCTGGTGCACGTTTCACATTCAGAACCATGACCATAGGTACAAAGCATGTAAGGAAGAAATCAGAGATCTAAACAGGCGGCTCAGCTTAATGAAGGAGTACAGTATTTTTCTTTGACTTTCACTGACCTCATAGTCAGCATTTCACTGTAAGTCTGTATTTCCTTATCATTTTCCCAGTGCAATTGTGGATACAGCTCCATCATGATGAAGAATTATGTAGCCATGCATCTGGAGATGTGACCCTTCACAAGGGAGCATATAGGTCTCTCGGAACAGCGCAGTCGAGGAATCCTAGGAGAGTGATGCAGTTCCCTTTAGTGCCAGAAATTTCACAGACCTTGTCATGTGCATTGGCCATATGGATGTGGGAAAACTGAAAGGCAGTTAAAGATTCAGGCTGAGAGCACTGTGGACTTCGGTCTGGTGCTCACAGGGAGGAGGTACCTGCCCAGCAGCTTCTTCATGGATTTAGCTGTATGCGTCAGATAAATTGCAGTTTCCTTTACTTTCATCCTTTGAATTTGGATGGTTAGTAGTTTAGAATTTCATTGTTTTTTTTGTGGTTTGACATATTTTACTTATTTTTAAAACTGGTTTCTACATCCCCCTGTTGCCCCCCTCCTCAGCTCATGGGAGAAAACAAAACACAAGTACTGAAGCTGAAGGCTATTTAGTCTGATGCAAATTATGCTCTCAGGTCTACCAGGATAAAATTAGTGACTCATTTAAGTGTGAGCAGAGTGGACCATTCTCTCTTCCATTTCTGCCCAAAGGCAATAGAGAAGGCCAGAGGCACCAGTGCCTGAGCAGGACCACAGCTGGCAGAATGAGGGAAGTAACCACTCCTACTCAGCACTCAGTAACTACATCCAGAGTACTGTGTCCAGTTTTGGATGCCCCAGTAAAAGAAAGAGACCAATAATCTGAAGAAATTTCAGGGGAGGGTTACTAGTATGGCCAGGGCTGAAACACTTGCCTTATGAGAAAATGTTGAGGGGCTCGGCTTTCTCAGCCTGCAGAACAGACAATTCTGGGGAGAAGGAAGATGGAGCCAGGCTTTACACAGTGGTGCATGATGGGACAATAAGAGACATCAGGCATAAGTTGAAATAAAAGTGATTCAGGTTGGATGTAAGGAGAAGCTCTTTCACCCTTCAGAGAGTCAGGCAGGGAAAGAAGTTGCCCAGAGAGGCTGTGCAGTTTCTGTCCTTGGGAGTTTTCAAGATCAGACTGGGCAGCCTGCTCTGAGCTCAGCACTGCTCCTGCCTTGAGCACACAGCTGGGTTAGAGACCTCCTGAGGTCCCTGCCAGTCTGAATTTTCCTGTGATCCTATGACAAGGGAAGCCTGGTATTTCAAGTGATTCCCCAAGGCGAACCTGACCTCTCAACCTCCTGTGGGCTGCTCATCACCTGTTATTTCCAAAGTAAGAAGAGAACATAGTGCATTCTGTCAATAGACTGACAGGCTGACAGACAGCTAAAGCTTGGACACAGGTGGAGGAGCCCTTCTCTTCATGTCTGTGCAATGCTTGTACTTTAAAACAATGTCTATTTCAGGTATAGCAGCAAAACTTTTATCACTATTGACTATTTTGGGAGGTCATTCTGAATTGGGTTGGATAATCAATAATCAATTATTAATTAATAACATCAACTGTTCTACAACCACCATCAGTGATAATGACTTAAAAGAAATATTATCTTCCAGCATCCCTTCATTGGGATGTTTTTGGAAATAGCTAATTAGACATTAGAGATTCACAGACATTAGAGATGCTAAAAAGTATCTTAGATTGCCCACTACTTGATAATTAAATACAAAATTAAAAACATTTGGCTCAGACACATTGATATATAATAATCTCTTTGGCTGATTTACTAACTCTACCATAGAGTTCCTTTTTATTACTCTTAGTTGTATTGAATTAGATTTCCTGGCACTGAAGCAAAGGAGAAAAATAATAGCTGTTAATTGTTAATATCTGATTTAATTTTGTTCTGTGTATTGTAAACACATCTAAAAATGTCTCCTTTAGAATTGCCGATGGTCTTTTTAAATTCCGTTCAGTGCATTACACTACTATCTGCAGCTAATGTGGAGATAGAAGTATGTACAAGGACAGAGAGGAGTATGGTATGGAAGTCTAAGAGTCAGGAACAGAATTATGAACACAATGTAAGGATTTATAGAAGTGATGAGGAAGCAGTGACATTAATTTTAGAGGAGTATGAAACTGGTCTCAGTTGACTTCTTCAGATATTCTAAGAGAGCCAGCTATGACTCTCCTTCGGACACTTTTTCATGATGTTATTTTTTTTTCCAGTTTATACAAGATACCAAAGCAGTTCTTCTGTTTGTTGCATAGAGATATTTCCAGGATCCTTGAATTTACACAACACAAAGTTTGGGCATTCTAACAAGAAAATGACATCTGATAACATTGCCAAAGCTGTGTCCTGTACTGTCTGGCAACATACAGAGGACTAGTGAAAGAAATATGGCCATATTTGTACTGACAAGTCAACAGGAATGAAATGTTCCCACCACTATTTTTTTTTTTGTTTCTATCCTCTGCAGTCCTATAGATATCCTAGGTATGAAGCCAGTTGTCTTCTGTTCTGACCTCTGGAAACACCAGGAACAGCCCTGAGGTGATTTACCTGGGTTTTGACAGACTGTTGTGATGCACTCAGCCCTGTACTAGTTCATCCCTAGAGGAGGACCCTAGTTCTGCAGCTGGTAACTTGCTCCATCACCCAGTAGAAACAACACCTTGCTCTGCAGAGAACTTTTTGCGGGCTTAGTCAAAACTGGTGCTTGGTGCACTACTGACAGCTCGACACTACTGTGAACAGAAGGTGGGGTAATTCTGTTCTGTTCATTTTGTTTTTGTTTATTTTATTTTTTAATTTTTCCCAAATCTTATGGTGTTAACAAGAAAATTGAATTGTCTCTGTAGTTCTCACTGGAGTCTGTATCAAGTATAATGCTCTTTCATGGGGGATTTGGAACATTTATGATCTATTATTTGATGACTGAAATTGGATCGTTCCTCTTCTGTTACAGATGTGATTTGAAATTGTACTGGAAAGGTTGCTGAGCAATGAAGAATTCAGAATTAGTTCCTATTTTCCATGTCCCTGCCTCATCTGAAGATCATGTTCACTGTATTAATTTGTCTTTGACCGTGTTTGATTAAAAATCAGAAGGTTTAAAGGACACTGCAGGCACCTTTGAGGCATCTGGCCTGCCAAGGAGTGTTTGAGACTATTAAGTTCTCAACAAGTGAAACATTCCTCACTCCTGCCCTGAAGGAAATATCACATTCCGAAAGCATATATGTGTTCAGATAGCTCTGCATTTTGCTATCAGAGGATGCTACCTTCAGATCAGGTCTTTTGTATCTAGTGGATTCCTAGTGAGAATTAAGAGGGGTGGGAACGCTGGGGCTCTTCAGGAGGTCTCTGCACCCCATGACACTCCAAAGGGCTTACTGTTGTCCCTCAAAGTGCCAAATAGGTTGTTTAATGTGGGTCTACATTTCAGTGGCATTCTAGCTTCTGTATTATATCCATCAAGTGGAAAATGGACAACAGTAGTAGAACCTACAAACTACAGAAACTCTACCCATGCTTCCAGGAGCTAACAGAGATCTGAGTAGGATGTCTTAACTGCAAAGAGAAGGGATGGGGCTTGATAAGCACAGGATTAGAGCTGCCCAGTACCAGTCTGTTTTGCGCAGCTGGCCATGGTCTGGATGACAAATGTAGGAATGTGCCTTGAATGCTGTGGCTCTCTTAGATCTTCAGCCTTTTCACTCTCAACCCTTATACTTCATAAGTTTGAGAAAACTCTTCAAAGTGTGGATGAGGGAGCAGTGCTCCAGAACTGGCAGTACCAGGTGCTGTGTATTTTGGAATGCCTTTTCAGCACAAGTCAAATAATGAAAGCACTGAAACTCTGAACCAAACTGATGACTTATCATTTCCCAAGGGCTTTCTGAGCCGGCCCCCAACCCCTTGGAAATGGTGGGGCTTAGGAACTTAACTTTAAAAATTTATTTTCAGTTTAAAATTTCCAAACATTTTTGCAGTGCTCTTTAGGGGAAAAAAAAAGTCATTCAGACACTTCCAGACACTTTTTAAAGCTTTGTTGGTAGTGGGGAAGAAGGAGTGCATATTGGCGTATAAATAATGTATGGCCTACAACAAGGGTAAATATAAATTGTTGTGTTTTTTCTTATTTTCAACTCACTGTACTTTTGTCCTCTTTCCAGCTCAGCAGAACTTTTAGCCAGCTCAGATGTTTCCTCAGGGACCCATAAAAGCTCTACAGCCCAGAGCAAGCCCCATAAAATAAGTAAAATCTCCCAGTGTAACATTGTGCCTCCCTCCCACTCAGCAATTAACTCTTCTTCCTCTCACTTACATACAAGTCAGCTTCCCACACACTTAATGCCAAGTTTTCTGCTACTCGTTTTTCACACCAACCTCAGGAGAAGGGGAAGGGATTTTTAACCATCCTCTCCTTGGACTACTCTGGGTCCTTTCCGTCTTTGGGTCTCTCTTGGGATGTCTGCAGTCTGATAATGACTTGTCTTGATTTTCTTGGCCATAGGATACTCAAATCTACATCCTTTCCACAGCTTCTCAGATAAGAACATGTCATACCCAACCTTTGTGCCCTCATCTCTCTGACTACCACCTATGCTACTGATTTAGGAAGAAGTGAACACTCTGGTTCCTGAAATCAAAATTCAGGTGAAAGTCTCAGCATTCATTTGGCAGCACTTTTGCCTAGCTCCAGGAACACAAAAAGGTTATAGTAAAACTTCATGGTCTCAGATAACTCTCACATTTCCCTGTGATCCATCCCCGACCCTTTCCTAGCTCCCATCCCTCCTTTGCTCTTGATGGCAGACCTGCAACACACCTCTTTGAGCACACACATTAGCCTTGTTAATCATTTTTTTTGCCCCTTTTATGTTCTGGAGGATGAGGAATGACTTCTACTCTTCATTTCACTTTCCTACAATTCTAGTTATAATTACTTAGTGGCTGAGTTTGTTTGCTCAGAAAAAAAAACACAGTGCAGTTTGTTTTAAAGACCATATGCAGGAGCAAAATATAAAACGTTGGTAGCTGTGCAGCACTTATGAGATGGAGTTCCCCCTCTAGCATGTTCATATGAAGTATTCATCACATAACATCACAAAAAACATTTGACACTGACTAATTGTTTTCAGAAACAGCAAAGTCTCTTCTGTAGCTGGCTTCCAGCCCCTCTACAGCTGGCTAGCTACTGCTGGTTTCACAGGGACAAACTGGATGAGTAAATGCGTGTGTCTGAATGCGTCCTATTTTACACTCGGTATAAAAATCTAAAAGCTTTGGAAGACAAATCTCAGAAATCAAGATATCTTCAGATGTGGATGCACCATTCCTTGAGATACTGCCTGGAGTTCAAGACCGGGTTAAGCGTCCCATGTTGACGCAGCCAACACATGGAATATCTGCACAGCAAGAGAGCCAAATTTAAACCTGGCACTGCTCATCAGCTTCTCTGTGGTTATTCCAGATATTAAGATCCCCATTTCCTACCTAAGTAGAAGAACTGCAATTCATCTGGGATTTGACTGTCTCTGTCCAACCATATCTGTGCATTCTGTCATGTATTATTTCCTGCTAGATCTACTCAGATCTTGGGGGAGAATCACTTCACAGCAGCATAAGACACAAAACAACATAAGAGTAGCCAAATGAACTTTTCTCATAGAATAGGATAAGACATTGATAATGTGCATGAAAAGAAGGCACAAGAAAATTTGCTGTGTGAGTAGAACAGACTCCAGGAATCAGGAGCCTTTACATGCCTTTACATGGCAGCATTCATTCTTTCTAAAAGACAGATTTTCATGAGGTGACTTCTAGCCCTAAAAATAATGAGTCTGAGAGCAGTGAAGCACAACAGTGGCATCTCCACTGATACACCACGCTGGCATACTGACATGGCTGCTCTGCCTTACTGGCAGCACAAGGAGGCAGAAACTGCAAAGTGAACCCAAACACAATAATTTAGTTTATTGCATCTGTAAACAGTTTATCGTCCAATTTTATACACCAATTCAAACTCAAGACCACTAAATGTTCTTCTCCTGAGGCTGACAGCTGATGTGAAACCATAATTCCAATGCAGTTCTGAGGCAACCAACTACTCCTAATTAATGCCCTGTTTTTACAGGAAACCTCAGATTTCAGAAGGCATATTTTGCATTTTCAAGAAGTGAAAACATCTTCTGCTATCATATAGGGAAGGAGGTGGGGATTATGCAGCTCTTCTGGAGCTTTCAGCTCCAGCCTCCTTCTTTGTGGCCGTTAGCAGATGGTTGACCTACACCCTGTGTCTCTAGGAGCCTGTGATTCTGGCTGTTCTGGCTGAGTTCCTGCTGAAGGAATACAGGTGCATGTGTGTGAGACACGCAGATCCTGTACCAGAGTGGCTTCTCAGAAATATTTCAGGCTCAGTGGCAATTACAGAAACAAAAGGTTGTGGAAAAGACATGAGAAGACTGAAAACAAGATCCAATGCTAAGTAATTTTTGCTTGTAACTGGACTTTGTAAACAATGCACCAGTCTCCCAAGAGAGGTGAGACTTAAAGAAACCCATGGACAGATTTTGATCCACTCTGAAGGACCCCCAGAATCACTGAATCTAGCCCTGTGAAGCATCTTAAAGTGGTGGAAATTCTAGATGATCTCTTTTATACTTGTCTAATTGCATAAAGCAACATTAAGACAGGTATAATATTTGTTGGGTGATTCTCTGATATAGGAAACCTTGGTTGACATGGTTGCAATTTCCTTTGCTGTTATTCCTTGGTAGTGTGAGATGCAAGAGGACCAAAGTAGCCTACGCTTTGTGTACTGCTACTGAATGTAGTGCCAACAGATGGTTGTAGAAAGACCTCAGATCTGGCTGCATATTAAAGACATATATTGCCATCATGAAGGGATGAATGAGGAGAGATGGCAAAGTCAGCAAAAAAAATGGAGATCAGCTGGCTATCATACTAATTCTTGTCTTTTTCTCTGCTTGGAAAGCAAATGTATGTTTAATTTGGCTTATAGCAGCTGATAGTCATAGAAAAACAAACATTTACCTTACAGAGGTATATGCCTTCTAACAATAATGAAGCCAACAAATAAAGCCTTGAACGGGGAGTAGTAAATTAGGCACTCTTACTCATTTTAAGCTATAAAAGTTATAAAAATCCCAATATTTCACATACTCTAGATATTAATCTATGTTACAGTATTTGTATCTTCCAACTGATACACAACTTGGTTATCTACAGAAAACGATTTTCATAAGCTTGAAGCTCTTACTTGGAGCTGTGATACCTCAGATAAACAGAATGTTTATGTAAATGAAAATGTGGATGACAAGAATGGAAAACTGCAGTTAGGCACCAGGGTGATAGGGTCGTCCTTCAGCTTGGAGAAACTAGGCATTTGTCTAATAGCAAGAGACACTGTGCAACCTCTTGAGAACACCACAGCAGGTGGACCACTGACAGATTTCCAAACGTTTTCAGAATTTTCCAAGGTCTTTCAACTCGTACATGGGTTGCATGTGCTCTAAGTCACCCTCCCACTGTTGACAGCTAGTGCATCTCCATTGTCTAAGGAGGATGTTTTTCCTCCTGCTGCTGTGATTCTAACGCAGGTCCAATAACCTTGCAAAGTCTGCAGAAATGCATGATGGTGGATTTTGCAGTAAATGCTGGAAAATGGCTGGCCAGTTGAGCTATGGATAGCTCAAAGAAGCTCTGACCTAACCTGGATCATCTCAGTGCCAAAAACAAGAGGGACAACTGGGTATCATAAATCTCACTGTTTCCCACCAGAGGAATATTTCCTATCACCTTGGAAGTCATGTCATGCTTGTCAGAAAGACCAGTTCTGAGCCTTTGCAGACTAAGGAGTAGTAGAGTATCCAGCAGGAGACCTGGTGGGCTGCATGGATGCTCTGTGCAGGAGCCTGGGCTGCTGCAGGACGGCAGAAAAGTTTACTAGTGGGCAGTTTTGAAAACTAAACATTAAGAGCCAGAAAGTACTAAAAAAATTAATTGCATTGACTTCATAACTTAGAATTTACAGACACATCCTCATTGCAAGTAGTTATTTGTTTTGTCAGGTTATGCTGCCTAAAACCAGTACTGATTTTATTCACTGCGTAGGTTGCACTTTTCTCACATTCAAGGGGCGGAAATGGTAACATTCACAGCTTGGACCCATTCTCTCTTGTTTGTTCACTGCTGGTTAGCAGTATAAACTGAATAGGACCTCTGTTGACTTGTATTTATATACTCTGCTGTTTGGGTAGAGAACAAAAATACACACACATCTACCCTTTGCAGCCTGTGGATCTTTCTTATTCATATGCTGGTGCCTTTAGGCAGCTCTGCCTGTAAGGGTGACTGTATCATATGGGCTTGGGTTCTGACCCTGCCCTACCATGAGGACTGTCAGCATATGTCTGTGGAGGCCCGGAGGGACAAGGGGTGCAGCTCTGCAGATGGCCTCTCCCTTTCTCAAGGCTGTCTCAACCAGAAAGCAGGGGAACCAGGACCTTCTGAGTAGCCATTTGGAGCTGTCCCTTCCTTCCTCACCACAGCCTATCCAGGAACGCCAGCCTTCCAAGGTTGGCCAAAACGCTCCTCACCTGGTCTGATGGCACGCACAGCCTGAGGGAAGGAGCTCACCTGATGGTGCCTGATCACAGCCCATGGGCTTGCAGCACACACAGGATGTCCTGCACTGTAAGGAGACCCAGGGGCAGCATAGGAATGGTTCAACCGGGGCAAGTTTTGTAGTGTAGACCAGGCCCGACAGGGGTCACATGAAAACAGAAAGGCCAGGTGAAATGGAGGAGTGGGGAAGCTTTGATCCAAGGTCATCTCCTGTCATTTATCACCTCCATTTCATTCCCTCTTGATGCCTCTTGCCATAGGGAAGGTGGGAATGCTACTACTGGGTGGTTTGGGGGACTTGCAGAGTTGTAGCGTTAGCATCTCCAATGTTTATGGATGAAGTATCGTGTGGGCAAGGCAGGTTAAGCATCTGCTAGAAGATATCAAATGGGACAATACCCATGGCTGCAAGGAAGGGAAGCACTGTGAAGCATTTTTGGACATACTTCACAGCATAATTTCAGGACGCAGTACTTCACTTATCTCCAAGAATATCCAGCTACAGAAGGAAGAGGTCAATGGGGGAAAAAAATTAGGTTAATGATGGAGGATCAGAAAAAGCTTATGGGGCTTTTATTAACAGTTTAAATAAACACAGTCTATGTTTTTAATGGATGAAGAGGACCTGCAGCTCAGGGAACAAAGACCTCCAAAATGATGAAGTGTCAAAAGCAATTCATTGAGCAGAAACACTATTGCAACTATATTCCAGAAGAGTTTGGGAGTACATTTCCCCTCCCAGAGATGGTCAGCGATGTTTTTGCTTCAACTGCAAGATAAACTGGTTCTTGCTGCCCACAGTACTTCAGGGCAAAATCACAGTGATGGCAATTTTAAGAGCAATATCTCCTGAGAAAGCACAGCAGGAATGCATTGTCTATTTGTAATTTGCCTGGTTCTACTTACAATCTTCCAATGCTGTAGACATAACAGATCATAAATTTTGTGAGGAATGGGCAATCTTTCTAAGATGTTGACTCTAAGGGCTGGAAATGGACTTTGCTGCACCTGAATCTAAACTGGGCTCCCGTTAATACTATTTTCTCGCTGTGCATGTGCAACGCTGAATGTACATGCCATCTGCACTGCTGTCACTCATCCCTGCTGTAGGGAGGTGCTACAAGGCCTGGCCAAATAGCATCTCCTGCCATCTAGAGGCTTATCGCACATGTGTGAGGGTATCACCAACACTCACGTGTCACCTGCTCCCCAGAGGCAGCTGTGAGCTTACACAGATCGTATTTGGAGAAGCATGTGCAGGAACTACTCACAGAGCAAAGCCAAGCTCAGAAATTCTTCACAGGAGTCTAGAAGACTTCTCTCTTTCCTTCGGTTCTCTCACAGCCTTCCTTACCAGTGCTTAAGCCTTTATTTGTGAACCACTTTGCAACTTACATTTACAAAAAATCAATCAACAAAAACTGGGGTTTTTTTTGCTTTGTTTTGTTTTGAACAGTGTTCATTTCCAAAAAGAAAATAAATACGACATTATGGTTTTGTGGACAGATTTAAAGGCACTGGTTTCCAACAGCAAGGGAACATTTCGTAGCACACCTCTATGGAATGACAAAGCTATATTAAGCCAGTTATGAGAATCTTAAGGTTTGGAGTTCCCTTCACCTCTCTGGTCTGCTGCTCCTGTGCCTGATCACATCCATACTAAAAGCAGTTTCCCAAAACTTCATCGAACTTTCCCATGTTGCAGTTTGTTTCTATTGTCCTCTCTCCTTTCACAGTGTGAAAAAAAGTGTGGATGCATCTTCTTTACAGCCTCATTAGGATGTTGGAGATATCAGTTAGATCCACCTCCCTGTCAAGCCTTCCCTCCCCAGGACCAAGTAACTGAAGCACTCAGCATCTCCTGTACATCTTGTGCATACTCTGCTCCAAGTCCTCCTTCCCACCAAGGCCATCCTTTTCACCAGCAGTTGCGTTGCAATGGGCACGGCGATGTGGCACAAGTCCCGTGGGAGTACTCCCAGCTTTATGAGACACAGAGGCACGATGAGAAAGGAAGCTGAAATACAAGGCATGGCTTTGTTTTCAAATGTTGCCAGCTCTGACCCCTCAGGCAGGCTGGCTGCTCTCCAGGAGTGGGATTTTTTAGACAATTGCTGATGCCAACCTCACCTCGGCAGGAAGCAGAGCCGTGCTGCTCCAGCATTGACTTCATTCCCTTCTGTGTTTACCTCATTCTCTTCTACTGGATGAAGGCAGTTCTTCACTACACAAGGATGTGTATCTGCCAGGCTACAAAAAAGGACATGGGCTTTGGGGATAGAAAACCATGTAGTTTCTTGTAGGGAGAAACCACAAGGAGCATTCTACATTGTTCAGTGGGCCGGGTTACCTCCCGCCAAGGCCTTCAATGATCTTTCCAAGTGACGCCCAATGCTTCCTTCATCACCAAAGAGCTCTTCTGTTTGCATCCTGGGCCCCCATGCTGGGCTTTGGCTGCCCCCAAGAACTCTTGGCATTTCTCACATGCTGACAATTGTTCCTGCTGCCTTCAAGGCAAAAATCCTAGTTCTCAGAAAAAATATGGTGCAGCGAGCATAGATTAGCATCTGGAACTGACCAGGGTCAGACAATGCTTCAAGCAACTTCCCTGCCTGTCTCTTCCTCCCCACCCCTTCCCCCGCTGTGTTTTTCTCCCTTTATTTGCTAGCTCTATAGAATTCCCCACCAGGCAGGGCCCTCGCATCCCTCCACCCTGGAGTGACTTGGACAAGAGACAGCGCCGGAAAAATCTCTGTGAATATTCTCTCTATAAGGATCCTCCCTCTTTTTCATTCCATTCCCTCAAGGGTTGCTCAGAGGAGAAGACAGGGTTGGTGCAACACCACTCGGAGCCTCTAAAGGGACACAGTATTCACCGGTCTGACGCCAAGGGCTTGGAGACCAGATGCAGATGTGAATTTGCCAGTGGGAGGGGCATGGGAGGAGAGATGGAGGGAAAGACCCATCCCTCTTCCTTTAGCAACATCCAGAGCAGTACAATGTTCCCTTTCAGATACTGCAGTCACAAAGCTGCACAGATACTTCGATAGCGTAAGGTTTTACCTGGGACATGGGCACACCATTTGTCCTACTGCTTGTTCCGTGAAGCAGCAGGACCAGTGTGTCGCAGGGACAGTGGGAAAAGGAGGCAACAAAAAGGAGGATGGTCCCCTGGGGTCAGGGCACTGCCAGAGCCTGAGAAAGAGGACCTAAATGAGAAGTGGCTTTCCTGACTCATGTGCCTTCAGTTTCTCCTTTCTGACCCCTCCAACCTTGTAGATAAAAAATGAGCAGTGTGCAGAAATAGTATCGTCCAGAAATAGTACTGTCTCTTCAGAGAACTATCTATTATCATAGTGATGTGTTACCTTGTTTGTAGGGCAAAGCATGCAAAGGTGTTGATCAGATCAACTCACACAGCACAGATGACTTATCCTGGCTCTAAGATGAAGGGAACATATTGCATAGTACAACTGCCTGAAGGAAGGTTATGGTGAGGTGGGGGTCAGCCTCTTCTCCCATGTAACTAGCAATAGGACCAGAGGGAATGACCTCAAGTTGCGCCCAGGGAGATTCAGGTTGGAAATGTTAGGAAATGTTAGGAAATACTTCTTTTCCAAAAGAGTGGTCAGGCACTGGAATGGGCTGCCCAGGGAGGTGTTGGAGTCACAGTCCCTGGAAGTATTCAAGAAACTCTGAGATGTTGTACTGAGGGACATGGTTTGGTGGAAAATATTGGTGATAGGTGGATGGTTGGACTGGATGGTCTTAGAGGTCTTTTGCAACCTTGGTGATTCTATGATACCACTGCATCTCAAGTGTTTTTCTCTTGTGTCCTGCTGCTGACTTTGTTCTGGCTGGCTTAGCCTCGTTGAAGATTTACATTGGAGACTAACAATGGGTAATGCCCTCCACCCCTCCTCCCCAGCACTTACCAATTATTCCTCAGCTGAGCCTGTGGGAAAACATTTTACTCTGAGCTCCTCATTCTGAATGGGACATCCCTGAATGGGACTGCCCCACCTGAGGAGTATTTCCAGCAGGAGATGAAGGAAACAGATCTCTGTAGATGAGGAAATCAAAACCTACCCGTGGTCTCTGGGGGTAAAAATGCAGAATGCATTGACCACAGAAGGGAACATTGATTCAGACCAGGACTGGTGAAACCAGGCACTGCTCTTCCAAGTCAGCGGCCCAAATCCCATTCACTCATTCCGAAGACTGGGCTCTAGGACAAGGCATGATTTTGATTTAATAACAGAAAAACTGTTTCATTATGGGATGTCTGCTCTAGAATCATGAAAAGTCACTGAATAAATTATATTGGATTGGATCTCTGCAGTACGCATATTCAATCTGTTCCCAAGGACCCCAAGCCCTCTTTAGCAAAGCTGCTCTATAGAAAGTAAGCCCCAGCCTGTACTGCTGCAAGGAGGTATTCCATCCCACACACTGGACTTCATTTCCCTTTGCTGAACTTCACGAGACTCCTGTCAGCTCATTTCTCCAGTCTGCTGAGGTCTCTCTGAACAGCAACTCTGCCCTCCAATGTGTCATCCACTTCCCAGCCCCAATTTAGTATCAGCTGCAAGCTTGTGCTGATGGTGTATTCCTTCCAATCGTCCAGGTCATTAGATTCTACTGCTCCCAGTACTGGCCTTTAAGGGTTTGTGCCTATAATCAGCGGTCATCTGGACTTTTCGATCACAACCCTTTGAGTTCAGTCCCTTGGAAAAAGTCAATACCTCTTCTTCTCCCAAGGAAGACTTCAAAGAAGTGAATAATTTGTCACATTGTCAGGTTGCTTGACACAGATGATCAGAAAGGATGGAATAGAAATTGAACGATGTATCATAGGTTTATTAGGGAAAGAAGGTATATTTCAAGACCATATATTTGGCACTGTATGAAAGCAAAATCTGAGAACAATTAAAATGTTAAAACTCAAATCACCATGAAAAATAAAATGTTCTCTAATCACTTTAGTTCCTCTTCTCCCCATACAATTTACAATAACTACTGGAAGGAACTCAAAAGGTTTTAGTGCTATACTAAATGTAAGCTGGAAGGAGACCTGGGCTGTCAGAATAGTGAAGTCTTACTAATATGAGCAAAGGTACTGAGGTGTTACAAGGCAATGGTAAGACCACAAAAGTTACTTACTAAACCATTAGTGCTAGATTGCCCAGGACTACCCAAATCTTACATTATAACAAGCCTACAAATGCCTGCTAAAAATTATAGCTTTCAGCCATGTCAGCTTTTGCTTTCTGATCTGGATGGAAGAGATTTTGGTAACATTTTAAAGGAAGTGCATCCTGATTTGTCTTAGGACGGATCAAAGTCAGAGGAGTTTCCTGCTATTTGAGTCTTGTAATGGCTTGGTGGCGTTGGCTTCCTTTTGGAAGACAAATAAGTTAAGAGCAGTTTCCCATTTGCAAGTTACCTGTCCCATGCCTCCACACAGTGATGTGAAAGATAAGGAAGGTGCAAAGAAATAAATAACATACACATTTGATGAAAATTGATTGAAGAAAGGTTGCACTAAACCTGTCCTTATCTCAACCTACAAGCTTATTTTTTCATTGCATTTTCTCTCCCAAGTTGTTGAGGAGGGAGAATGAGAGAGTGGCATGGTGAAGCATAGCTATCTACTGGTGTTAAATCACCACAACTGCAAAGGACAGAAAGTTTAACTGATGTTGATAAACTGCTGGGTAAGTGTTTCTGCTGGAATATACATTGCCACTCTAATATGGACGGAGGAGTAGACTCCTCTTGAACATCCAGTCCATAGGTTGCCAAGGAAATGGGACACAGGTGTTTGATCAATAATTCATATGTCAGATCAAGAGTACTCACAAGAAGAATATAGCTCTTTCCTTGGTTAATATATTGTGCATAGCAGTATCTCAAAGAATTAACAGCACCTTTTACATAAAAATTCCAAATATATTTATCTAGTGAACAAGAAAATCTCAGCATCTCTAAGCAGTACTTCCGCAGATGTACAGTACTGTATTTATATAGATATACATAGATATATATATATATATATCAAAGTGAATTTACACTGTGACCTGGTGATTAGTCCAATAGCAAGTGAACCCACAAGAACCCACAGAGTAAGTCTTCAGGAAAATATATTGCCTTTGGTGGGTGGCCAGCAACAAGGCATGATTGCATAGGGGAGCCCTGGCAGCACCCGCTGCTGGCAACGAGGGACAGTTTAGCATTCCGTTCAGCAAGCACAGCATGCTTAGGTCATTCCTGCAAGATATAAGAAACTTCCACATTTTCATGGATAACACTGTTCTAGTTTTCAAAGGTCGTGCATGTTGCAACCACCTCTCTCTGCCTTAATGACCCAGAGGAGGAACGTAGGACACCAAACCTAGATCCTGTCCATGCTTCCAAGTGGAAGTCAAGCAGTACCAAAGATTTAGGCTTGTGAAGTCAGGACCATGTCTGGTTTTGCAGGGGTTTCTTGAGCAGATGGTCTTCACTGGTGTGCTTAATTTGTTTTTTTTGTTTGTTTCTTTTTTTCTTATCTGACTCAGCTGCTCACAGTCCTCTGGTACATATCATTTGAAAAGCATGGTCAGCCTGTCCTGCCTAAAATGGAAAAGCAGACTGCTACCATTTCCCTGGGATGGGCACACCACACTCATACCAGCCCACGTAGTAGTAGGGTGTTGTGTATCCAATGCGTCCAAATGATACAGGCTCCTGGCGGTACTGTCGATAATACCCTGTCGGGAGAAAGACACAGGAATCCAACAAAAGTGACAGACACAGTGGGAGTCAATCCTACAGTCCAAATGAAAGCATACAAGCTGTCTGCTAGTGAGCTTTATCAAAAGGGTATTTGTTAGCCCTGGTATTTGGCCTAGGTCTTTCTTGAATGATTTAACTCTGGTCTTTTACATATCCTGCAGTTTTGGTTGGTTTTACTGTTCAAGACCTTTTCAACTATTGTGTAATGTTGTGGTCTGCCAAAGAGCTTCTGCATTTCACTCCAAACGTGGCTATATTTCAGCAGCTTTTATGAAGTTTGCAGATTAGTTTAAATATATGAAGTACTCCAGGGCAAAAAAATACCATCAGATCGTATTATCTCATCAGGCTCAAGAGACTATCAATAAACATCAGCTTTTCACAAAATAAAAACGTATCATTTCATGCAGTAAATACGAAGTTAAGCCCTTTCTGCCCATCTGATAGACTTTTTCATCTTTAGAAAGAATGCAACTGCTTAATGCATTAGGAGAGGCTCAGCATTCTTCTCTGCATAGCTTGCGCACTGGAACATCTGAAACACTGATATGTCGTGCCAATAACATAATTTCTGTGTGCTCTTTATCTCTGTCTGCTAGACCTAGTAATACACTGCTCCCCTTCTGAACAGAGAAATGCAATACTTCTCAGGAATACATAAACATCAGTGGCTACTTCAGTTTCTTCCTGGTAACATCACCATGAAAAGAATATCAACAAATAGCATGGAAACCGTTAAAGCCAGCTGAATAATTTATATCAACTGATTTTTTGAAAAGATAGGCTGAATTTCATTATTACGTTCCTTTTGTGGAGTAAGCCATCAGCCTGTCAGATGTGTTAGTTGAGCAGTGTCCCAGAAGAGCTCCTTCAAGGTGAGAATTTTCACTTGGAAAGAAGTTTCTACCAGGCCAGAATGAAAGTGCTGCAGTCTGACCTAGACACACTCCTGTGTGTTTTGTACTGAATGAATTGGTCAGAAACCACTTGAAGAGTAGTCTGTTGAGCTGTAGCTGTCCTTTGTGTCAAGTGGAAGAGTTTCTGCTCTTTGATTCAACAAAGCAGGTCTTAAAATCGAGAAGAAGATTTCATAAGCCTATACAATGTCTTTCTTCCTTTCTGCTTTTGTACTCTGTTCATGTAAAATTATTTGCATGACATGACCTTCTTTCTCTTTCTTTCTGGGCCACGCTCCCTACTCCTGAACCCTACAGATAGAGTGACAGGCACTTGGCCACCATCCCACTCCCACATTGCCATACCTCGGATGGTGGGCAGGGCTTCAATGTATGACTGAGGTCCTGTTCTTCCATCCAGGTGTGAATCCACAAACTGGCAGTGGTCTTCACCCCTTCCCCAGCTATCCCCAATGCTATAGAAGGTATCTGAAGAGTAACAGAGACACGTTATTTGATTCAGCATTATTTTTGTTTGAGATGCTCTTCTACCACTGTGGAAACAGATGTGAAAGAAATATATTATAGTTACAAACACAACATCACCCATGAACAAACAGTGGCTGAAAACAGAAAATGCTACTTTCACATTACAGAAATAGAAATTATGGAAAAGAGAAATGTTTTATAACTCAGTATGGAACATTCTCCATTTTACAAGTTTATGGACATTGCACCAAAGATGATGGGTACAGAGAATTTCATTGCAATACATGTAACACAACAGCACAATCTGCAAAGCCATTGAGATGATCCCAGTACTCCAGATGAACCACATGGAGAGTTTTGTTCATTATCTCTCAGCAACTATGTCCATACAAGAGCTACTGTTAACCCTTGGGAGTATCGCTCACTCAGCCACTGTGGTACCAGCCCTTCCTCCTCCGTTCCCACCTGGATCTCTCTGGAGATGTCAAAGGTGCATTGCTCTGTTTGGCCATGTGCAACCAGTGATCACCTGCCCATGAGGCAGGTGTGAATCTTCCCAGGAAGATGTGTGGGGAGCAGCACATTGCTTTCAAGGAACAAAGCACAATGTCTCCCTCAGGATACAAATGTATGCTTTTCAAGTGAAACTTTCTCCTGTTCTCTGTCCTCTGTCTCAAGAGCTCTGCTTGAAAGCTAATGCTATCATAGGAACAAAATGCAGAGGCAAGGCAGCCTGGCTATCATACTGAACCTTCTCGAGAGGACTCTCAGATAATGACCACACAATACCCAGCGAGAAGTAAAGAAAGTGAGAAGGCGGAGATGACATCAAGTAATCATATAGCAGGAAAATAATCTCAGTGCCTACCTTTCAGGTCATCACTGAGGTAAATCTTGTATCTTAAGGAGTTACAAAGAACCACTCCTACAAACTTGCGATACCAAGTTCGCTTCACATACTGTTTGCCACTACAATCTGAATAGGTGGGGTCATACTTGAAAGTGAATGGGATCCAGATGGGCTCACCACCTTGGAGAAAAAAGATCAACATTAAGGACAGACATCAGCAGTTTTAAATAAACATTCCCACTGATTTTATTAAGAGACTTCTCTACCTAGTGGTACTTAGTTCCTTTTCTAAACAAAGCCTGATGGTAGGTCTGACAGTGACACTGCCTAAACACAGTCGTTTGCATTTTAACACAATGTACAAAGCTTAACTCTTTTGCTAAGCAGATGTTCAAATTCTGTGGTGGCTAACAGCTTGTGATGTGAAGTCTTTTCTCACTACTTTGTTAAAAAGATGAAATTAGAAACCTACTTTTCTATTTTGTTTTCTCACATTACATCAAAACAGAGGGGGTTCCAATAAAAGACAAGTGAGTCCCTTCGTGGGGAATTCTGCCCAAAGCACTACAGCAGAAGCGACAATATAATTATATCACAAAAGATTAAATATTCTACTGCCTTGCTTAAATGTTTGCTTTACACTAACAAAGAGAACGTAACTCATTTGAAATGTTTCTTGCACTAATGGATACAGAATGAGATAAAAAAACATCCAATGCAGTAATTAATATTTTTCTCTCTGCTGTTTTGAGGTTGAAGGTATTTCTGTTAGTCATTCTTCCTCCTTTTCTCTAGGCACATGGATTAAATCCTGCAGACGTGCAGGTGAGAAGCAATCACTGATCAGTAATCCTCAAAACTCCATCAATATGAAGACAAATGTAATTGGACTGACTTCACGCAATTAGTCGCATGGTGAAAGGATTGCAGGATTTTGGCCATAGCTTTTTTTTAGAACAAAGTAATGGACTACCTATTTCCTGAATGCAATATTATTGCTGTGAATAGTCTGCCTTCACCCATCACTTTTGCTCACCTCTGAATTCCTGTAAGAGGTGAATTTCAAATTGTCCTGTAAGAGCTGAATTTTCAGCTCTTCATGCCCACAGTTCCCAAAGCTCTGCTCTGGTAGGCTTCTTTTTCATTTACCTATCTCTACCACTGCAACAACACGAAAGTATTTTCTCTTTGTCCAGTCAAAGCACCAAGTGCAAAAGGCTATTATTGTCCAAAATCTTCTTTCCATTAACAGACCCACAAAATAACTGACAGCAAAAAAACCTGAAGGTGACCAGGAGCATAGGAAGCCCACTGTTCTTAGATGCCTCCCATACTGGCTGCCAGAGACATAGTGTATCTGTACATCATCAGAGACACCTGGGAGGACATGTAAAAAACAGGCTAATAAGCATAATCAAAATAGGAGGGAGGGACACATACTGGGCATTGTTTTTATGAACAATGTAGTTGAAAAGCCCCAGGACTAACCATTTAAACTGCTTAGGAAAGCTGACAGAGTATAATAGCCATGAAGGCCTTTTTCCTGCTTCCCTTCCAAGAGCACACACTGCCTGGGGTTACATATCAGCAACGCTGTTCCTAGCACCAGGATACAAGCTCTTCTGATTATAGACTGAATGTGCAATAAGCCACAAAGGATGCAAAGTGATAGGCTTGAAAACAGAAAGCAAGCTCAGCAACTTCGTGGCATGTCCCTGTCATACAGTTCGGTTATAAATCCTGGAACTTTTTATCATTTATAAGAGTGTGACAAACAGTGCAGATGATCATAACAGCTAGAGACTGGAAAAACTAGCTACGCTGTCCAAGCTATGCTCAAGCATAGGACTAAAGAACACAACAAAGCAATACTGTTCAGTGCTTATCACTAAGCAGTGAAAGCTGTCATACCAGGCAGAAGATGGTCCCAAATCAAGCTCATAACCTAACAAAAATTTCAAGTGTTTATTTTCAAAGATAAGAGTACGGGGTCCTAAAACTAGCACAGTGAACTATTTCCCCCTCCTGCTTAAAACTGCAACTCCAACTGTCTGTTAGGATGCTTCTAATGTGTACATTCTAACTGTTTTTCACAAATGTTATGCACTTAATGAAAAAAAAAAAAAAGAAAAAGACTTACCAGGTGGTCTGACAATAAGGAGCGGATTATCTAGAAGAATGAAACAAATACAAAAGGAATCTTAGTATTTTATTCCATATCTTGTTTCATAATATGAAATGTATAGTATCTCTCAAGAAAATGAAGATGAAGAGTAACTGCCATTAGTTACACTGTGAATGTGGGATTTATGTCTCATTGATTTGCAGAGCTAAGCAGTGTGAGTAACACATACAGATCCAACTTCCAAAGGGAAAGGTAACCTACCTTTTGCATGCAAACCTTAGTCTCAAACATTCATCACGTTTAGCACTGTTGTATAACGGTATTCGTTAACACGCAAAATTTATCATTTTAACTCCTCATGTCACAGTGGTAGATTTTTCAAGAGCCACCCAGACAGTGCCGGGAGCTCTGTCCAACACATCAGAAGTTTCTGCTTGCTTGAAATACTTTCTTTCTTAACATAAGGAGGATGGAATAGGTGTGGAATAAGGATAACATAACAACAGTATCTAATGAGTGAACTTCTTCATATTCATCACAATGCCACTTCTGTTGTCTCTTAACTGGCCCTTATTATACACAAAGTACCTGAAGAAGAAGTATGGTGCTTATATACTGATGGGGAAAATAAACTCTAGGGAGTTTTTACAGTTTGATGAAAGAAAACAATGTTTTTTTTTTCTCTTCAGTACATTACTGAGGGTAAGATGTGGTATTTTCAGTAAGCTACTTGATCCCGTGATAGCATACTTCATGGAATACTCTCATCAGCTGAAACCTTCCAATTGTGCTCGAACAGCACTCAGAACCAGCAGTTTCTCTCTCTTCTGATCTATTCAATAACTGTAACTATACCATTTGACTTTAGTTTTAGCAACTGCTTTTGTATTTGTGCCAGCTGGAAAGCCATCTTTGGCCATGTCACAAGTGAAGGATCAATGCTGCAAATAAAACTTTATTTAACAAGTTAAATCCATCAAAATTAAAGTTCATAAGGTGGCTGATTTTGGTTGGAAAAACCAGGCATTCAGAACTGCGTACTGGCAGTTGGCTTATCGGCAAAACTCCCCACAAGGTACAGCATGTTGTATTTGTCCAGTGCCAGACCTCTCTGGATTTATATTTGAGCTTCTCTTACTCCCTTAAAAAGAACTCTGAACACTATTGCAGGACCATTTACTTTTCTTGCATCTTTGTCTCCCTTCTGCGTAGACTTACTTTCCATGGTTCTTAATGGCTATTCTGAAGTGAGCACTACAGGTTGAAGCTAAATGAGCAAACACAGAGACCACTTAAACCTCATGTTGTCAAAAAGGCAAAATTCCTAAGAGACAACTGACCTATTGCTCAAGTAAAGATTAAAGAATTTGCCCTTTATTTTTCAGTGGAATCATTGGCCTTTGGCTCAATGGAAGAAGAAATGGGTAAAAATAGCTCACTTAACACACTATTTTTAGAAGGGGGTGTTGCTCTTGAGCACACTATTAGCCCTGTGAAAGACAAGCATGCTTTGTCAAAAAAAGAACAGAGAACTTTGCCCATTTGATGGAACAATTGTTTCCTATATTTCTTCCAGAGACAGCCACTTCCAACTGCTCAGCTGTTCACAATTAGGAAACCAATTTACCAAATGTTTGGTCAATCTATCAACGACATTAAACTTCCCATTGCTTCTGTATTTTGGAACATTAGTAGTCTTTTGTATTTTTAATTTAACTTCCTGTTCTCCTGAAACTTATATGTCACTTATATATTTATAGTGGTATTATGACTGCATATTATTTTCCTAGCTTTACTGAAAACAAATAATTAACCTAAAAAAACCCCTCAAAGTAGTAATTTCAGGATAATCACCATTATTACCCATGTTTGTTTCAGTAACTGCCCTCCCACATCTTTCACTATGAATTCAGTTCTGAGATGAAAATAAAAAGCAGACCGTACCAGATTCTGTGATAAATGAGACTGAAGAGCTAACAGGTCCATAACCAAATGGATTCTTTGCTTGGACTTTAAAATAATACCTGAAACACAATGAGAAGAAAAATAAGATTAAACCATTGATTTCACTGCAATGATTAAATTAGAAATAATACTAAAATAGGGAGATAATCAACACAATTCCAGAGAGTTTGGGTGTCCTTTCTATTATATCACAGAATTGTAGAATGGCTTGGGTTGGAAGGAACATTAAAGACCTTCCAGTTCTGATCTTCTGCCATGTGCAGGGCTGCCACCCACCAGACGAGGCTGCCCAGGGCCCCATCCAACCTGGCCTTGATAACTTCCAGGGATGGGGCATCCACAACCTCTTTGGACAACCTGTTCCAGCACCTCACCACTGCCTGAGTAAAGAATTTCTTCCTAACATCTAATCTAAATTTCCCCTCTTTTAGTTTAAAACCGATCCCCCTTATCACTCTCTACATGTGTAAAAAGCTTATTCCCTTTCTGTTTGCAATCTCCCTTTATAAACAAGACTTGGACTTGCATACTCAGCCAGGCTATGAGCTGGCTGTTACATACAAATTTCATCTTTCTGTGAGGATGAATGAGATTACAATTACATCCGCTTTATAAGGAACAACCAATAGCAATAGGCTACAAGAAAAAGGTTGCAAAGAAACAAATTCTGATCTCGGGGACCTTTATCCAGATTAGTTCCTAGGAAAGTAGTTGTATAAGCTGCAAACTAAAACTGTATCAGATTTATACGAGATCAGAAGCTAAGCTTTTGACCTTTCTTCACAAACTCTAGCAGCATCAAGATTATTTAAATCACATGCTTAAATTAAAGCACATGACTAGCCACTAAAACTCTATTCTTTGCTTGATAGAAACAAAATTATTATTATGACTAAGGGAGAAGAATGTGTAAGCATATTGTTATTTCATTTCCAAATATGATGACTTTTATTTGCTCCCTACCCTGACATTTATTTTTATGCTTTTATCCAGTCCAGCAGAAACAAACAAGAACGGAAGACTACTGTAAAAAGTTCCAGCACAACATTTTGTAGGTGCCTGTCCCTTTCTTGTGTCCTTGCTCAATTTCACTCTTGTAAATAAATTAGCAAAAAAAAATAAAAATCTCTGTAATATCCACACAGCCTAGAACTAGCTTTTCATCCAAAAGCAGACATCTTCAAAACCACATTGTGTGACCCGCAGTACTGAGCAAGCACTTACTCACAGGGATGAGTACCACCGAGCACTGATGGGCAATGTCCCATCCAAGTGACAGCTCTGATACCAGTGAAAGTGAGCCCTATGAAAAGCATCAGACTGCTTGCGGTGGTAAAGCTCTCCTGGTCCTGCACAGAAACCCTCCGGCTCTGCTGTGCATGCATGACCAAACAATGGGGTGCCCTGGGCTGAGACAGCAAGCTTCATAGCAAATGTAACCATCCCCTGGAAACTTCTGCCACCTGCCATGGCCTACGTACAAAGTACAGACACCATCTACAGCAGAAGCTTTACTCCCCTTCCTTCACTTCTGCGCACAAGAAATGGCAATAGTCCCTGCAATGTAAGAGCGTAACGCGTGGCTTAATGACAAGTAAGGTGCTCATGCTTTGCAAACTAGCAGGCAGCAAGCAAATTCAACAGCATCCAGTTGCAGGAACACTGCTGTTTCTAGTCTGCCACTGAGTTTTCACCACATGCACTTTCCTGTACCACGTGTCTGTTCCTCAAGGACTTTGCCTCAGCAGAGCTGGGATGTCTGCTGAGAGGAACCTCGCCATCCAAAGCAACAGCTCAGAACATACAAAACTATTCACATTGATAAAGCAGAGGGGACCCTGCTGAGCCAGCCCTATGGCAAAGGTGAATCTCTTTTTTTCATTAAAAAGAATGCTTTTTTGTTATGCACAGCAAACTCAAAATCAAACTGATCCCTATGAAAAGACAGAAAAGTTGTGCCAATAACATCCAGTTCTTCAGCAGAAGGATGGCTGTCATGTGAACACAGGTTTGCCGTGGAGTAAGTGGGCAGCGGGAGTGGGAGTATTCAGGCACATTCCTGAACGCGCACAAAGGGCTCGCAGTTTTCTTTTAAAAGACAAACGCACCGCGGCAAAATGAAACCACATTAAACAGCGAAATTTAGCAAGGCTGTGTTTCTTGATCATTCCTAGCATAATCCTGGCAAAAGTCCCGTCCTGTGGTTTCAGCTGTTGGCCTTGATTTCTTGACAACAGCTTGCAAGTGTTCAGTGTGGCTGGGGAAAGAGGACAGGGAGGCAAAATCCTCCTGTGTGCCCCTGTACTTTGGCCCTCAAACAGAGCACGCAGCTGAGGACTGCTTTAATTCCCAAGGGACCCTCACACCAGTGGTCATGCTCCATTCACACCTCCTTCGCCACTCACACCTCTGCAATCGGGGCAGGGAGAACAGGGTGGCACGAGGCTGACCACAAGGATGGGATGCGGGGCAGCTTCCTCTGAAAGGGCAGCGATGCAGCAGCCAGCTCTTGGTTTTACTATTTTAGAAAAGCAGGAGAAAATGTTTGCTAGCCAGAAAGTGCAAGCCTTTCAATAGCTTTATTTAGCGTGTATTAATATTAGGGTGAAAACACTTCTATTGGACACATTGGTGCCATGATGCACATTTAAAATAGGACAAAGCAGCCCAAGAATCTTCTACGCAAAATGCATCTACTTAAGCACAGAAAATCATGCAGCTTTGTATTTAGTGCTCAGTGCAATATCTGATTACCTAACTAATCAGGGCAATTGTACTCTCAGGTGTCCTGTTGTGCACATAAAAAGCCCATCCAAGATACATGATTGCTGGGGTAGCCTGATTCACTGTCTGGAAAAACAGCGATGAAGTTACGAGTATATTTCTCTTCACTAAATTGGAAAATTAGTTCCTAAGCCTTTAAATATACAGGAAGCCTTTCATAGTGCCAGAAAGAAAGCCAGGACTCATGACTTGCTGACCTGTGATTTAAGCACAGACCGTGCTATGCTTGCTGTATTAAGTGCATCAATAAAATAACGAAGTTGGGATATATTTATTTCTCAGACATGACAAATAAAAAAGAAATTGCCAAAGCCTTTCTAGGCCAGGCGTCTGACATTTTCATTAGTCAGGATCTTATTTGCATTACAGTTGATGGATTTGCCAGGAAGTCTCAAATCAATATAACTCAACTGTTCTTCATCACATAAATACACGAAGAAAAACTGTAGTGTGGAAGTTGATTGTGCTTTTATTACACTTTACTCAGCCAGACTTGTAATAAATTGTTACCAGTAGGCATATAAGAGTCTCCACTGAAACAGATGTGATACTGTTTGTTTTTAACACAGACATGAAACCTTTTTTTTCCCTAAAAATAAACCTCTGTTGAGATTTCATATACCACATCTACTGACATGTAAAGAAGGTACCTAATAAACTGCAACAGTGTGTGATATTTATGTTCATTTAGACTATGTGACTATTCCTATCACCATACCTGTCTCTTGGAGCAAAATGATTTTATGACTTAATTCCAAGAGTCTCCCTCCTGCTGGAAATTAATTACTGGCACTCATAGCTACAAAGGGAGATCATCACTCAGCAAAATAGTTAGGGAAGCAGCAGTTGCTAGAAAGATTAATCATTCACAAATCACTTCCCAGGTCCCACCAGAAGCAGCCTGAGATGATGGGACATGTAGGCTGTACCATGTACATCCTTTCTGCCTGACCAGGGAAAACCCCAACACCACGGCTGCATGTTAGTGAGAGGTAAGGAGGGACTGTGGCTGCTGATACCCCCTCAGTGCTGGAGGAGGGTGATGGCGGATATGCAGAGGCAATGTGGGGAACAGGGCCTGCTCCTGGCAGGGAGGAACCAGCACTTGCACCTGACTTGGCTGCTAGGAGGAGACCCACATGGGGTGCTGCCTCCATCAGAAAATGGTTCAGCACCACATATATCTTGAGTATTTATACTAAATATGTAATAATTCACTAGAGTGGTGCTGGAAGAGGGGTTTCCTGCAAGGTTGCAGTCAGGTAGGTAGGCATCAACAGGTCTACCGCTTGCTTGAGAAGAGGGTTTCATCCACATCTTACCTCTTTTGTGCTGCTCTGATGACACAGATGATGTGGATGATGCTTCGTTTAATGGAGACAGAGAAAGGAAACAGAAATTTTTGGCCCATTTGGCCTTCAGAGCCAGAAGGTCTCACAATTGCTCTGTTTGCAATTGTGAGGCCTGAGTTTGAGAGCCTCCTGTGACATCCTCTGCACAACACTGGAAGTGATAACAGACACTCTGGGGTCAAAACAGCCCTGAAGGGAACAGAAACCATGTAGAAAGGGAAGGTTTGGAGATACGGCAGCAGAAGAGGTTGTTTGAAATCACAGGGCTATCTAATTCCTACTGGAAGGCACTGCCACAGCTTTCCTGCAGAAAGACAAGGAAAAGTCTAGCCCTATTCAAGAAGGAGTTAGAAATGTTTATGAAGAATATGTGATTGCAAGAGATTGGATTTAGTGGCCGAGTGGATGCTCTCCAGCCCTTTTCATTGCCCTTCTGTGATGGCTGGGAATTAAGCTTAGGGAACAGACACTGTCAAGACCGCCACTTTAAAGATTTAAGGTTTAAAGTAATTTTAGCATCTATACTCCTATGTCATGAAGAAGCAACTCCTGTACCCACCAAAGCTGACCAGCATTTTGCAAATGGGAAAACTTCCACTTCTCAAGTGGAGGCTAGGCCAGGCCTCCAAAGAAAACTTATCGCGTGGGCTAAATTTAGACTTCAGTTTTGTTTGTAAAACCTAAATACCAGGCAGACGTTTTCCAGGACACGTTGACAGCTTGACAGCTTCAAGTCTTCTCTGGAGCTGACTTCTAACAGAATACCAACCCCTTTCTGCTATATTGTGCACACCACAGATTGCACCACCAGTAACCCCGCAAGGAACACCCATCACTCGATAGCATCTGCATACAGCAATCTGACTTAATCAGAGGTTTCTCACACCATGCATTCCTAAGGCAAACACAAAATTTTCAGACCAACTTCAGATACCACACCATGTTTTCTTAATTAAGATGGGGTTCTTTTCCCAGTGGTTAGGGAGTTATTTTTAAGACTAAAAATATGCAGCCAATTCAGCCTGCGGATGTGGAGAATGTGAATGAGATTGGCTGATACACACAAATTTTCTGTTGTAAAGGACCCTCCTTCTCCACCACAGACCCCACACAACGCCTTTCCTTCTTTCATAGAGTGTACAACAGAGGCCAATGGATTACACTGCTCTTCAGAAATAACAATAATTTTGTTTGAATATCTCTGCTTTGAAAAAGTCTTCATTTTCAACAAAGGAGTCGGTAGATTTGTGGATATACAAAAACCTTGCTGTTCCTATCAAAATTCATTCCATTACTGTGATCTTCTGAAGCCTGGAGTTCACATACATCTCAGCAGACGTATCACTGGTTGGCAGCTCAATTCCCACTGATTCCTCTGCTCAGAGTGTGGCCGGGGCTCCATGGGATTTTCACTGCAATTGCTCTGCCTAGTGACCTTGAGGTTTTGGGCACAATAAAGCAGACCTATAGTAGACATTTGATAATGTCTTTGGGGCAGCAGGAGGCTTGACTGAAAGACATTTAGAGGATGAGGAGCTGGGGCCAGAAGGTGGAAAGAGCAGAGAAACAAATGATGGAAGAACTTCTGCAAGGGAAGCTGGGGCACAGGGGCAGTGCCTTCCTGGCCTCTACAAGGCAGAGTGAGAGTTGGGGAGTGGAGGAGAAGCTATGGAAAAGTGATGAAGAGGAAGAGGGCTGGGGATGTAAAGGAGTCTGGGGTGTGGAGGCAGAAACTGGTACTAGAGGCAAGAAGAAAGCGGTTTAGGGAAGTGATGTCCTCAGGGAACAAAGACATGTACACACAAAAGCAAGAGGGTTTGCATCTGCTTCTCTCACTATCTAGGACCAGAGTTTAGGAGATCTCAAATGGCTCCTATCTTGTTCTAACAGGTGAAATCCAGAGGTAAACTGTGTCCCACACCTTCCTCAGTATTTTTATAACAATGATGTTTTATAATAAGGACACTAGTAGATGCAGAACATCCAGTTGTAGTTCTCTGCTGTACAAATAATCCTGCTTTAATGCACCATGCACAACCCATAAGGACTTGATTAAGAGGTCTAAATTAATAATCCTTACTATAGGTGTAATGTATTTAAGCAATTTAGATAGACCTTTATTTCTTGAACGCATTCCTGTAACAGTCAACAAAGATATGGCAAACTCTTAATCAGCAAATTTCACAGCTGGTTCCTGCTCAGCATTACTCTATTGCTGACAAGGAATCCTGCACCTTAATATTGTCCCTGAGAGCTATGATAAGAGAATTGA
The DNA here is from genome assembly GCA_024606505.1 of Aquila spilogaster. Taxonomy (NCBI): domain Eukaryota; kingdom Metazoa; phylum Chordata; class Aves; order Accipitriformes; family Accipitridae; genus Aquila; species Aquila spilogaster. The sequence goes on from JANHGO010000073.1 coordinate 13,602,190, forward strand.
CAACAGCTGGGTAAAATCACTCTGAAAAGCACTGTGCCATGGTCAGAAAAAATATGCCAAGTCATTTTGAGACCCAAATACTACACTGCACTGACTTTTCCTAAATTAGTTAATTAACTGTATGTTCAGATAGCTCTTCTATGTTTTCTAGGTTGAGGTTTATGGTTTTAGCAATAAACCAGACTCTTGAATGATATGAGAAGTTACACACCAGTTAAAACAAGTGGGATCTAAAACCTTATTCTCAACTGCTTTTAACCCTCATCCATATATCATTTTGGAAAGAAAAGACAAGGAGCACTGTTTCTCTCTTCTGTGCTTCTGTGGCACAGGCTCTGTGTGCCTGTTCTAGGAGTGATTGGTCTGATTTATACCTTCTTATCAAGTGAGGCATGCTAGTCCGCAGGTTCAATCCCAATTCATTTCCCACACTATCAAATACACGAGCAGCACATGACACCAGTGCTTAAGAGACTGTAGTCATCATAATGTGAAGAACCATCATCTAGCAAACAGCAACAACAGAAGTCTTTCAGACTCAGAATTCGAGAGAACAGTATTGAGAGACACTGAGTATCTGCCAAAATCAATGATTTTAATGTATTTCCTCTGTGCCCATTCACTTCCCACCCAATCACCATAATCTATTCCAACATCATGCACAGCATGTATTCTTGTTTTGCATCTTCAGTGAGATTTTTTGCAAGATAAAGAGCTACAGCTCCTGCCAAACTGACTTCCGAACAAGTGTCATGGCCTCTTTATACCATGAAGCCTTCTCTACCAGCACAACTGATGAGAGCAAGACCGCAAAAACAGGCCACAGAGAGCTGGCACCTCTTCCCACCACCCCATAGCTACTAAATCCTGGTACGCCAGTATGTTGGAATGGCCTCACCACATTACAACAAAAATATACTTTAATATACTCTTCCCACAAATTTTGATTCAATTATGCATATGACTAGAACATAAAGTTTTTAAATGAATTTTTTCTCTTATTGATAAGCGTTTCTATATACACAAACACATATACCTGTACACACCATCATCTACTCTAGGATTAATATGGTAAACTTATCCGATAAACAGCTGTGAGATTTATAAAACAATCTTCTGCCAAATAGAACGATTAAAATCTAGATCAAGCATTGATATTTATACTAAGGCCAAGAAAAAAACGATTGCAAATCATCACATTTGTTTTACTTCCCTTCCAGAACTGAAAAGAATGGATCAAATCCTTACCGTGTGTTTGGCTTCAGGTTCTCAATTGGCAGATGAGTAGTACCTGCAGTCCTGGTTGACCACTTGTTTTTTAAAAAGTCATCGTAGGATGCACTGTAAACCAGATAGCCTGTAAAAAGGAAAGACAAAGAGCTGGGAGGCTTTTAAACTTCAGTGGTATCCCAAGCCTTAGGTGTCATGTTAAATTTCATGAGTTAAAAGGAATGTAAGCATTTTTGAATTTGTGAGTTGACGCCTAGCTCTCCTGGAACATCCCAGACTACAAAAACTTCCTGTCATTAGCCAATAATGACAGTGTGTTGTATTACAGGATGGTACCGATAAGCAATTACTGATTTAAAAGACACTGAAAACAAAAAGATGACAGAGTCAACCCCTTTGCTGCTTTAAGTTAGACACTGACTATGCAGAAACTAATATATTTCAAGATATATAAATTATATATCCACCTTGACACTGTGGTGTCTAATTTTTTTTATCTTTAGGCAAACTGTGCTCTGAGTTACTGGATCCTTGAAGAACGAAGTGCTGTGGGACAGACACCACATGGCCTGTTCGGGTGCAGTCTGATCCCTTACAAACCTTTACCACTGCTTTGGCTCTGCTAGTTCCCATCCCTTTGCCATTGCTGTCATCCACAGAGGTGGTAGCACCAAAGCAGTGGCCTTTTCCATGGCTTTCTTCAGATACTTCGGGTCCACTGGCAAATAGGCTTCGATTTTCTTCTAAAAATATTTTGGTTATTAATTTATTCCAGTGTTTTTTAACAAGTTTTGAGATTCATTTTTGAAGTCAGTTTGTGCTTTTCTAAGGCTCTTAAAAGGCCTGAAATTGCCTTAGCTCAGAGCAGACTGAATGTGAAAGATGCTCCAAAGGCAAACCTGGGAAGCGCCTACTCTGGTGCTGAGAGTGCTACCCAGGGGCAGAAGTAGTCAGTCAAAGTAAGTGCTATCACAGACACTACACTGATGAAAAGTGATGTCTTCAGAACTGCTGGCACAAAAGCAGAGCCAGAATCTGAAATATCTGGACCGGCATGAGCAGGTAACTCTGGCATCATGAAGGATGACAGAAGGAACTTTCTCACCCCTAAGCAAGCAGCTCATCTCCCTCAGAGAACTGTAATATAGAGAATTTCATGAGCAGTTGGCTCAATCTGATAAAAATGGTCATTTAGCAAAACGTTCCCCCCTCAGGAGAACAGCCCAGCCTACCCATGTGCTGGGGACACCAGCTCTGCAGTACCTGTTACCATGTCTCCTCGAGCAGGCTTGGCCCAGTCCACAATGACAAAGGAGTGACAGCCTTCCACTGCCACAACAGTGATGTTGTGAGGGGCTTTGAGGGGACGTGTGTCTTTCTCTTTAAGGTCATTAGGGATGATCTCATCAAGGCTTTCCACTTGGAAGTGCTCCAGGGCCTCTGTCAAGGAGCAGGGGGCTGCTGGATCTTTATTTAGATAGGTCACATAAGGTGCTGGAAGAGACAGAGAAGGGTGGCATTTAGCACTTTGTAGATTTCACAGTGACACGCAGGCTGACAATGCCCTGTGTGATTCCTACAGCCCTGAGTAATAGACAGGGACCTCTGTGGCCTAGGCCAACTTGGGATCACACCAGGATTTACTGTGTTTCAGTTTGTGCCCACTGCTTTCTCTTTTCAGTGGGCACCAGCTGAGTAGAGCTCTCTCTTCTTTGTCCCCATCAGCTATTTATGCACATTGGCAAGGTTCCCCTTGGTTTTCTCTTCTTCACATTGAAGACCCCCAGCTCTCTCAGCTTCTCCTCGTACGTCAGATGATCCAAACCTTTCATCACTTTCATGGCCTTAGCAGCTTCCTGCACTTCTGCCTACCCTAGCCAGTTCGACCTGGGCAACTCTAGCTGCCCAGCCTGCACATATTTCTTTGTAATTTAAGGTTACAGCTCCTGAACTGGTCTCAGCCAAGCTGCAGGGACTTCCTTGTGCTATGGCAGTAAACCTGACCTAAAGGAACAACATTAAAAAAAATACCATGGTAAAGAAATGATTGGTGCTGTTTTGCACCTTCTTTAGCCTTTCCTTAGCTTATGCCCCTCAGACCAGACTCTTGCACTTTACCAAAGGAATTTAGAAAGGAAAGCTAAGGTATTGGTGGTCTCCAGGTAAGCAAGCAGTGTTCAAATCCCAACAGCCGTAGATTATGGCCTTGCCCTTGCTTGGCAGCCAGGAATTTTCTCGTGCATGTTATCTTTCTCTATACAGAAATCATCTGCACCAGGGAGACGTGCAAGAAACTATTTACTGGTCTTCGTAATCAGAAACCACTGCAGCAACAAAGCACGGCTCCTGCTCAATTTGATTCATAAGCAGGAGAAAGTGGGACGCCAATATTCAGGGCTACCCCACACACTCACAACTGTACCCAATTACCTAAAGACAGGAGGTCCATTTTTACTGCAAGAGGCAGAAGAGAACAGTCTGGCTGCAAGACCCTCTGCACGCTACCTACAGCTGCTCTTGGATGTTGGGTGGAAACATCACAAAGATTCTCGGCATTTTACACATGGGAACAGATCCCTGCCAGGGCCTTTGATCAATATCTAAGACTTTGCCAGGTCCTACGCAAACATTCTGAAACTAGGCTGAAACAAGAGGATGAGCAAGAAGAATTCCAAAGTGAAGCCTGAACACTTAAACAAAGCAATTAACACAATGGTCCCCTGGGTATTAAGGGACTGGGAGTCATGAGTCTCCATCTTCCAGGGACACAACCCATAATTTCTATTTTAGAATCTTTATATTGACTGGAATTGCACTTTGGCACAGTAAGTAGATTAGACCATCTTGTTATTTATTTAAATGTCACGATAACATTCAAAGTAAGGACTATAACACTTGACTTTGGAAATGTTTATTCAGTTGCAATAATATAACCCATTGAAATGGTAATGTTTTTTCCCTCATGCCTTTAAATGCTCATAAACTAACGTTTCTTGGTTTACCTTATTGGATTTCATGCCGTTAGGGATTTTTTCCAGATCTTGCAATGAAGCTAATTTTAGCCCCTCTAGCTAAATGAATCAAGAAGCACTGTCAGTGAAAGAACTGAACAGAAACATCATGAAATTGTTTGGACAGCAAAACTGAAGATACACTGGAAAAAGTCTTGGCAAATATAAAAACAAATATTTCACTCCAGCAGCAGAGCTCCACTGTAAGCCATGTGAAGCCTGCAGATGTTGGAATGGAAAGCAAGACATGAATCAAAGATGACTCTCCATCCCCTGAACTCACATCTGAAATGCCAGGCGAGCTAGCACATGACCTGACCTCAGTTCAAAGTCCAGGCATTTGCAGAAGAGTGCTAGGGGTCTAGCAATCTTGGCTGGAGGCTGGAATACAATGCCCTAGCACCTCAAAATCCCTCCAGTCTCATCTCAAGCTGCTTCTCTGACACAGAAACAGAGCAGCTCTGAGGTGAGAGCAACAGTGCCTATCTACACACTTGAATGGCTCACATTCACATGCTGGAGCAACACTCATTCCTCATGCCAGCACGCTGTGGGTTCATACCCTATGTTCCTTCTACAGAGCAAGGAAATAGCGAAGACAAATTTATGACAGCAGGCTTTACTTTTTGGAAAGTTCATATCCAAAATATCATTCATTTCTTGACTTTCCCGTATGTCCTATAGGAAGCACACCTTTGATATACAAGGTGAAATCACGGGCATTATGTGGGGCAGTGAAAAGAACTAGGTCCTCCAGAGGATGACTTGCATCTATGTGAGATTTGCACTGCCTGAACTAATGGTGTGCATTTAAAGTGATGCAGCTGATCTTACTGGAGCACTAAAGTAGACACTCTTACTATCTCACTGACTTTAAGTAAACTGAATGTGATGCAGAATATAAAGCAGAGCACATACATTACAAGAATAGAGAAAGCTTTGCACTGCTTCAACAGTATTGGTGTGAGCCCACATGTAGATGTGCAAACATCAAAGCAATGAGCAAAGTACTGTTGATTAGGTTTCCCTGGTGCTAGTCCTTACAAGGACCCCACACTAGTCTGTTGGTTGTATTCATGCAATAGCTTCTCCTTAACAGCTGACCTTCCTAGAACAAGAATTACTTGCAGCACTAGCAGCAAGCTACGTAATACAAAGCATATCCTTACCAGTGAACCGTTTCTTCCCAGCAATGTCATATTCCGATAGAGGGCCAGTACCAACAACACTAGTCTCTGGATAGACAATTTCCGATTCTGTTGTTGTAGTGGTAGTGACAGTGGTGGTGGTCGGTAGCAAAGTGCTCTCGAAAAACTCATAATCTTCAAAGGAAACATAACATGAAAACGTTAGCCTGTTTTCACGTTAATTTGGCTTAATTATGAGAAGGAAAACATTTCTGTGACTAGCCACCATCCCAAAGGAGTGCTGTGGATCCTACTACAGCTACTACATGTTCTTCATGGGCCTCTAAGTCACAGTCAATCACACTTCAGTCTTGCAAGGGTTTCCATTAAACTGGTGGACAGAAACCACAAAGCCTTAGCAAACTAATGCCATTGCTGACTGGGACCTCATTCACACAGGTAAAAAGGGTGACAATAAACAAATGTATATTCTATATTCTACATTTTTATATAATCTATATTCTGAATGAGTTTTATCTGCCATCTCCCTTACCACTCCTAAAAGAAGACTGCACAGTAATTGAATCCATGGCCACAGCCTTCAAATGCCAAAGGAGGGAGATAAAAAGAGTAGAAAATGACTTTTTAAGCAATCTCTGTACTACTAGTCTAAAATCTTAGAGCTGGTTCATACTGATCTTAGAACCCTCCTGTAACTTACTGACATGGTATCTTGTATTTGCCATATGCGGTCCTATTAAGGGAAAGCAAATTGGCACATACGAACCTCCTCATATTCAGTCTTTCTTGATATTCAGTCCCATTAAATCCAGTGCTCTTTGAAAAGTCACCATGCTACACACAAATTGAAGGGAAAGAAGCATTTGACATCCCTGCCATGTCCTCATATGGGTTATGAAAACTCATCTGATTATTTGGATTGCTTTTTCCTAAAATTGCTGGAGTCTCCTGTAGGTGACCTGCCCCTACAGGGAGCCCCAGAAAAAGACCTGCAGGCTCAGGATGTGGGGATGTAAGGAACACAGGCTGTAGGATTCATGCAGCTTTCAGTTCATTTTCTCCTCCTCAAATTTTAAATGTCAGCCTCAGTATGAAGCTACTGGAATAAAAAGAACAAAACTCTCAGGCCTTTTTCTCTCAGCTGCTGCACTCTCTTTTTCAGAGCTTTTTTGGGTTGGTTGGTTTGACTTAAAACTCCCAACACCACATCCACAAAGAAAGACTTTTTTATTCTAGAGCCACAAATTCTACTACAAAGCTGATACTAAAAGCTTTGAGTTCAGCAGAGGTCTTTACTTATCTGTTTTAATGTGGGTGTAGGAGCTGGAATCTGAGAAATAAAAGAAGCAGAACATCAGAAATCAGTGGTGGTGTACAATGAATACTAGTCCCAGTAATTTACTATTTGTTTCCTTCTGGAAACCTATAACTAAATGCTAGGATTTGAAGCTTCCTCTTAAGCTAAGTTTTGTGTGTCCTGACTTATAGCACCAAGATGGCATGAATATAACTGCAGAAGTGTTTCCCTCTTCTCCTTTTATCTGTTTTCAAATCTCTTTAATTTAAATTCTACAAGGATCCGGCAGACTAATTATTTTATATCTAGGTGATCTCATCCAGTATGAAAAGGTTTTATAGTCTAAATGCAGACTACACACCCAAAAAGGACAAGAAAATATTCATAACGCTGGATTCATAATTCATTGACACACTAGTGTTAAAAATGCACGTTTTCAGGACTCGGACAGTATTTTGATTTTCTATTTTAAAACAATTCAGTGATTTTGGACTAGGTGTTGTACCAGAGAACATCTAGCAGTGAGCGTATGAACCAGCTCTGAATGTAATTTATTTCCAGAGTAGGCTCCTGTTATATTGCAGGACTGACAGAAAGGTACCCCCACATCCAGAAATAGTTGCACTTGCACCATTGTTCTTCACTTATGATGCAGGACTATGGAAAGCTTTTCCAGCTCACCACTGCTTGCTTAAGCTCCTGTGCATGTGCATCAATCTGTCATGCAAACTCAATTTCAAAGAACGAATACGGAAAAAAAACCAGCAACCCAAAACATGTCATTTGCAATAGATACTTATAGTTAAACTGTACCATCATCGTATATCACATATGCCTCTGGAGTTGCTGTCACTTCTGAATCCAGTCCTGAGAACGTATCTACTGCAGAAAAAAGAAAAAAAATGCTGTAACAACTCAGTGGTCTCACCCTCACCCTCCTATTAAAATATTTAAATAAAGTTTAAAATAAAAATCTTTATTTGGTTGATTTATAAAGAAATAAGACAACTGCCAAGCTTGCCAGATAACACAGCGACAGCCCATTCTGCATAGTTAGAATAACAGATGAGTAGCTAACCACAGCAGCCAGGAGTTTTGCTGGAGGAAAATGGTTTGAGAACTGCTATAGAAAATCAAGAGCAATACACCTTCCAGGAGCTCCGCTCTGGGCCCCAGGGCTCTTGGAGCAAAGGCAGATTATCTACAACCACATAACACTCACGTCAGGATTTCATATTTTATAGTCCCAAGAGTAGCAAATTTAAGATATTTATATTAAAAAAAAAGAAAAATTCGAAGCAATTCAAATAATCTGAAAACTTCCATTCATATATCTTTTGCAAGGTATGAAAAAAACAAGCAATCCACAGATCTATATCAGCGCAGTCTGAAATGCATGGATTTGTACAATGATGCAATTAGTGCTGGGTCTCCCAGTGTACAGCACTCAGACCTCCTCTGCACTCGCTCTAGTCTGATCCAGTAGATTGAATGCCCATTACATGTTGGAGCACGTGTGTAATCCTGAAGCACTGTTTCTGCATTGGTTTCATCCAAAAGGAGTTGAAATTGTTCACACTGAGATTGCCCCACCATACAGACAAAAGCACAGCCAAGTGTTGGGGGGGGGTGCACATCAAAACCCCCCAATTCAACCCAAAGGCTAATGCAAATGCTTCCTAAATTCCTGCTCATATAAATCATCTTAATATCTCTGCAGATTAGGTATCCAGCACCCGATACACCAACTGCCAGGCACCTCATCTTGTAAATTCTGAAGGCTACCCAGCATGCTTGGAGAAGTTTCTCCACAGTATTCTAAGTACACAAAGCTCAGAGCAGCCATGGAAAACAATGCAAAGATATCAGAAGTGGGGTGCTGAAATCCACAGCAGGTAAAATCAGAAGTCTTCAATGAAATACTGGGGTTGAGAGGAGGGCAGTATGCAAACAGAAGAGGCAGGCAGCAATGACATGAGGGTAACTACGCTAAATTCGGAAAGTTCATTGACATGAGAGAAAGAAACGTGATTTTCACTAGGTCGGTACTATGAATATTGGAAAATTTCAACTGCCAACATTAAATAAATCACAAATTTGAACGATACATTTTGTATTGCTTTTTTTTAAATTTAGAACCAATGATTACTGTAAAAAAAAGACCAATTTTTTTCTACTACATGAAGTTTCTTTTCAAAATGAATAACAGCAGTAATTTTAATTCCAAAATAAGCTATGGAAACACAGGAAATTGGTTAATTCTTGCCAGACTTCCACAGCAATTCTGACATTTTCTAATAGTACATTTATGCGCTCTTAAGATCAATCAGTTACTTGAAAGCCACTTTGAAAGGCTAGATTTTCTGTGGAATTCTGCAGATCTTCCCACCACCCTGGTATCAGCCAGTGTCTGTAAGGCACACCATTCCCTCTGACCCATCAGAGTCATCAGGAGGCTCAGATACGCTAGAAATGTGAAGTCTTTCATAGGTAGATTTCAGCTCATTCACTCCTATTAGCTGATCAGTCTTCGGACATATACAGTGTATTTATTTATGCTGAATTCTATTTTCCATTTTTGTGCCTGTGCAGCCTCTTCTATTTCACTTTCTGTGTTTTGTTAGCATTAGTGGTGGCATGAAGAGGACGGGGTTGTCCCCAGAAGTCCTGCCATTATCATTTTCTCCACATATATCATCTGCATTTCTCCAGTTAGCTCTGAGCACCCTTGCTGCATCTTTTCCATTAACCCTGCCTGTATCAAGTAAAGCTAACTCTTGTTTGCCATGGTCTTTTGCCACCTGTGAAGGCAGCAGACTGCTCAACCACCAATTGATTTTATCACACAAAGCAAGTGACTGAGTCTCCACCTTTAATCCGTGTGAGATCACAAAAAAAAGAAATCTAACTGATTTCACTGGCAAATCTCTCCAGCATAGTCAATCCCCTTCCCGAAAGTTCAGGACTGCTGAATCTAGTGAAATGTTGATAATAAATTCTGTTGGGTTAAGCAAAATCTCTGCCAGAGAGTAAGTGAATTCGCCAAAGCTTAAGAAGAACATGTGGCGGTGCTTTTTGGCACTTGCAGCCTCTGGCTGTTTGGGAGTAAAGCTCCCAGCAACAAAATATAAAGCTTTGGAAGAATAACCATTTCATTAAACGAACTGGAGCGTTTTCCAGATGCAGATTAAAAGGAAAGACAAAATAAAAATATGATTTGGAAACCGTCAATGGAGAACAGCATGAAATGTTGTGATAGTTCAAGTAGTAGTTGTTTATCCCTCTCGAAAGAGACACTGCACTTGTTAAACAAACAATCAGCAATCATTAAGTAAATACTATCACCATGTTTTCTTTCCAAGGAAGCTCCTCTGTGGAACAGGCAGGATGTTTCGCTGCATTCATTAACTGTTGAAGTAGGTCACCAGGGTGAAGGGAGGAAAAAAAAGGTGCAAGAAGATCCTAATAATCACTCCTCAGACAAACTTTCATACTTATTAGGTAGGAAGCAATGCTGCTCAAGTTATATAACAGGTAAGAAGTGGAAATCCGGCACCATCTCGTACTCGTACACCTCAACACATTTGCAGGCTTACTGCAGAAATGCCAGACAGTTTAGGAGTGACTTTGAGAGTCATTCTCACTGAACACACAATCTGTACAAAAACACTGCTCCTCATTCACGGCTCTAACAAAGTTCAAAGCATCATCAAGCTACCTGGTAGAAGGCAAAATAAAAACCCCAGAATATACCAAGCAGAATGTTTTTATATGTTCATAAAATCACAAGAAAACTCCATAACCCACACCTCTCCTAAATCTCTCCTAAAAATAATACTGCAAACCTTTTTATTGTTTAGATTCTGGAGCCTGTTCTCAGCTTTAGAACAGCCAGCCATGCTTCAGGAAGTGTTATTGTTCTTACACGCTCTCAGAAGTCCTTCAGGTATCAATTAGCACAGGTGGTGGGAATGGGAGGGACAGTAACACTGCCAAGAAAATAGTCCCATTCAAGCAACTTTGAAAATACCAGGCTGACCACGTAATAGCAATGTTTATAACACTTTCATAAATACATATAAAAGCAGTGAAAGTACCAAAAGGAAAACCAAAATTCTTCGAAGAAACATTTAATGACATAGACAACCACGGGGCTAAATGTTAGATAAACATTAATACTACAAATTACTGTAATTCCATCTATACAAGGCGATAACGTCTCTAACTTATTACTTACCCAGTGTAACTGGTAAGGAAATTTTCTGCCTTCTCAAATCCTTTCCAAAGCTACCATCTTTACACTCACTACTACTTGCTGAAGCCACATCTTTCCATATCTTCTGTTCTCTTCAATGTGATAGTTTAGATTCTCAGGCCATGGTTACATGACCTACTTGTAAATCTGCTTTGGTTTCACAGACACAGGTGTATGAGGGAAAGGTAAAGGGGCTTAGTTACCCATTGAAACTAGCTACTCCAGATAGCAGATGTCTGACTGCCAACTCTTTCTTTAGGTTACAGCCATGCTTCTGTTGCCCCTGGGTAGATTGAGCTGGGGACTACCTGTAAGTGGAAAGAATAAGGACTGCCATGGTGCTCCTTGATCCAGTTTTGTAAAATAAGTAGCTAACTGATTTTCAGTGCAACATTCAAGTGATGAAAGGATAAAACCTGATAGGAACAGGCTCAGCACTCCGTGACTCCAATGAATTTATATTTTTTTACTTTGGATTTTAGATTTGCACAATGTCCTAAGCTTGTATAACTGCAAGACAGAAATAATGGCATCTACCAACACCGTTTTCTATCTTTAGATGATAAAGAAATTAACATACAATCTCTGCATTATCTGTGCAGAGCCATGGTTGTCTTTCCCCATGTTCATCCATGCTGTGCTACATTTCTGCTTGAAAATCTCTACTTCTGGGGTCTGGTGAGATAGCAAAAATCTCATTTTTTGAACATTCATCCCACTGTAGCTCAAAAAAGAGACTTTACAGAACTTACTGTGAGAAATGAATGCAAAACAGACAAGCTGTAGAGACACTTTTGGGTCCTTCCCTGGCCTAAACTGGAGTGAGGACTTGATTCTGGGTGGCTGCTTTAACCACAGAACTGCTGCCCATGTTTGTGCATATGTGCATGAACATATGTGAGAAGACTGGAAACAACAAAAGGTGAGGATTTTCCTAAAATCAACATATTTCCACGATAAACTTCAGCTTTGGGTAAAGCTGACATTTTCTAGTGAAAAACCATTTAATATGCAAACCCTTTTCTAGCTGCTCTAATCTCAGCTCCTTACCTTATCATGAGGACCAAACTCTTCACAGGCAGATTCTTTTCTGCTTTACATTTATGCAAGCGTGCTGTACAAAAAGCACAACCAAACAAGTTCAAACAACAAAAAAGGAAGTTACCTTCTGCACTGCACTCTGGCAGGCCATCGAACCCTAACAGCAAGTTGCCTTCATCATCATACTGCGCATAGGTGCCTGGAGGACAGGTAGGGGGTGGTTTCTCAGTTGGAGGTTGAGTTGTAGTTGGTTCAGGAGTGGTAGTTGTAGTAGTGGTGGTGGTGGTTGTAGTAGTAGTAGTTGTAGTTGTTGGAGGTGTTGTAGTAGTAGTAGTTGAGGGAGTGGTTGTTTTCTTAATCATTTCAAGACCAATTAGAGGTTTCCCTCCAAGGCTTATTATTGGTTTATCTTGTGCACTTGCTACAGGCTTACTAAATCTGCCATGTCCAAACAACGGTATTCCATCAGGACTCACCACTGGGGCACCCTTTTCATCTAGGAAGGAAGAACAAAATCAAAATATCTCATTTATTAATCCACTGCAGGCTTACAGTATGGTACTCAGCAACAGTAAAAACCACAAGAATGCTGAGAGCGATTACAATCTCCTGTAATTAATCTGGCAGAAAAGAATGTTGTTATCTAGGAAAGACAAATGGCTAAGAAAATCAGTAAAAGGTTCACAAGAATCTCAGGTAGATCACAATACTGTTCACTGTTATCAGCTGTCTGATAAACATTTATTGGGAAGAGTGCAGGGAGATTTCCCTTCAGAATCACAGTATGCAGACAGTGTCCACATTTAATCTAAATCAATCTTTTAACTGATAAAAAGTATGATGAATCCATATTCTGTTCCCTGTCAAATATTTGTGAGGAAAGACTAGGATGAGCTAGTGAGGTGCTGTCACTGCAGATAAACTTTTGTGCCAAGTTTCGGATACTGCAAGTATTAATGATCACTGGTTTATCTGCAGGCACTGAATCTGCATTCAAGATATCTATTCAGATGGAATGATATTCAACCAGCAGTGTTTTCACAAATCATACACAGGCCCTTTTGCTATTTGTAGTCAGTGTCAGAAAACAAACAAACAAAAACCATCACATGTATATGACTGGTACAGCGCAAGTAGGGGAATAATTACTTTTATGTATAGAAAGAAACAAAAAAAGTATCAATCTCTATTCTGGCTCAGTTCTGCAGTCCCTTCTAATACTGATACAAGTGGGACAGACTTGGGTGATTCTTGCTGCCTCATACTCAAGAACCCTGCAGTGTGTCCCCAGGCATGCCCAGATCCTGAAATGCACTGTCTGATGGTGACTTGAAGTATAGTAATCCCAAATGGTTTGCGCAGGACCTAGAAATGCTTGGAACACTGAACAGCTCAAAGATTTGCACCACATGCACAAAAACTTTAGATTTTTTTCTGTAAAATGGAAGCTGCAACTTACCAACAATTGTACGTCCATCCCCTCCTAATTTCACACGAAGTGGGTTGCCTTGGGAATCTTGGAGGTATTTTCCTTCAACATTTAACACTAGTCCTCGGTCAAGATCTACAATCTAAAAGCAATAGACGGACTCAAATTTAGCTAACATAAGAGAATATGAAATGAAATTTCACAGCAGCAGAAATCCTGGGGAAATTCAGATGTTAAGTGTGATGAAGAATAGGTACAACACCTTCAGACAGACTCTTATAAGTGAGTATAGGAATCACTCATACTGCTAAAGAAGGCAAATCCCCAGGAGCTAGGCTCCAGAGCTGCATAAGAACCATATTCATATTGGCCTCTGTAGTGCTGGCATGTACATGAGCAACTCCCTTGACTTGTTGCTCTGAGTTGCTTGGGCTGCACTACTCCTAAGGTGGATTAATGTAATGCTTATTTGAGTATGGCCCCAAGTCCTTTAAAAACGGTATTTAAAATTATGCCCACTAATCAAAAAAAGAGAAAAATTAAACTAGTTAATTTAGATTGAAATAGCAGTGAAAACAAAGTAACTAAGATTTTAAGTGAGGTAGGAGACTGAAGAAAAGCCTCTGTCTCATAAAACAAATCTGTCTGAGATCCTGGACTGAATTTAAGAGGTTAATTCAATTAAAATTCAGTCCTCATTGCTATTTCAACCCAAAACAGCTGAATTGTGTGCTGTTTTAACCTGGGTTAATATACACTGTGGCACAGAACACAAAAATACAAAAGCTGCTAGCTGCTGAGAAAGAACTGGGAAGAGGACAAGAGCAGCACTTTCAAGCTGGCAAGAAAAAACCTGAATTAGGTGTTGCAGAAAAGACTGTAGCAGGAGGAACAGTAAATCATGAGATCAGACTGCCTGCTGTTGCAGAGGTCAGGCAGTCTCTGGAGGCCTCCAGGCCCCAAATGATGACAGACGACGACATAGGTCCTCTTGCTTTACAAGGTATTTAGAAGGTTCTGCTTGCAGCAATGCCCTCCTCTGCTGCAGCAGGGACAGATGCCCCACAGCCTCCCTAGAACCTTTCTGGCCCAGTTTTTGAAGGATCTTGGACTTGCTTTTCAAAATGCCTCCCCTGAATGTGAATTACCTGATACACTTCTCTGTGCTCCTCTAATGCAATCAAGAAGATTGAAATGGCCATAAAATAATTGGTTTTACACCCCTTCTTTTACTTGTATCATGTAGTGTTCTACTGTACGAGCAGCTCTACTGATATCGCTGAAGCTGGTCAGAGCCTTACCCTACTCAGTGTTTGAACAACCACACACGAAACATTGTTTTCTTCGCTCCACTGGTTGGTTATAAACTGACTGGAAAGGATGTTAAAAAACAAGCGTTTAGGCACCTAGCAGGACTTGCCATTAATGGTGCCTGAGGTCTTCTGAAAGTACCACCAGAAATTTGATTGAACCACAAAACGCCCATAGGTATCACTTCGAGGCCTGTCACCCCAGGAAACCTACTGTGACATATTTGTTTTTACAGCACCATGCCATTTATGGAGCAACTTCTCATGCTGACAGTCTTGTTCATGAGCTTGCATCTGGAACATGCATCTGGAAGAAGCATCATCACAAAGCCCATCTTTCATAGGAACTGTGCTGGACAATTTCCATTCACACTGTGCAGCAGTGTCCTGAGTCACTGGGGAGCGTAAGTTCCACTGACCATGAGGAAAAATGTTTTGCTAAGTCTATGGAAGTAATGCTGCAGTTAAGCATTCAGGGTTTTAAATCAGACGTTTGAAATGTTTGAATAATGAAATGGAATATTTATCTTTAGATTTAAATGAAACAGTGGAATTACATCATTAAATATGACCTCATTTTACAGCTTCTTTGACTAGGGGCAGTGTTTCTTCTCTTTTCTCAATGAAAAAGTAAAACAAAAGGCCAAAGCATCTCGAATTTGCAGAGATCACCCTACCCACTTTGTTCCTTGAGGGCCATTGATTACTCTCTGTCCACTTGGTTTTCCATTATTACCAGCTAATATTTTCCCATTTCCATTCTTCGTTGTAAGATTAGGTCGACCATTGTAACCTGAAATAGAGAAGAAAATACACTGTTCAGAAGAGAACTGCGCATATTACAAATCACAGTTTAAAATGCAAAGGAATGCAAAACCTCTTATGAATATACTGTTAATTGCAAATCCTGTGTAGGTGTTTTACTAGAGAAGGTTCTAAGGTGACTCCTACTAACAACCCTTAACTTTGTTTAACAGATGCAGATATTCAGGACTTTCTCATTATGATACATCTCAGAATCTGTAATCAATATTTAAACAGTAAGCAACTGAACCACCATGTAACACCATTGCTGGATCTTAGAAGCCATAACAGACTCAATTCAGCAGCCTGTTTGGGCTGCCATGCATTTCAGCAGAGGTGGAAACATGGCCATTAAGATATTTTTGAACATCGTAAACATCTGGGGAGTGTGTTGAGAGAAGATACCATTATTAAACAGAACAACTTTCCTAATCTACCCTTACACAAAACTGAAGTCCCAGAAATCACTATGGATGATGGGACCCTGTGCAGATCAGATTGCAGGACCAAAGGCCTAGGGCACCACATCACATAGATTAGACAATGTGCTCAAAACTGGGCTCCCTGAGAACATCTGAAATAAAAAGTAGCATGTTATACTGAACAACTGAGTTTGCATTCTGATAGAGAACTTTTCTTCTAATTGGTGATCTTATGAATACCTCAATTCAGTAACATTACTAGAACAAAGACAAGATACCTTGCCTATAATGAGGTCTAACAAACTGCCGCTGGGAAGGGCTCCGCAGCCTGGAGTTCAGTAGTCGCTGGCGAGGGGACAAAGTGGAAGAGGAAACCGTTGGAGGAACAGTGTGTGTGGTTGTAGATTGAGAAGAACGTGGCCAGATGAAGCTTGGTTTAGATGGGGTATGTTTGTTAGAGGAATGAATAGTCCGAGATGCTACAGCAGAGCTGCCTGGTGATTCAGGAGAAGATATTTTTAATGTTGGAGTTCCTTCCTTCTCTTCCTCTTCAGATCTTAGTTTGTGAGGTAGAAGAGTGTCCATAGATTTCCCCTTATTGCTAGTAGTGTCATCATATGTGTTTTTATTAGCTCTAGAAAGAGAAGGGGACCACTTTGCTGCCAAAGATGTGGGTTTCTCTTCCGTCTCTTTCTGATCATATTCACTGCTATAATCATTCTCTTCATCGGAAACTGACTGACGAGATTTAGAAGAGGAGGAGGAAGGAACTTTTCGAGGAAGTTCAGTTTGGGACATTTTAGATGGTAACAGGTCATATTTTTTCTCTGTATGGGACACTATTCTTGTAGCAGCCCTTGACTGACTAGGTAATGAGGGACGAGTTTGTCTTGAAGTGGATGACAACTTTGAATTATACTGGTTGTCTTTTGCTTTACCACTAGCAGAACTGGAGTCTGGCTGAGTAAACTTTGATTTGTAGGAAGGTACCTGAGAACCTGGCTGCTGTTGCTTTGATAGAGACGAACTTGAGCTTCCCTGAGAGAAAGATATAGGTAATCCCCTAGAAGTGGACACCTCCTTAGGAAACACAGAGCGGCTGCTGGCTTGGTCACTGTCTTCTGTTACATCCTCATCATCACCTTCCTGCAATTCTTCATTACTCTGGGATGAGACAGGAGACGGCAGCCGCCGGCCCCTGGAATGCAGTAAGGAAGGACTGGTTTGTACTTTCTGCAGAGGTTCCGAGCGGGAGGTCTTCTGGGACTTTTGTGATGGAAGATGAGAAGAGAATGTCTTTTTAGGCAAAGATACACTTGGATGGCTTGGGTCCACCTCATGAGTTACAACAGACTGCCGATTCGATGGCAAACCCAGGAGACCAGACTCTGAAGTTTTAGAAGGCACTTTCACCAGCAAGGGATCTGGCTTTTCTTCCACGCTGCCAGAGAGATCATTATTTTTGGCAGACAGAGAATGGGAAGAGGCTTTAGGAGAAGGCACATTAGTGTTACTTTGCCTAAGTTGCTTTGTTTCATTATCTGAGTACTTAGGAACAGATGAGGCAGAAGAGCGTTGTGATGAGGATGGTGACAACGCTGATGGCTCATGTTTCTCTGTGCTACTCTGCCGTGACATCTGTGATGTGTGGGTTCGAACAGGGGTCCTCCCTGAGGCAAGAACAGGATGGATTGTTCGACTGGAGGACAAGGGTCTAACAATCCTCCTGTGATCCTGGGTTTTTGGTAGTGTCGTTGGAGCTTCTTCAGATGAATCATGATCCTCTGTCACTTCAGTAGATTGGAGATCGAGTTCCAGCTCTCCTGTCTTTCTGGAAGGTAACTGAGATTTACTTAGAACACCTCCTCGAGCCAAGACTTTATTTTTATACTCAGAAAGAAGACTCTTTTTATCACCAGCACCAGGTGAATGAACAGATGACTGCTTAGAGGAAAGTGTCATCTGCCCTTGTGAAGAAACAGAGGAACTTTGAGAAGGAGATGAACCAGCATTCACAGGTTTTTTAGCCTCTGAATTGTCTTGAATCTTTGTTTGCTGTTGAGCAACTGAATCCTCATTAGGAGCTGAAAAAAAAGTGTGTGTTTATTCATAAGAATATCAGAACAAAATACAAGAAAAGAAACCAGTCAGGTAGCAAGAACAAGACTACTTAGGAGAAGGTGAGACAGTATTTATTCCTGTACTAATCCACTTATGTGGATTTTTCATAACTCGAGTAAAACTTCAAGTATTTAAAATCAAATATCTAAAAGCAGGGACTGCAACATTCGGTCAGCAGAACCATACCATTAGCAGAACTTAGTCATGTTTATGACAGCATGCTGCACTGTTCAGTCTGAGGCAGGATACATTTTTAGTTTAGAATTCAGCAAATCCCCACAATAGCATCTTTTCGGCAAGGAGGCAGACAGAGTTGTATGAAAGCAGGCCAATTTAGCTGACTTTAAAGAGCAGGAGTCATAAGGAATAATGCAACTGAAGAACCAAGTATGGTCTCATTTGGCCTTTGTGTAACAAGAGCATATATATTCATGCAGCACACCAGGAAACAGAATATGGTGTGCCTTTATTTAAAATGTTACAATGTCCATAATGTCACATGCTGTAGAGCCATGAATGCTTATCTACAAGCATCTCTTTGGACAATATAATGATGAAAAGAGCTAGCAGAAACAGCGTTGAAAAATAAAATTCCATGGGTTAGATGGAGGGAGCGCAGGAGAAGCTAAGAAAAGTCAGAGAATAAACGTAAGTGGAACCAAAGCAAGAACAGACGGACTAAGCAATTAGTGAGTGGTCTGGTGCTCACCTGCTGGGATGGCGACACTGAAGGCTTTAGACTGAGGACCAGGTCCCCTCCTGTTTGCTGCACGAATTTTGAAAATATAGCGCTCCCCAGCCTGCAGACCATCTATTATGGCTGATGTTGTAGCTCCAGAGTAGGTGATGGACTTTGCTCCAAAAGGCTTGAGAGCAGGGGCGTATGAAAGAATGTATTCTGAAATGATTTGGCAGACGGTTGGAAGGAGGAAACTGAAAACAGTCCTGTTTCCAGCGGACAGACTGTATGGGTAGGATGAATTAGAACGTGCATTACTAAAATTAATACACTAGCAATGCACGCCAAGTCAACAGCTGGAGTACAAAGACATGATATATCTATAGGAAGATAAATTAAATAAATATTTGTTCATCTTAATAGAAAGATAAAAACAAATCATTTCAATGATCTAATGACTGAGATGACTTAAGAAATTTGTCATGCTCTCATCTTTCAGATTAGGATTACAGTGGTACACACGCATCCTGCTAGTTTTCTGTAGGAAGAGATAACTGTGGGCACAAAGAGGAGCTTAGCCACATGCAGGTTCCATTGTCTTTTGAAGCCTCTGTAAGAGGCCAAAACAGGATTTTGAAAATAAATTCCAAGTGAATGATTGAAAAACCTATAGAACTGTAACTCTACTAAGAACATGGAAATTATCTTTTTTAATCTAAAAATGAGACTGTATTCACTGCGTTAAGAAATAATCCAAGCACATGTCATCAAAACCAAGAAAAAAAGTCATCAATATGGATACACATTTGCTGCTTAGATAAAACAAACACCACAATGTATTAGAAGGCATCGTGAACTCTGAATTAGATTTTGTTTGTTTGTTTTAGAATGCAGAGGAGATGCTTTAATTACAGAAACACTAGTGTTACTCCTGGTAACTTCCAAATGGCTACCACAGGGCAGTTCTTTAATATGTGCTATAAACATGTAGGAGGGAAAGACTGCAAAACAAAAGGACAGAAAGACAAAAATTCCCGATTACCATGTGCTATCAAAATGACTATGAAGTGCTAATTCAGTGGTTTCACTTAGCCAGTGTAAATACCATGTATGCTGTTTATTTAGTTTACATATAAGGTCTCTCTTGTAACACTTCATACCCAAGCAAAATGTAATGATAGACTAAGTGCATATATGTGTTCAGCCCGTCAATATACAGGTACCTTTAAAACAGTTCACCTGGTTGAATCGTCTAAAGATCAGCAGCCAAATATGGAATAAGGGTTACAGACTGCTCAAAATTAGGAGCAGATTTTAAATTTCTGATAATGTCCCTGCATGATCTTACTTTAAGAAATAATAATTCTTAGACAGAATTGCAGTTCCATTTAAGTAATTGGCAAAACTCCTTCTGAGTTCAAAGAGGAAAGAATTCCAACACTGCCTCAAAGAATGCGCACAGTAGATCTTTTACAGGATCACAGCACACTTCCCTCCAGGACTGGGACTTTTTAAACCCTGAGATGCAACAGTGATGATAAGGCACTTCCAGAAACCCGTGTAATTGGAGAACACAATCCCATCTATCAGTGGGAATGAGGGCAGCCAAAAATCCTGCCTATCTCTTTTTGGAGGGAAAAAGGGGAAAAAAAATCTGAGAAAGTTTTTTTTTTTTTAACATTCTATGCAAGTAAATGGCCATTGACAAATGAACCTTCCACCCACGTACGACAATCCTACACTGCACAAGCCTTATGCGTGAAATCTGCTGAAATCTCTATGTGTGCTTGCTTTATAAGCAGGGGCTTCCCTTCCACAGTAAACTAGAAATAAAACACAGTACAAACTCACTCACTTTTGTGGCAGCCACTCAACTCTTCCTTAGCTTTTTTTTTTTTTTTCCCTAACTGTTACAAATCCTTTGGGAAACATCCTTCCTGAGCTCCATTTCAACCTGCTTAATGATGAAGAAGAGGTAAGTATGCATGTGTGATGCCTCAGGAAGCTCTGTGATATCCCAGGGACAAGTTGATGGCTTCCCAGCAGTGCAGTAGAGAAGCTGAATCTGGGCTGGAAACAAGGAATCTTGCTTGGGTGCGAGCTACTGACAACCAGAGAAGTCCCAGCACAGTCAGCAGTTTCAGCTTGCTGTAGAGTGGCAGTCTGCTTTTGAGAAGACCAGATCCTTTCCAGAGTTACAAATCGAGAGTGATGACTTACCTTTGACTTTTCCTTCACTCTCTGGGAGAGCATCCCAGGATGCTGCTACAGAAGTTGGCTTACCCTTCAATGGCCAAACATCTAAATTTTCAGGTGCACTTGTAGGAGCTGTGAAACAAACATACAAAAGGCAATTAAGAAAGCACGACCCACATGGCATATGCTTTTTGCTCCTTCTTCTCATAGCAGAAATGCCTATATGGTCATTTCAAAGACAAATACAAAGTACATACAGAGCTCAAGTCCACGCGTGCCCATTTACATCTCTGCATCAGGCTGATGCATCCAAAGGAAGAGGCAAGTCCAAGCTGCTGTGCTCTTTACCAGAAATACCCAAACCACCTCTCCCGGTCTCCTCTCACTGCAGCAGCACCAGAACTTTTCCATACATACCCGCCTCTGGGGTTCGCTGGAAAACAGACACACTCCATTTGCCTTCCTTTTCTCCATCCAAGATTTGGACTGCAAACTCATACATGGTGTCTGGTGCCAAGTTCTCCACCAGCGCCCTCCGGTTGGACACCTGCTTGTAATCCCACCTTGCTGATTCTCCCTTTTCCCGATAACGAACATTGTACTGCCTGGGATTAGACACATGAAAACAAAAGTTCAAACACAAAGCACATTAGCAGAGTGAAAATGACAGCCTCCAAGGTCCCAGCCCCACGTTGCTGCCTAGACACCATCCCACGGTGGTTTCTCAGCTTATTTTTGTCTCCAGGTTGTGAAGCACTCCCTACCAGCCACTGTCACAGAGATACACAAATTCCTGTACCCTAAGCTAAACGTGTCCTGTTACCAACTGTTGTTAAATAAATGCAAAACTAATCAGTACTGCCCTGTCACCATTTCAGCTCTAGTATCTATTCAGAAAAGGACACATGGGCTAACTACCTATTTGCTGCAACCTTCTGCTTTTCATACTGTGGGTCTGTCCAAGCAACGAGCACAGACTGAGAAGACATCACTCGAACAGTTATGTCCTGCACCACCTCCACCTCTTCCTCCTCTGAAATGAGAAAACAAAATGGCACATCAATAACAAGAATAGTGGAAACCTCACTTTTTTTTTTTTAAAAAAAAAAGACCCCAGTAATCTATGCTTTAATTGGCAGACAGCATGGATGTATAGCAAAGACAGTGGTAGTGGAAAAGCACATGCATTTGCTTACAGGACTTGAGTACTCATATATTCCACAGTCCTTTAATGTTTTGCTCATGCAAGCAGCTGGAAAGCACATTTCACTTCTTCCAAATGGGTTTTTAATGCAGATGGTTCTCAGACAATACAAGATTTTCCGGTGTAAACAAACTCTCCTCTACAGTGGCAAAGAGGTCTCATCTACTATTCAAAAGTGGCTTAGAGGACCTATCCAAAAAGAACACACATTTTTCACCACTTCTCATGATGGCAGCATCTCATAAACAAGCCACAGAAGTGGAAACCTCTGGCTTTCTCTTGAAAGTGGTTGCTTGCAATGGGAGCATGTGAAGGGAGAAAGCAAGCGTGAGAAGTGGATGGCAGCACCTGCACAGAGAAGATGCAAGTTGGGATTTTAATGAGACACAGCTCCCAGTTCTGACAAAGGTATTTTCTATCACCATCAGAATACTTGAAACAAATCCATCCACCCTATGCTGTTCCGATCGTAATGCAAGAGAGTGAGAATGTGGCATAAGCAAGAAGATGACTCTGAAATTCACTCATTCTTTTTGGTCCCAGCTACAGTATGCAACACTTTCCCTCCAAAAGAAAGTGAACACTTTCCTATGACTTTGCTGACTGGAAAACAGCCCTGCAGAAAACAAGGCAGAAGTGTGACAAGAAGGCATCCAGTTGTGGAGGCGCTGGCTTCAATTTAACCAAGCCTTCTCATGCAGTTATTGCAGTCTGTAATGTTTGCCAATAGCTACAGCAGAGGAGATTAAAAAAAAAAAGAAAAAAAAAGACAGCAAAAACTCAACCATATTGTAGGATTCTATTCTTTTATTAATACTGGTTGAGTCAGAGAAACAGAGACAATGATCAAGCTCTTTAACCCACACAGAAAAACCTACCTCAAGCACTTGCAGTCAAAAAATAGAAAGCTACCTCATTTCATTCAAATGTCTCCAAGATTTGACAGCTGATGTGAAAGAAACATACCTATGACTTTCCTTTTAGTTAAGGATGACCTATAGACAGGTTGACTGCGTCCTTGGGTACTCCGCGATGGCAAAGAAACCACATGAACTGATTCAGAGGCTGTACGTAGGGAGAAAAACAGACTTTTCTGTAAACTTTATCGTTGTAAAAAAACCACCAGATTTCAGTCTTTACAGGTAGAAACACATTTTATTCTTTCCTAAGATACAAAAGAATAAGTAATTTATTTGGATTCACATATTATTATTATTATATTTCATATAATATCATTATTATTCATGTAATATTTCAGAAGTTTCAGTATGCATACGGCAGGAACAATAAAGTTGGTACTAGAAGTGGGAAAGCTAATTATTACCGTGAAATAAACACCTTACAAGATTTCTATATTCTAGGTTTGAGTTCCTCTCCTAATAATTCGATTGTTTAAAAAACATTTGTCCTCCATCTTGAAAAAACTGTAGTATAAAAGCAATGAAAACAAGAAGATGCTTGAAATCACATTACATAGAACTTCTCATCAAGATGCAGTATGATACTGAATACCCACTAAAACCGTGACCAAATGAAAAGATAAAACAAAACAAAAACCCACAATACATAACAGAACACCTAGAGACAACCTCAGCCTGAAGAAACTTAGAGTAAGGATGAAAGTGTAAGAAACAGAAGCAGCTGCAGAAAACACACCAGCCATGCACTACAGAGAAACTCAGACCAGAAGAGTACTGGATTGCCGACACAACATTTGCACAGACGTGGAAGCACTGTCAGCTACAGTGAGTCTCTTTCCAGAGCTGGTCTCGGCAGAAAGATGAAAAGCGAAGAGAAGGAATGAGAATAATTAGGAGATCCCTGCTAGGAAAGGCTGTGAAACCCTGGAATAACAGTTAAAGGTGACCTAGGAGTTCTCTCTCTCTGGATTAATCAAGATAAATCTGTTCTTTTAGTACAAAGCCTACAAAATAAAAGAGGAAATAGATATTTAGATTACAACGCCAGGAATTCTGGCAGCGATGTGTGATTTTTGAACCATCACCAGCCTTGTAATCCAAGACCAGACTGTCTGTGGGATAGGCTTCCAATATACAGGAGAGATTAAGAAGTTTAACCTTGAGCAAATGCATCCAAGCAGCAAAGAGCAGCTGAAACTTCCAGGAAGAAGGTCAAAGTAAGAGCCATGAGTGCAGACCTTGAGCCCACTCAAGGTAGAGGAGCTCACAGGACAAAGACAGGTAAGAGGAGAATGACACAAACAACACAAAAAGAAATGCTCTGCCTCTGGAGAAACAAAATTGCTGCAAACCTCATTATTACAGCTAGCTGGAAGTCCTCTAGACCAAGAGCATGTGATCTAATGAAGAAGTGCAAATCATCACAGTATGGCAGGGCAGGGCAGGAAGCACAGCAGAGGCCAACCTGACTGTCTGAGGAGCCCACAGTGACCAGGACCTCCCTAAGGAATTGCTGAGAACATGGGCATATGAGGGTAACACTCCAGCATGGAGCCCATGAAACAGTTTTACTGGTAAACATGACTACGTTTGAGTTAGCTTTTTATTCACTGTTCTGAAATAATGCAGGGGCACAATTTTTAAGAAGAGGAAAAGAAACAATGGATTTGAGAGGTGCCCCACTACATGCAAGGAGACTGTGAGCTATGCCTCTTCTTCTCTGCCCTCCCTCTACTATTAATAGGGGTAACTTGCACATGGTCACATGGGCAGAGAAGAACCAGATGAGGTTTAACAAGAGCAAGTGTAGAGTCCTGCCCCTGGGGAGGAACAACCGCATGCACCAGTACAGGCTGGGGGTTGACCTGCTGGAGAGGAGCTCTGAGGAAAGGGACCTGGGGGTCCTGGTGGATGACAGGTTGGCCATGAGC
>JANHGO010000073.1:13627287-13666732 GCA_024606505.1 Aquila spilogaster
CAGGACTTGTGACCCCGTGGGGGACCCACGCTGGAGCAGTGTGCTCCTGAAGGACTGCAGCCTGTGGAAGGGACCCACGCTGGAGCAGTTCATGCAGGACTGTCTCCTGTGGGAGGGACCCATGCTGGAGCAGGGGAAGAATGAGGAGTCCTCCCCCTGAGGAGTATGAAGTGGCAGAGCCAAGGTGTGATGAACTGACCCCAACCCCCACTCCCCGTCCCCCTGTGTTGCTGGGGGGGAGGAGGTAGAGAAAATTGGGAGTAAAGTTAAGCCCAGGAAGAAGGGAGGGGTGGGGGGAAGGTGCTTTAAGATTTGGTTTTATTTCTCATTATCCTACTCTGATCTGATTGGTAATAAATCAAATTTTCCCCCATGTCGAGTCTGTTTTGCCGGTGACAGTAACTGGTGAGTGATCTTTCCCTGTCTGTATCTCAACTCACAAGCCTTTCATTATATTTTCTCTCCCCTGTCCAGCTGAGGAGGGGAGTGATAGAGCAGCTTTGGTGGGCACCTGCCACCCAACCAGGTCAACCCACCACAACAGCATTGAAGAATGACATGCCGTGGGACAGACACCACATAGCCTGTGCCACCTTCTCCCTTCTTGACCATTATCACTGCTTCGGGTCCACCAGCTCCCACCCTTCTGCCATGGCTGTCAGCCACAGAGCTGGGCGAGGCTCCTCAAAAACTGGACATTAGCACCAAAGCAGTGGCCTTTTCCAATGCTTACTTCAGATCTTTTGGGTCCACTGACAAACAAGGCTTGATTAATTTCTAAAATATTTTGGTTATTTACTCTAGTGTTTTTCCAGCAACTTTTGAGATTCATTCTTGAAGTCAGTTGGGCTTCAATCTGGCTCTCAAAAGGTCTAAAGACATTAAAGGAGATCTAATTTAATACATTTGTTTGACATATTCTCCATCCCTGAACCTTGCTTGTCAGACTGATATTTGAGCAAAATTTCAGTAAAACAAGTAAGCATAGCCTGGGCCACAGACTCCGCTGGAGATAATTGACTCTGGTACATTCTTTTCCTACAAAAAAAGCAGGCTAGAAGACTGCCAAGCCAGAAGGCCCTCTACAGGCAGACTGTTCCTGTAGCCATGTTCACAGCCAGGCAGGACCCAGACGAGCCCCAGCCACACAGTCACCTTTGCTTGGAGCAGACTGAAGCCGAGTGTGAAAGATGCTCCAAAGGCAAGCTTGGGAGGTGCCTGCAGTTGAGTTGAGGGCACTACCTGGGGGCAGAAGTGCTCAGTCAAGCAAAGTGCTATCACAGCTACCATCCAAGCGAGAAGCAGTGCCTTCAGAACCGCTGGCACAAAATCAGCGCCAAAATCTTGAGATATCTGGACCAACATGGGCTGGTTGGTCTGGCACTGAGGGACAACAGAGGGACCTTTCTCATCCCTCAGAAAGTAGCTCACCTCCCACAGAAAATTGCAGAGGAATGAGAACTTCATGAGCCACTGGCTCAGTTTAAGGTAAAAATGGTCATCTAAGAAAACCTGCCCCTTCCCCACTACCCCATCAGGAGAGCAACCCTCAGGAGAGTACCTGTTACCATGTCTCCTCGAGCAGGTTTGGCCCAGTCCACGATGACAAAGGAGTGACAGCCTTCGACTGCCACGACAGTGATGTTGTGAGGGGCTTTCAGGGGACGCAGATCTTTCTCTCTGAGGTCGTTAGGGATGATTTCATGGAGGCTCTCCACTTGGAAGTGTTCTAGGGCCTCTGTCAAGGAGCAGGGGGCTGCTGGATCTTTGTTGAGATAGGTCACGTAAGGAGCTGGAAGAGACAGGGAAGGATGGCGTTTGGTTAGCAGTTTGTAGGTACCACAGAGTAGTGCACAGGCTGGCAACTTCCTGAAAAGAGAGTCAAGTTTTGTGATACATTTTTAAATTCCTCACCTTCCAGCCCAGAGACAGTTCACTGCTGCCAACAAAGCGTGGCTCGCGCTCAATTTGATTGATGAGCTGGGGGAATGGGATGCCAATATCCAGGTCTACCCCAGGCTCGCAACTGTACCCAATTATGCAAAGACAGAAGGATCGCCTTTGCTACGAGAGGCAGAAGAGAGCAGTCCGACTGCAGGACCCTCCGCATGCTACCTCCAGCTGCTCTGGAAGGTGGGGTGAAAATGTCACCTAAACTCTTTGCCTTTCCACACGTGGGAACAGATCCCCGCCAGGGCCTTAGATCGTCTAAGACTTTACGGGTCTAAGTGGTTGGTTTTTACACAAACATCCTGAAGCAACAGGATTTGTCTCCTGAGTGAAACAACAGAGGGAACAAGAAGAGTAATTCCAAGGTAAAGTCCGACCAGGTTAAACGAAGGGGTTATTGCTGTGGTCCCCTGGGTACTAAGGGACCAGGATTCATGAGTCCCTACCTTGAGGCATGTGCTCCCAACCTGCAACTTCTATTTTTAAAGGCTTTATACAGACTGGAATTGCACTTCAGTTCAGGAAAAGATTAAACCATCTTTTTATTGCCTTAAAAGTCACTGTAACATTCAAAGTAAGGACTATAAAACTTGCTTTGGAAATGTTTATTCAGTTGCAATAATACAATTCATTGAAATGGTAATATTATTTCCCTAGTGCCTTGAAATGTTCATAAACTAACATTTCTTGGTTTATCTTATTGGATTTCATGCCCTAAAGGAATTTTTTCCAGATCTTGCAATGAAGTTAATTTTAGCCTCTCCAGCTAAATGAATCAAGAAGCACTGTCAGTGAGAGAGCCGAATAGAAACATCATGAAATTGTTTGGACAGGGAAACTGAAGATGCACTGGAAAGTCTTGGCATATATAAAACCAAATCTTTTACTCCAGCCACACAGCTCCACTCTAAGCCACGTGAAGTTTGTGGATATTGGAAGGGAAGGCAAGACGAGTCAAAGCTGACTCTCCATCCCCTGAACTCCCATCTGAAATGCCAGGTGAGCCAGCAGCTGACCTGACCTCAGTTCAAATGCCAGAGGTTTGTAAAGGGCTGCGGCGGCGGGGGGGGTGTCACCAGGCTGGGGTGGCAGCTGGAACGCAGTGCCCTACCACCTCCAAATCCCTCTGGTCTGGCCCCCAGCTGCTTCTCTGACAAAGAAGCAGAGCAGCTCTGAAGTCAGAGCTGCAACACCTACCTACACACTGGAGTGGCTCACGTACACAGGAGCCAGCCTTATGGCTCATGTAAATGTATTGGGCGTTCCTTCACCAAGTTCCTTCTACAGAGCAAAGATACAAATAGCAAAGTCAAATTTACCTCTATTGGTTTTACTTTTTGGAAAGTTCGTATACAAAATACCATTCACCCCTTGACTTTGAAGCACGCCTTTGACACACATGCTTGTGCAAGGTGGGTGAAATCACTAGAGCTCCATGGGTCAGTGGAAAAGAATTAGGTCCCCCAGCGGAAGACGCACACCTACACGGAGACTTGCACTGATTGAACTACTGGTGTGAACTTTAAAATGATGCAGTTGAGCTGAACTGGGCACCAGAGTAGACACACCTGCTCTCTTACTGACTTCAGCTAAACTGAACACAATGCAGAATACAAAGCAGAGCACTTACACTGAAAGAGTACAAAGAGGTTTGCACTGCTTCAACAAAACCGGTGTGGGTCCACACACAGACATGCAAGCATCGAAGCTACAAAGTATTGCTGTTTGGGTTTCCCAGGTGGCAGTCCTTACAAGGACCACACACTAGTCTGTTGGTCTCAGCCTAAGGGCTGACCCTGCTAGAAGAAGAATTCTTTGCAGCATAAGTAGTAAGCTACATAAACCAAAGGACATCCTTACCAGTGAACCGTTTCTTCCCAGCAATATCATATTCTGACACAGGGCCAGTGCCAACAACACTAGTCTCCGGGTAGACAACTTCCGATTCTGTCGTTGTAGAAGCAGTGGTGGTGGTGACCGTGGTGGTGGTTGGTGGCAAAGTGCTCTCAAAAAACTCGTAGTCTTCAGAGGAAACAAGATGAAAATGTTAGCTTGCTTCGTTATTTTGGCTTAATTATGAGAAGGGAAACATTTCTGTAACCAGCCACAGTTCCAAAGGAGTGCCACGCACCCTGCCCTAGCTGCTGCACGCTCCTTAGGGGCCTCTAAGTCAAGGCTGGTCACACCTCAGCCTTGCAAGGGTTTCTACCAAAGTGATAGACAGCGAGCACAGTCTTTGCCTTAGAATACTGGTGGTGTTGCTGATTCAGACCTCACTCATGCAAGTAAAAAGGATGACAATAAACAAATGTATTCATACAGCAATATCCTGAATGGACTTTGTCTGCCACTTCCCCTCACAACCTCCAAGAGAAGACAGCACAGTAATTGAATCCCTGGCCACAGCCCTCAGGTGCCAAAGGAAGGAGATAAGGGAGTGAAAAAATGGCTTTTTAAGAAAACTCTGTGTTATTATTCTAAAATGCTAGAGCTGGTTCATACTGCTCTTAAACCTTCCTGCAACTTAAGAGGCATGGAGTCTTGTACTTGCCATTCGTGGTCCGGTTAGGCCCATGAGGGAAGGCAAACTGGCCCACATGAATCTCCTGATATTCAGTCCTCCTTATTATTCAGTCCTGTTAAATCCAGTGCTCTTTGAAAAGCTACTGTGCTACCACATTGACACACAAAACGAAAGGAAAGAAGCATTTGGCATCCCTGCCGTGTCCTTATACAGGCTGTGGGACTTGGCTCATGGCTTTGGGTGTTTTCTGCTTAAACTGCTAAAGCATTTGTTTTCTGCAGGTGACCTGTACCTAAAGGGAGACCTGGCAGAAGACCTGTGCACTGAAGATACTCCGCTTTCTTGGGGATGTAAGGAACACGGGATGTAGGACTTGTGCGGTTTTTAGTTCATCCTCTCCTCTCCACATTCTAAATGTTGGCCTCAGTATGAAGTAATCAGAATAAAAAGCACGTCTATGATATCTTCCTCTCAGCTGCTGCACTCTCTTTTCAAATGCTTTTCTGTTGTTTGTGGTTTGACTTAAGATCCCAGCACTGCATCCACACAGGAAAAAACTTTTATTATTCTAGAGCCATAAATCCTACTAAAAAGCTTTGAGTTTAACAGAGGTCTGTACTCATCCGCTTTAATATGTGGGGGTAGGAGCAGGAATCTGAGGATTAAAAGGAGCAGAACATCAGAAGTCACTGATGGCGCAAAGTGAATGCTAGTTCCAGTAACTGAGGATTTGCATTCCCTATGCAAACGTATAATTAAATGCTGAGACTTGAGGCTTCCTCTTCAGCTAAGTTTTGTGTGTCCTGGATTATAATATCAAGATGGCATGAATATAACTCTGCAAAAATCTTTCCCTCTTCTCCTTTTATCTGATTTCAAATCTCTTTGATTTAAATTCCACATGAATTCAGCAGATTAATTATTTTATATGTAGGTGATCTCATTCAGTATGAGCATGTCTTATAGTCTAAATGCAGACTACACATCAAAAAAAAAAAAGACAAAAAAATATATTCACAGTGCTGTGGAGTGCTAAAAACTCACTCAGGTATTTCAAGTTTGCAGGGCTCAGATATTATTTGGATTTTCTATTTTAGAAGAGTTCATTGACTTTGACTGGGCTGGAGTTAGAAGTTGTACCAGAGAAAGTAAATCTAGGCTTGAAGCGGTGACTGTATGACCAAGCCCTGAACATTATTTATTTCCACAATAGGTTCCTGTTAGATTGCAGGACCAATAGAAAGGGACTTTCACGTTCAGAAACAGTTGCCTTTGCACCCTTGCTCTTCACATGTGACATGGGACTCTGGAAAGCTTTTCCAGCTCACCACTGCTTGCTTAAGCTCCCATTCACCAACCTGCCCCCTCGAACCCAATTCCAAAGAAAGAAGACAGGGAAAAAACCAATCCCAAACATGCCACATGCAATAGACTTTTACAGTTAAACAGTACCATCATCATATATCACATATGCCTCTGGAGTTGCTGTCACATCTGAATCCAGTCCTGAGAATGTATCTATTGAAGGAGAAAGAAAAAAATGCTGTAAGAATTCAATGGTCTCATCCCTACCTTCCCAGTAAAATACTTCTGGAATAAAGTTTAAAACAAAAATCTTTAGCCAGTTGACTTGTAAAGAAATAAAATAATTGCCTGGTTTCCAGATAACACAGTGACAGTCCGCTCTGCATATTTAGAATAACAGATGAGTAGCTAACTGCAGTAGCCAGGAGTTTTGATGGGGGAAAATGGGTTCAGGGCTGCTACTCAAAATCGAGAGTAATGCCCCAGGCCGCAGCAGCTCTGGAACAAAGGTAGGCTGCCAGCAACCACGTAACGCTCAGGTCAGGATTTGACAACATTTTATAGTCTCAGGAGCAGCAAGTGTGAGAAATTTATATGGAAAAAACCAACCAAGAAATTCAGATAAACTGAAACCTTCTTTTCAAATATTTTTGCAGGGGAATAAAAATCAAACAACCCACAGAGCCATGATATTTACAGACTATGTCTATGCTAGCAAGTAATGTGGCCCAGAAGAAATGGATCTGTAGAATGAAGTAATTGGTGCTGGATTTTCCAGGGTTTTACTTTGCACTAACTCTAGTCTGATCCTGTGGACTGAATGCACATTACAGGTTGGGGCACATACGTGTCCATCCTGAAGCACTGCTTCTGCTCTAGTGTCATCCAACAGGAATTCAGTTTGTGCACACCGAGATTGCTCCACGATGCAAACGAAAGCATAGCAAGAAGAGATGATTGTGAGGTGCACATCAAAACCACTCTCCTGATCCACCCCAAACACCAATGCAAATGCACCCACAGACTTCTGAGATGCCTATCCCTACATATTATCTCAATATCTCTGCAGGTCATGTATCCAGCACCAGATACATCAACCATCAAGTACCTCATCTTGTGAATCCTGGAGGCTTCCCTGCACACTCTGAGAAATGCATTTCTCCACATGTTATTCAGGGAAGCCAGAGAGTACACAAAGCTCAGATTAGCCATGAAAAGCAATGCAAACAAAGCAAAAGCATTGTGCTGGAACCCACTGCAGGTACAATCAGAAGTCTTCAGTGAAACGCTGGGGCTGGGGAGAGGCCAGTGTGTGAACAAAGACAAGACAAAGACAGCTTTGACCTCAGGATACTACACAAAAACTATGTTCCCGTAACATTTGATATAAAGCAACAACGTTATTTTCACTAAACCAGTAATACAAACAATGCAAAATTTCAACTGCCAATGTCCAATAGTTCACAAATATACTCTGAATGATACCTTTTCATTTTGAAGGGTTTTTTTTATTTAGAACCAACAATTATTGTACAAGACTGATTTTTTTCTTCTACAATAAATTTCTTTTGAATACAAAGTAGGGATTTTAATGCTAAAATAAGCTTTGAAAACACAGGAAATGGGTTAATTCTTGTCAGACTTTCATATAGCAAAATCTAACATTTTCTCATGGTAGACTTCTGCAGCCATTCTTCAGGACATCATCCACTTGGAAGCCACTTGACTCCTCTGAAGGTAATCAGTGACAAAGTAGATCCTTTGCTGAATTTTGCAGATCTTCTTACCACAGTTGGCCAGCATCAACCAACGTCTATGATGTATGCGCTTACCTTTGACTACATCCAAGTAAACAAGAGGCTCAGATATGCAGAAATTTGAAGTCCTTCACGGGCAGATTTCAACTCATTCACACCTATTAGCTAGTCAGCCTTTGGCCTATGTACAATCCAGCAAAAACAAATTTTATTTTCTATTTTTGTACTTGTCCAGTCTCTTCTACTTCGCTGCCTGTGCTTCTTTAGCATTAGCTGTGGCATGGTGATGATAGGGGTACTTCCCAAAAGACCTTATAATCTTCTGTACGTACACCAGCTGCAGTTCTCCAGCTTGCTCCATCACCCTTCGCTGCAGCTCTTCAGTGAACCCTGCCTGTACCAAATGAGGCTAAGACTTGCTATGACCGCTCGCCATAGTCTTTTGGCATCTGTAAGGACAGCAGACTGTGCAACCATCACTTGATTTTATCACATGTAACATGCAGTTAAGACTCCACCTTTTTTTCCTTGTGAATTAATGAAAAAAGTTTAGCTGATTTCACTGACAAATCACGCTTGTGTGGCCAAACTCCTTCTTGAAAGTTAAAGACTGCTGAATCTAGTGAAATGTTGACAATAAATTCTGCTGGGTCGAGCAAAAATCCTGCCAGAGAGTAAGAGTAAGCGAATTTGCCAAAGCTTAAGTAGAACATTTGGCGGTGGGTTTTGGCGCTTGCAGCCCCCGTCTGTTTGTGAGTAAAGCACTTAGCAACAAATATCAAGCTTTGGCAGAAAAAATATTTCATTAAATGATCTGGCGTATTTTCCAGACTCAGATTAAAGGGAAAGACAACATAAAAATATGATTTGGAAATGGTCAAGGGAAAACTGCATTAAATGTTTTGATAGCTCAAGTAGTAGTTATTTATCCCTCTTGAAATAGACACTGCATTTGTTAAACAGAAACAGCCATCATTAAATAAATACCACAAAGATGCTTTCTTTTCAAGCAAGTTCCTCTGTGGAACAGGCAGGTTGTTTTGCTGTGTTTGTCAACTGTTGAGGCAGGTCACCAGGATGCAAAAAAAAAAAAAAGAGAAGATCAAGAAAATCCTAATAATTACTCTTCAGAGAAACTTTCATAATTGCCAGGTAGGGACTAATATTGCTCAAGCTATATAGCAGGTAAGAAGTAGAAATCCAGCACCATCTTGTCCTTTCAGTCTCCCACTGTGACGCATTTGCAGACATACTGTTGAAATGCCAGACAGTTTAGGAGTGACTTAAGGGCCATTCCCATTGAACATGCAGCCTGTGTAAAAATCTAGTTTTCATTCATGCCTCTAACAAAGTTCAAGCATTCAGCAAGCCCATCTGGTAGAAAGCAAAAAACCCAAGCAGAATGTTTTTAAATATTCATAAAATCACATGAAAATTCCCCAGCCCACAACTCTGCTAAAAATAATACTGCAAAGCTTTTTGTTGTTCAGCTTCTGGAGCCCACGCTCAGATTAACCCCAGACATATTTCATGAACTCTTACTGTTCTTGTAATATGTATTCTCAGAAGAGGTCCTTCAGGTCTCAAATAGCACAGGCCAAAGAGAGGAAGCATTACAGTATATAAGCAACATTTAATGTAAGCAAAAGGAACTGGTGGGAGTGGGAGGGACTTTAACTCTATCAAAAATCATGGTCCCCTTTAGGCAACTTTGAAAATACCAGGGTGACCATATATAACAATATTTGTAATACTTTTGTAAATACAATTAAGAGCAATGAAAGCACCAAAGGGAAAATCAAAAATCTTCAAAGAAATAATTAATGATGATGGTCATTTTTATATACATATGTTTGTGTGTGTACACATCCATGCATATGTACATATGCACGCACACTTCTATAAATACACTGTCAAACATGGGGCTAATTGTTAGATAAATATTAACACTATAAATCATTGTAATCACACCTGTATAAGGCACTAACATCTCTGACTCATTACTTACCCAGGGTAGCTGGCAAGGGAATTTTCAGTCTTCTGCTTCTGAGATCCTTTCCAAAGATGCCATCCTTAGACTCAATGTGAGTTGCTGAAGCCACATCTTTCCATATCTCTGCACTCTTCAAAGCGATAGTTCAGCTTCCTAGGCCATGGTTACATGACCTACTTGTAAATCTACTTTGGCTTCAGAGATACATGTGTATGGGGGAAAGGAAAGGGTGTTTCATTACCCATTAAAACTGGCTACTGCAGTTGGCAGATGTCGGACTGCCAACCTGTTGTTTAGGTTATGGCCATGCTGCTACTGCCCATTTTTAGGCTGAGTTGGGGATTACCTACAAATGGAAAGGATAACGACTACCATGGTGCTCCCTGATCTGGTTTTGCAAAGTAAGCAGCTAACTGGTTTGCAATGCAACATTCAGGGGATGAAAGGGTAAAGTATGGTAGGAACAGGCTCAACGCCCAAGGACTCTAGTGCATTTATATTCATTTACTTTGGATTTCAGTTTGGCACCACATCCTAAGCTTGTATGACTGCAACAGGGAAATAATGACATGCACCAACACTGTTTTATATTTTCAGATGAGAAAGAAATTAGTGTACAACTCTCTGTCTTATTGTGCAGAGCCAGGGCTGTCTTTCCCCAGCTTCATCCGTGCTGTGCTACGTTCCTGCTAGACAATCTCTATCTCCAAGGGCTGGCAAGAGAACAAAGTCCAATTTTGCAAAAGCTGGTTCCACCATGGCTCAAAAGAGAGACTTTTCAGAATTTATTGTAAGAAATGAACACAAAATAGACAAAATGTATATGGCCTTCAGGTCCTTCCCTGGCCTGAAGTGGAGTGAGGACTTCTTTATATGCGAGTGCTTTAACCACAAAACTGCTGCCTATACTTGTGCTCACGTGTGTGAATATATGTGACAAGGCTGGATTCAGCACAAGAATTTTGCTAAAATCAACATATTTCCAAGAAAAACTTCAGCTTTGGGGAAAGCTGGCATTTTCCAGTGAAAAACTCTTTAACGCCCAAACCCTTCTTTTCTTTAGCTGCTCTAATCTCAGCTCCTACCTTATCACACAGACCAAAATCTTCAGAGGCAGATTCTTTCCCACTTTACATTTGCGTAACTGTGTTGTACAAACAGCACAACCAAAAAAGTTCAAACAGCACAAAAAGAAGTTACCTTCTGCATTGCACTCTGGCAGGCCATCGAACCCCAACAGCAAGTTGCCCTCGTCATCGTACTGTCCATAGGTGCCTGGAGGACAGGTTGGGGGTGGTTTCTCAGTGGGTGGTACAGTGGTGGTTGGTTCAGGAGTGGTGGTGGTAGTTGTAGCAACAGTTGTTGTAGTGGTTGTAGTAGTTGTTGTGGTAGTTGTTGGGGGTATTGTTGTAGTAGTAGTTGAAGGAGTGGTTGTTTTCTTAATCATTTCAAGACCAATCAGAGGTTTCCCTCCAAGGCTTATTATTGGTTTATCCTGTGCACTTGCTACAGGTTTACTAAATCTGCCATGTCCAAACAAAGGTAATCCATCAGGACTCACCATTGGGGCACCCTTTTCATCTAGGAGAGAAGAATAAAACCAAAAACTCTCACCATTAATCCATTTCAGGCTTGTATCATGGTATTTATTAACAGTAGACAGCACAAGCACTGACAGTGTGATTACAGCCTCCTGTAAGTAAGCTGACAAGGAAGGTTGTTATCTAGGAAAGAGCCATGGCTAAGGAAGCTGGAAAATGGTTCAGAAGAACCTCAGATAAAGCACAATGGTGTTCACTTTTATCAGCTGTTTGGATTATCAGCTGAGGTTTCACTTCAGAATCACAATGCGCAGACAGTGTCTGCATTTAATCTAAGTCAGTCTCGTAACTGTTGATGAAAGGTATGATGAATCCATATTCTGCTCCCTAATGTCAAACATGTGCAAGGAAAAACTGGGATGAGCTGGTGAGATGCTGTCACTGCAGATAAACTTTTGTGCCAAATTCTGGATACTGCAAATATTCATGGTAACCAGTTTAACAGCAGGCACTGAATTTGCATTCAAGAGATCTATACAGGTGGACTGATACGCAAACAGCAGTGTTTTCACAGATCACACACAGGTGGATTTTTACTATTTGTGGTCAGTTTCAGAAGAAAAAATAAAATAATCACATAGATATGACTGGTACAGTGCTAGTGGTAGGGAATAATTATTTCTACATATACAAAGATATAAACAAGCATCGATCCTTATTCTGGCTCAGTTCTGCAGTCCCTTCTAATGCTCGTACAGGTGACATGGACTTGGGTGATTCTTGCTGCCTCGTCCTCTGGAGCCCCACAGGATGCCCCAAAGCCTCCCCAGGTCCTGCAATGTGCTGACTTCCTGATGGAGACCTGAGGTACAAGCAAGTTCAAATGGTTTGCATGGGACCTGGGGATGCCTGAAGCTTTCTACAGCTCAAAGACTCATACACCATGTGCACAAAAACTGTAGATTTTTTTCTGTAAGAAGGAAGCTGTCACTTACCAACAATTGTACGTCCATCCCCTCCTAATTTCACTCGGAGAGGGTTGCCTTGGGAATCTTGGAGGTATTTTCCTTCAACATTTAACACTAGCCCTCGGTCAAGATCTACAATCTAAAAGCAATAGATGGACTCAAGTTTAGCTAACACAAGAGGAGATGAAATGAAATTTCACAGCAACAGGAATCCTGGGGAAATTCACATGCTAAGTCTGATGTTCAGGGATAGCTACAACACCCACAGACTTTTAAAAGCAAGTCACTAATTGTATAATAATCACTGAAAAATCACTACTGAAGAAAGCAAATCCCCATGAGCTGGGCTCCAGAGTTGCACAACAACCATATGTGTATCGCCTACTGTAGCTCTCTTGTGCAAAGGAGCGACTCCCTTGATTTTCTTGGGTTGTGCAACTTCTAAGGTGGATTCCTGTAATACTGATTTCAGTATGACCCTGAGCCCTTTTGAAGAGAGGATTTAAAAGTATGTCTACAAATTAAAAAAAAAAAAAAAGGAAAAATTAAACTAGTTAATTTAGGTTGAAACGGCAGTGAAAACAAAGTAGCTAAGATTTTAATTGGTGTAGGAGACTGAAGAAAAGCCTCTGTCTCATAAAACAAATCTGTCCGAGAGCTTAGATTGAATTCAAGAGGTAACTGCAGTTAAAATCCAGTCCTTGTTGCTATTTCAACCCAAAATAGCTGAATTGTATGCTGCTTTAACCTGAGGTAACAGACACTGAGCCACAGAACACAAAAATGCAAAAGGTGTTAAGTGCTGGGAGGAAACTGGGAGGAGGACGTGAGCAGCGGTTCCAGGTTGGCAAGACAGACTTACATTTGGTGCTGGGGAAAAGACTGTAGCAGGAGGGACAGTAGATCATGAGATCAGTCTCTGGAGCCCTCCAGGCCCCAGATGTTGACACAGATCCTCTTGTGTCACCTTTACAAGGTGTTCGTCCTGCTTGCAGCAATGCCCTCCTGTCGTGGGGTAGAGAGAGATGCCCCAAGGCCTCCCAAGGACCTTTCTAGCCCACTTTCTGAAGTCTATTCAAAGGGCTTTGGGCATGCTTTTCAAGATGCTTCCCTTGAATGCGACACAATTGATGCACCTTTTTATACTCCTCTAATGCAAATCTAAGATTGAAGTGGCCATAAAATAAATGTCTTTATGTGTCATACTGTGTGTGAGCAGCATTACTGATGCCAGGGAGGCTGGTCATAGTCTCCTACTGCTCAGCATTTGGGCAAACACACAGGAAACACCAGTTCCTTCCTTGTGCTGGTTGGTTATAAACTCACTGGAAAGGATTTTAAGACAAGGTCTGGGCATGTAGGCACCTAGTGGGGCTTGCCTATCAATGGCATCTAAACTTTTCTGAAAATACCACTGGAAACATGTCTGTACGAACAGCAAAATGCTTACAGATACCTACGTATGTGCATTTAAAGCAGTGACACTTAGGGAGTAACTTTACATTTCGATACTCTTGCTCATGAGCTTCTCCTTGGAGTATGAGTCTGGGAGAAGCATTGCTGAACACGTCTTTCACAGCAGCTATCCCGGGCAGTCCCCACTCACACTGCACAGCAGACAAGCCCTGAGTCACTGGGGAGCGTAAGTCCCACTGACTTTGAGGAAAAAATGTTTCACTAAATTTATGGGAGCAATGCTATAGTTGAAAATTGAAGCCATCAAGCTTTAAATCAGACATTTAAAATGTTCAAATAATGAAATGCAGAATTTGTCATTAGATTTTAATGGAACAGTGGAAACTAGATCACCAAGTATAACCTCATTTTACAGCTTCATTGACTGAGGGCACTGTTCTCCTTTCTTTTCTTAATGAAAATATAAGTACAATAAAAGGCCAAAGCATCTTGAATTTGGAGAGAAGGTCACCCTACCCACTTTGTTCCTTGAGGGCCATTGATTACTCTCTGTCCACTTGGTTTTCCATTATTACCAGGTATTATTTTTCCATTTCCATTTTTCGTTGTAAGATTAGGTCTGCCATTGTAACCTGAAACACAGAAGAAAACACACTATTCTGAAGAAAGCTGTTCAGCCTACAAAGCACATTTTTGAATGCAAACAAATGCAT
This sequence comes from Aquila spilogaster, assembly GCA_024606505.1. NCBI lineage: Eukaryota > Metazoa > Chordata > Aves > Accipitriformes > Accipitridae > Aquila > Aquila spilogaster. The sequence goes on from JANHGO010000073.1 coordinate 13,641,455, forward strand.
TTTCTGGACATAAACGAGAGCAGAGAGAGCCCTCACCACACTTGGCAAACCAGGCATTTCATTTCTGCTTGGAGCAACTGTTGTGACACTGTCAGATCCCCGCAGCTGACACAAGCAACTGAAATGGTTTCTTCTGAAGAGGTTAAACACTCATGGTTTGTTTCTACCATGTTTATTAGGTCTCTTTATTCCTTCTTGGTTTTTTAAGAAAGCAGGGCAACATTTCTAGATGGCAATACAGCCATTAAAATGTTTGTGATCTTCGTAAACACTTGAGGAGTGGGGTTAGGAAAGAAACCCTTGTTAAACACAACCACTTGTTCAATCCTACCCTTATACAAAGCTGTAGCGACGAACTGAAGGGAGAGAGGATGAGAATTACCATTATTTTTTTTTTAACCTGTAAAAGGAAGGACTTTCCTTCTCTAGCTGAAAAAACAGTGCTATACAGAGGCACACTCAGCTCAGAAGTGGAAAAGCGGTGGCACTGAGCTGCGGGCCGTCCAGCTCAGAGAGGGCAGCAAATTTCACATCCCAGCTCAGACACTTGCCTCCAGAAAAATATATATGAAAATACATACATATATTAACTGAAGAAAAAAAAACACCATATATATTAACTGAACATTCCTCGGCTATTAACTTCCCAATTGCATGGCTAGCAGTAAGCTGGTATACAACCTCCATAGAGAAATCTATCATTCTTTCATGCTATGCATCTCATCCTCCATGGTATTATTTAAGGCCCACTCCCATCTTAAAGCTCTGCAAGCTGGTGGACCTCTACACAACACTGAGCCTGACTAAAGCATAGCAAATACAATAGCCCAGCTGCATGGTCCTCACTGTATAACACTGAGGCTGCATTGAAAAAAACATTATTAACTACATATAGCACAGAAGGTATTTACTAAAACACTCAGGTCACTCAGTACTATTTTGGATGTCCATGCATTGGAAGGAGAAAAAATATTTCTACCTAGCAAAGTCACCAAGACTGTCTGGGATTCTCCATAGGTAATGTGGGGAATCGATAGGTGACACATCTTGACGTGTAGTGGACCCTCTGTTCCACTACCCAGGGTCAGCAGATATTCTGCCAGAAAGCAAGCCTCTAACATTTGGGGTAAGTCACAGCCATAAAGGTATTAGAGGGCCTGACTGTGATGTGAGCAGTACTCAAGAGGAATGTGCAACCCTGAGCTGTCACTTAGAAAAAAAGAGGAAAGTGGCTTAAAAATTAATTAAAGAAAACATAGAATGCCAGGACAGCATGAGGAAACATCTTTTTGCCTAGGTGTGGGCAAGGTAGCACTATATAACCTACAAAAGCCTTTTAGTTATCCATACGATGAAGAGCAATCTACCTGAGAGGCTGTCATATTCTGAGTACAAATGTGCTTTCAGTGAGCATTCAGTGAAGTCATTGCTCAATAAAGAACATAGCCCTTCTTCCAATTTAGTACCTAACTGTCATCTCCTCATGGGATCCTGTGCCGACCAGACCACAGGAGCAAAGGCCTGGGGCACCACATTACTTTGATTAGGCAATGTCCTCAAGAACCGGGCTCCCTGAGAACCACCAAAATAAAAAGTAATACATTATACTAAATAACTGAACCTTCATTCTGATGGAAGACTTTTCATCTAACTGCTGATCTTAGGAAAAACACAATTCAGTGGCATTACTACAACAAAGACAAGATACCTTGTCTATAAGGAGGTCTAACAAATTGCCGTTGGGAAGGGCTCCGTAGCCTGGAGTTCAATAGCCGCTGGCGAGGGGACAAAGTAGAAGAAACTGTTGGAGAAACAGTGTGTGTGGTGGTAGATGCAGAAGAATGTGGCCAGACAAAGCTCGGTTTAGATGGAGTATGCTTGTTAGAGAACTGAGTAATCCGTGATGCTATGGCAGAGCTTCCTGGTGATTCGGGAGAAGATATTTTTAATACTGGAGTTTCTTCCTTCTCTTCCTCTTCAGAGCTTACTTTGTGAGGTAGAAGAGTGTCCATGGATTTCCTTTTATTGCTAGTAGTGTCATCGTATGCGTTTTTGTTACCTCTAGAAACAGAAGGGGACCATTTTGCTGCCAAAGATGTGGGTTTCTGTTCCACTTCTTTCTGATCATATTCACTGTAATAATCGTCCTCTTCATTAGAAACTGACTGACGAGATTTAGATGAAAAGGAGGAAGGAACTTTTCGAGGATGTTCAGCTTTGGACATTTTTGAGGGCAACAAGCCAAATTTTTTCTCTGTTTGGGACACTGTTCTTGTACCAACCCTTGAGCGAGTCGGTAATGAAGGACGAGCCTGTCTCAAAGAAGTGGATGACAACCTTGGATTATACTGGTTGTCTTTTCCTGTATCACTGGCAGAACTGGAGTCTGGCTGAGTAAGTTTTGCTTTGTTGGAAGGTACCTGAGAACCTGGCTGCTGTTGCTTTGATAGAGATGGATTTGAGCCTCCCTGAGAGAAAGATGCAGGTAATCCCCTAGAAGAGGACACCTCTTTAGGAAACACAGAGCGGCTACTTGCTCCATCACTGCCTTCCGTTACATCCTCATCATCATCTTCCTGCAATTCTTCATTACTCTGGGATGAGATGGGAGATGGGAGGCGCCGGCCCCTTGAATGCAGTAAGGAAGGACTGGTTTGTGCCCTCTGTGGAGGCTCTGAGTGGGAGGTCTTCTCCAATGGAAGATGAGAGGGGAACGTCTTTTTAGGCAAAGATACACTTGGTTTTGATCGAGCAAGCACTTCTTTTACCTCTCGGCTGTCCTGCTCTTCAGGCTTACGTTTGGAAAGAGAAGACTTCAAAAGAGAATGCTTTTCTGGGGCAGCTACTCGACTTTGTTGTTCTTCTGAGTCAGAGTGGGGTGACTTTTCACTGTGTGTCTCTCTGAGGTGAGAATCAGAATTGACCTGAGAATTTCTTCTCTTGGAATAGACTGCTGAAGAAGACTGCCTGGAAGACGGTAGAGAAGGAAATAAGGGGTTTGTATCTTGTGAGTCCTCCCTATAATTCTTATCAACATCCTTTCCATCAGATTTGGTACTGGTGGAGGGGCGAGAGTGAGGTGACGTGTGACCAGAAACAGCAGACCTCGATGAGACTGCCACCGCAGCTAATTTTGAATCCTTCCATGTGCGAGAACTAGAGCCTGAGGGAAGCCTTGTCTGCTGTGATCTAGAACTGGGCCGTCCTGCTCTGTCCTCTGCTTCTTCACTGTCAAACTCATTATGGCTACCACGAGCATGGGAATCTGCTGATTTGAAAGAGGGTTGATGTGAATGACCTAGAGAGCCAGACCTACTGGGATGGCTTGGGACAACCTCATGAGAGATAGCAGACTGCTGATTTGATGGTGAAGCCAGGCGACTAGGCTCTGAAGTTTTAGAAGACACTTTCACCAGCATGGGATCTGGCTTTCCTTCCACATTACCCACAAGATCATTATTTTTGGCAGGCAGAGGATGGGAAGAGGTTTTAGAAGGCACATTAGTGTTGCTTTGCCTCAGTTGCTTTGTTTCATTATCTGTGTATTTAGGAACAGACAAGGCAGAAGAGTGTTGTACTGATGATGGTAACAGTGCTGGTGGCTCATGTTTCTCTGTGCTCGTCTGCCGTAACACATCTGATGTATGGGTTCGAACAGAGGTCCTCCCTGAGGCAAGGACAGGGTGGACTGGCCGACTAAGGGGTACAGGTCTAACATTCTTCCTCTGATCCTGGGCTTTTGGTGGCGTCGTTGGAGCTTCTTGGGAAGAATCTTGATCATCTGTCACCTCAGTGGATTGGAGATCAGGCTTCAGCTCTCCTGTCTTTCTAGAAGGTAACTGAGATTTACTTAGGACCCCTCGAGTCAAGATTTTATTCTTATATTCAGAAAGAAGACTCTTTTTATCACTAACATTAGGTGAACGAACAGACGACTGCTTAGAGGAAAGCGATGGCTGGACTTTTGAAGAAACAGAAGGAGTTTGAGAAGGAGATGAGCCAGCATTCCCAGGTTTTTTAGCCTCTGAATTATCTTCAATATTTGTTTGTTGCTGACCAGCTGAATCCTCATGAGCAGCTGGGGGGAAAAAAAAGTGTTTATTCACAACAATAGAAGCAGCACAAAAAAATGACCAAGAGAAGAAACCAGCCAGGTAGCAAGAACAAAACAAGTTATGAGAATATGAGACAATAATTACTATTGTATTAACCAGCCTGTGCAGTCCAGCTGAGTAAGTTTTGGTTTGTAGGAAGGTACCTGTGTGGAATTATTGTAGCTTGGGTAAAACTTAGAGCAATTAAAATCAAATATCTAAAAGCAGGGACTGCAACATCCTATCAGTGGTACCAAATTCTCAGCAGAGCTTAGTCATGTTGATGGTATGGTGCTGCCATCTGAGGCTGTGGCCCACATTTTTAGTTAACTCAGCAGATCTTCTGTCCCCACAACAGCATCTTTTTGGCAAGAAGCAAATGCAGGGTGTAGTATCTGAGTAAGCCACTCTAAGTGACTTTCAAGAGCGGGAGTTGTCCAGAATAGCACAACCAAAGAAAGACCCAAAGCATTGCATTCTTTGGCCTTTGGATAACAAAAGCACATAGTGTTTTCATGCAGGAAATAGAGTATGGTATGCATTTATTTAAGATGTTAAAATGTCCATAAAATGACCTTTTACATGCTGCAGAGTGACCAACGCTTACCTACAAGCATCTCTTCGGACAATATAGTGATGAAAAGAGCTTATAGAAACAGTATTAAGGAAGTAAAATCCCATGGGTTAGATGGAATACAGAGGAAGCTAAGTCAGTAAGAATTAACATAACTGGGACCAAGGCAAGAATGGGCTGACTATGCAATCAGTGCATAGCCTGGTGCTCACCTGCTGGGATGGCGACACTGAAGGCTTTAGACTGAGGACCTGGTCCCTTCCTGTTTGCTGCACGAATTTTGAAAATATAGCGCTCCCCGGCCTGCAGACCATCTATTATGGCTGATGTTGTAGCTCCAGAGTAGGTGATGGACTTTGCTCCAAATGGCTTGAGAGCCGGGGCGTATGAAAGAATGTATTCTGAAATGATTTGGCAGACGGTTGGAAGGAGGAAACTGAAAACAGTCCTGTTTCCAGCGGACAGACTGTATGGGTAGGATGAATTAGAACGTGCATTACTAAAATTAATACACTAGCAATGCACGCCGAGTCAACAGCTGGATTATAAAGACATGAGAGAGAGAGATATACATATATATGTAGGTAAGTTGAACATTTGTCCATCTTAACAGACAAAACCAAATCACATCAATGACCTAATGACTGAGACAGAATATGTTCGCTATACCTTTGTAAAAATACATAAGCAACAATGCCCATCAGAGTGAAGTGTCACCAACAGGAGCCAGACGACAGCCGTGTGCACTTCCAGAGAAGGTGTGGGGTCCATGAGAAAGTTACAGCACCAACTACTGCGTGGTTTGGTGTGCTGCACCAGGAGACCTTTTTTTGTTTCTGGACACCAACTAATAAAGGGAAAAAAATGAGTCCTCTGAAAAAAATCAACTGCCCTAAATCAGAAATAACAGAGGAAACCTACAAAGAGAAAATGCACTGGAGGCAGAAAACATGTATGAACATTGCCAGGAAAATACACACTGTCCTACTATTTCTGGAAATCTAGTCTGAAAGACTGTGCAAATGCTAGGTAGTGGGGATCACTATGATCAGAATACCTGTGTTGTTACGGCTGATGAACCATGAGCAGATTTTAGACTTCCCAAGAGAAAGAGAATTTTGAGCTTACTGATTCGCTACCAAGATATTTGCAATCAACAACACATGATCCAGAGAATATTCTTCCAAAACATAACTTGCTCACAATGGTAGACAACACACAATTGCATTGCTGACTGTAGCTATGTCCACAGCAAATAAGAACCTTTAAAAATTTTCCTTTTTTACAGAAATTATTTGGAAGAAGAACAAAATGGTATATTCACATAATTATTGCTCAAGACATCATCATTAAAATCAGGTGACATTATTCATTACTATTAATTACTTACTTATCCTACATTTCCAACACAGCCTTGACACAGCTATAATTGCACTGTACTTTAAGACCCTAGTCACGCAAAAGCAGCTCTGCTAGTCCACTGTGGTGAAACTCTACCAGCTCCAAAAGCCATATACTCATTCCTCAGCAGTGCTGCAGCCTGAGGGGCATCCCCATGAAAACACCAAAGCGCTCACTTTAATCTTCGAAACAATATTACTGCAGTCAAATATAAGTGTTTCCAGCTGAGTCTTTGCTTAGGAGGGGTTTTAGCTGTAATCTACAGGCCAGTAGGTAAAATTCATGCCTGGTGATTGAAGTTCTTATTCAGAAAAGATACTTCTACCAGGAAATAACAGCACTGCGTATTGCCAAATGGTAGCAATAGCATGCCTGTCCAACAAAATAAAAATCTGACACAGCGTGCTTAACTACAGCCAGGGCCAGAGAGAGCAAAGCAAGGTCTTGTTGCCACTTCAGAAACTCACCCTGCTCTCATCTTTCAGTTTAGGATTACTGTGGTACCTGTGCTCTGTATTAGCTTTCTGAATTGAGAGAAATTTCACCCCTATAGCAATAATTGTAGGCATGAAAAGGAGGCTTCCCATTACACTCCCAAGGACTGCAGGTAAGATCTCAGCCATGTGCAGGCTTCCTTTTCTTTTCAATCCTCTGAAAGAGGCGTGGGTATTGGACCAAAACAGGGTTTTGAAAATAAATTCCAAGGGCTGCCAGTTTTCTCTCTCTACACAAAGAAACACAATAATACTTGAGGAGTCACAGTGCCATGATGGGAAACCTCTAGAACACAACATCATCTTTAAAAATGGGAAACTTAATTTTTTTCTGAAAACGAGCCCATATTCATTGTGTTAAGAAATAAACCATGCATGGGTCATCAAAATGAAGAAAAAAAATCATCAATACTTTATATGCAAATGCATTTAATGCTCAGTTGAAAAAAAAAATCAATGTATTAGAAGGCATAGTAAGCTTTGGATTTTTTTTGTTTGTTTTAAGATACACAGGAGTTGCTTTAATTGCAGAGGCACTGGCGTAACTTCTGGTAACTCTCAGATGGTTACTGGAGGACATTTTCTCCCACTACTTTAATATGTGGTATAAATATATAAAAGGACAGGGTAGAAAAACAAAAGGACCAAAAGACAAAAACTCCAGGTTACCGTGTGCTATCAAAAAGACCATGAACTGCTAATTCAGTAACTTCATTTAGCCAGTATAAATATAATTTTTGTCATTTATTTAGTTTAAAAATAAGACCTCTCCTGTAATACTTCATACTCAAGAAAAACAATTATATATTAGACACGTATAAGCATTCAGCCCTTGAATATCAGGTATCTTTAAAATGATTGCCTTGGATGAATCATCTAAAGATCAGCAAACAAAAATGGACAAAGGGCTACAGACTGCTCAAAATTAGGAGCAGATTTGAAATTTCAGATAATGTCCCTGCATGACCCTACTTTAAGAAATAATATTTCTTGGACACAATTGCAGCTCCATTGAAGGAACTGGCAAGACTCCTACTGACTTCAAAGAGGAAGGAATTCCACCACTGCCCTGAAGAACACATAAAGTAGGTCTTGTATGCAGACATGGTACACTTCCCTCCAGGCCAAAGGTTTTTTAAATCCTGAGATGCTACAGTGCTGATAAGGCACCTCCAGAAACTTGTGTAACTCAATCCTGTCAACCACTGGAGAACAGGAGTGGCCCAAAAAAATCAGCCTGTTCATTTTCAGAGGGAAAAAGGATAAAAGAAATCCCAGAAAGCTTTTTTTTTAAATCCTATGCAAATAAATAGCCACTGACAAATTAGCTTTATGACCATGTACAGTAACACTATAGTACACAGGGCTTATGCGTGATATCTATTGAAATCGCTATTTGCACTTGCTTCTTAAGCTGAGGCTTTCCTTCCGCGATAAACTAGAAATAAACCACAACATAAACCCACTCACTTTCTTGGCAACTACCCAACTTTTCCTTCTTCACCTAACTGTTACAAATCCTTTGGGAAACTTCCTTCTTGAGCTCCGTTTCGACCTGCTTATTAATGGAAGAAGAGGTAAGCATGCACACATGACACCCTGGGAAGCTCTGTGACATCCCAGGCACACGGTGACAATGGCTTCCCAGCGGCGGTGCGGAGATGCTGGGCTGGAAACAAGGAAATCCTGCTCGGGTTTAAGCCATTAACAAGTGAAAAAATCCTGGCACAGTCAGCGGTTCCAGCTTGCTGCGGAGTGGCAGTCTGGCTTTGAGAAGACCAGCTCCTTGATGGGGTTAAAAACCAACAGTGATGACTTACCTTTGACTTTTCCTTCACTCTCTGGGAGAGCATCCCAGGATGCTGCTACAGAGGTTGGTTTCCCCTTTAGTGGCCAAACATCCAAATTTTCAGGTGCGCTGGCAGGAGCTGTGAAACAGCCATACGCAGAAGAGGCAAGTAAAAAAAGTTGACCTACACAGCATACACCTTTTGCTCCTTCTTCTCATAGCAGAAATTCCTATACGGCCATTTCAAAGATAACTGTGAAGACCACACATGGCTCAGGTCCATGTGTGCCTGTATTACATCTCTCTATCAGACTCTTGCAGTGAAATTTTATTCCATACTTTTAGGAACGGGCTGTCCATACAAGACTCTACTGTGGCTTAGCTGGAACGATGTGGTAATTCAGTTGTCACGGACCACTTCCCTATACCAAAGGGGCCCTACAGCTTCTCCGTGCTGGAGGCAGGATTTAAATTTGCTGCCCACAGAGGTGGACAGCAGCTGGGCTGCTCCTCCCAAAGGAAGGGGCACACACAGCTGCAGGGGTCCAAGGTGCCGACCTGTCCCCCAGAAATACCCAAACCATCTCTCCCGGTTCTCGTTGCACCGCAAGAGCAGCCCCGCTGTGCTCTCCAGGGCACTGCTGCAGGGATGCAGGCAGCAGCACCGAGGCTTTTCCCATGTCTCCAACCACTTATTCTGGCTTTCCCTCAGGTCAGGCCAATTTCACAGCTCAAACCCTAAGACTTGTGTTATCCCAAGGACCTTTGTATACATACCCGCCTCTGGGGTCCGTTGGTAAACAGACACGCTCCATTTGCCTTCCTTTTCTCCCTCCAAGATTTGGACGGCAAACTCATACATGGTGTCCGGCACCAGATTCTCCACCAGCACCCGTCGGTTGGACACCTGCTTGTAATCCCACCTTGCCGATTCCCCCTTTTCCCGATAGCGAACACTGTATTGCCTGGGATCAGAAACACACGAAAATAAAAATTCGCATGCTGAAACCTAACATTAGCAGAACCGGAGAGGGATGGGTCTGCTTTCCCCTCAGCTAGCCTGCTGCAGCTTACCGGGGAACCTACCAAAATGCAAACAACAAAGTACCACCACGACCACCAAGAGCCAGCATCTGAGCAAACATTTGTGCATTCCTCTAACAGAGCCTGATTGCTTTCACCCCAAGGGATGAACCGCTCTTTCCAGCCTCTTACTCAGAACACCTCCTGCCGCGGGGGGAGAGCTGCAGGGCTTTCCGAACCAAGCCAGGCATCCCGGGGGGCTTCACACCACCATCTCACTGCCCCATGGCCATGAGCATGGCCAGACAGCTGGGAGGCCCTCGCTCCAAAGCAGCGCCAGCAGCTCGGTTCCCACGTGTCTGCCCAGATAACCGCTTCCACAAGGAAACTGGGAACATTTAAAACTACCGCTTCTCCTGCTGTGCCCCTCGGGGTGTTTCAGCACCAGGTTGCACAGCCCTTTGGTGTACCCAGGCTGAGCAACACAATCCGGTGCTTTCAGACCTTTGGCAGTTTCCAGCCCGTTTCTCTGTTTATTTTGGTCTCCAACTGCTGCGGCATGCTGCTGCGAGACAAGCTCTCCCGCTCACAGGAGCCCCCGACCTGCTCAGCCTCAGCTGCACGGGGATTCTGGGGGGTCAGCAGGTGCAGGGGGCACTGACAGGCATCTTTCCCATTGCAGAAATGCTTCCTTCACGCGCCATATGGTTGTCTCGAAGCTGTAGTCTGTTCTGACAATCCAACTCAACAACTCGCCTCTGTGGGCTATGCCCTGTCCCCCACCCCTTCTTTCCCCATGAACACATGGGGATTTGCTGACCATGGTGATATACCTGTATTTGAATAGTAAAATATCCCCAGCTGGTGCTGACAACATTTCAGAAGGGATCGAAACCCCTGTAGTCCAGCATCTTAGACCTCTAAATACTAGAGACCAGGGCGCAGGGAGGCAAGGAAGGTACGTCATCCCACATCCACCCACGTCGAGTTTCTAACAGCTTCTCTGAAGCATCCCCTACCAGCCACTGTCACAGGTAGGGATATGCAAAATCCTATGCCCTAAGCTAAATTATTCTCATACCAACTGTAATTAAATAAATGCAAAAGCAATCAGTAGTACGTTGGCAGCAGTTCGCCTTCAGTATGCATTCAGAAAAAACAGGGCTAACTACCTATTTGCTGCAACCTTCTGTTTTTCATACAGTGGGTCTGTCCAAGCAACGAGCACAGACTGAGAGGACATAACTCGAACAGTTATGTCTTGTGCCACCTCCACCTCTTCCTCCTCTGAAATAGCAAAACAAAATAGCATATCAATAACAACATCGGAGTTCTCATAAAAAACAGTAACTGTCTTCAACTGATGTTATAATATGCACACAGCACAGATGAATAACAAATACAGCGGTAGTGGAAAACCAAGTATATTGATTACTGATGGTAACCGATGGAAACATCATTTCTTCTGTTAGTTGTCTGCTTACAAGACCAGAGTACTAATATATTCTGCAGTCCTTCAATATTCTATCAGTCCCCAAACTGTTACTTACAGCAAATGTCTTATTAACATACTGACATTCATAGTCTCTGGCAAACTCACTGCTACAGCTGCCTGGAGAGCAGAAATTTTGCCTTATGAAAAACTTTGAGATTTTAAAATTTTGTTTCATTTTGAAGGACAATAAAACCAGGGACTGTCAAAAATTCTTCACAAGGGAGAATTCCTGCATATTTTACATTTTTGAGTGCTTCAAACAGGTTGTTTGAATTCAGCTTTTCATTTTTATGGTATATAAGGCAAAAACAAAAAAAACATTGAAAGAAAAAAAATCATTGAAGCAGGCTGGTTTGACATATCAGAATATCTTTTGCAGATAATTTACAAAACTTTAAAATTAAGTGAAACTAATTTGATTTTTTTGAGGTTTTTAATTTTGATGAGGCTCCTTTTTCTATCTGTCCATCAGAGTTTTTCCATTCTAGTCTACCTACCATCCCATGAAAGATTTATTACTTTTCCTATTAGTGTCACAGCGACCGTTCCCAAGTCTCCCGGAGGCACAGAATGCACCAGGTGCAACTTTCCAGCCCAAGTTTTACAGAAGATTAACATCGGAAAAAATATTGATGTCTCAGGAAAGGAAAGGGGCCAGTAAACTCTGGAGTACTATTTTATGCTCTAGGGACCTTATTCATGTATGACGGAAGTCCAGGGAAAGATTGCCCTTCTCTTCAGTGGGTGACATGTTACCCCGAAACCCAGCACTGCCCACACAGAAGGCAGGCAGCAGGGAAGCGTATTTCACTTCTTCCAATAAGGTTTTTAATGCAGAGGTTCTCAGACAATTCCACATTTTCCAAGCCAAACAGCTACTACACAAAAGTGGCTGAGAGGACCCACCTAATACTCACAAGCGCCTTAGGGGACCTATCACAAAGTTTTGCAATGGGAGCACCTGAAGAGAGAAAGTGAGCATGAGAAGTGGATGGCATCACCTCCCCAGAAAAGGTGTGAGAAGGGACTTCAATACACCACGGTTCTCAGTTCTGACAAAGGTGTTCTCCATCACCATCAAAATATCCGAAACACGCAGCCACCCCCACAGCACTCTTATCACAATGTGAAGGGGTGAGGAAGCGGCGCTGGCATGGAGATGACTCAGAATCTCGCTCATCCTTTTTAACCTTGGCAGCATTATGTAATGCCTTCTTTCCAAAAGAAAGTGAAAACTTTTGCTGACCAGGTTTAGGCTTCTGGAAATCGACCCTTCCAGAAAAGGGAGTGGAGATCTGACGAGAAGGCATACTGTTGTGGAGGTCCTGGCTTTGATTTAATCAAATCTTCTCATGTGGTTATTGCAGTGCATAACATTTGCCAATAGCTAGAGAGGAAGAGATTAAAAAAAAACAAAACAAACCCCCCCAAAACAGAAACCCAACCAGCCATGTTGCAGAGTTGTATCATTTTATTAATCCTGCTTGAATTAGAAGAGCAATCGGAGACATCTGTCAAGCTCTTTAACGCACAGAGAAAAAACTAGCAGCTCCAGCACCAAAAGACTTGCAGTCTAAAAGTCACAAAGCTATCTCATTGCATTCAACTGTCTCCATGAATTGACAGCAGATGTGAGTGAAACATACCTGTGACTTTTCTTTTGGTTAAAGATGACCTATAGACAGGTTGGCTCCGTCCTTGGGAGCTCCTTGATGGCAGCGAAACCACATGAACTGACTCAGAGGCTGTACATGCAGGGAAAAAAACAGAGGCTTTCCTGAAACCTTTTTCATTGAAAAAAAATTTTAGTCTTTTCAGGCAGAACTCTGTTTTACTCTTTTCTGAGATACAAAAGGAGAAGTTTACTTGAAAGTTAATTTAATTAGAGACACAGCATTTATTTCAGAGGGTTCAATATGCATGCAGTAAGAACAGTAAAGTTAGTATTTTAGAAGCAGGAAAGCAAATTATTAACATGAAAAGACCATTACAAGAGTCCTATATTCTATGCTTGACTTCTTCTCCTGATAATTTGATTATTTAAACAACATGTTCTTCCTCTTTAAAAAAACATGGTATAAAAGTAATGAAAACAAGAAGTAGATGCTCCGAACCATGTTACACAGTATTTCTCATCAAGATTAAGTTCTTTACTGAACTCCCACTAAGTCCATGACAAGATTTCCACTGACTTCTGTACTGCCTGGACAGGCTCTCAACCTGCAGAGCAGTGGTACATGCTGGGCATCAAAAAAACAGGAGAGCATCTCCCACACGTACGTGTCTTGACCCTGTCACCTCAGCACACACATCAGAGTGTCCCCTCTGCGAGCGGTGCATAGAAAGATGAAAAAGTGAATACTAGAGAAGGGATGAGAAATAAGTACGAGATTCCTGTTAGGAAAAGGGGGAATAACTGATAAAGGTGAATGAGGAGTTCCCTCCCTTTGGAGAAACGGAGAGCAAGATGTGTGTTTAATACAAAACCCACAAAGCAGAAGTGGAAATAGACATTTACATTGCAAAGCCAGGAATTCTGGCAGCCACGTGTGATTTTGGAGTCATCACCCGTCTTGTAACGCAAGACCAGACTATCTGTGGGACAGGCTTCCAGCCTACAGAAGAGATTTGGAAAGAAAGAAGCCTAACCTCAAGCAAACACACCTGAACAGCACAGGAGCAAAGTAAGACTGGTGAGTGCAGACCTGGCGCCCGCTCGGGCAGGAGGAGCTCAGGCAGCAGGACAGAGACAGGTCAGCCACGACACAGGCAAGTGACACAAATAGCGGAAAGGGAAATGCTCAGCCTCTGGGGAAATAAAACTGTTGCAAACCCCATTGGTACGGTTAGATGGGAAATCTTTTAAATCAAGGGCAGGTGATCTAGGGCACGAGTGTAAACCACCACTGCACGGCAGGGTAGGGAGCACAGAAGAGGCCAACCTGACTGTCTCAGGAGCCCTTAGTGACCAGGACCTCATGAAGGAACTGGAGAGAACACGGACATACGAGTGTAACACACTAATATGGAGCCCATAAAGCAGTTTTAATGGTAAGTGTGGATATATTTAATTAAAGCATTATTTTTTTCTCCACTGGCCTGAAATAACGTAGGGACACAAAGTGTAAGAAGAGGACAAGAAACAATGGATTTCAGAGAAGCCCCACGGCATGCAAGGGGAATCTGAGCTATGGCTCTTCTCCCCAGCCCTTCCCTCTGCTATTAATATGAGTAACTCGCACATGGTGTCTCTTTAACAGAGCATCAAGTTCTGCTACACCTTCTACCCTGTCATCGCATTTTTCTGTTAAGAACATGTTATAGAATGTGATTATAGTAAGCATTTTCATTTATAGAAAAGTCATTTTGATGGCTACAACAACATGTGATCTGTGATCACCTAGCAGCCACAGGGGATTACAGAAGTGTGCTAGCTCAGCTAGATGCTATCAGGGAAATCTGACTCACCTAGTTTTCTTGCTTCCTGGTTTTGTCGCTCTTGCAGCAGCGGAGCATAGCTCATCCTTCGGCTGCTCTCTCCAGACCCACGGAGGTAACCTTGGGATCTGCTGCGTGGACCCCTGAAGCCCGCTCCATAAGGTGGCTTCCACCGAAAAGATAACCTGCCATCTGGAGACTGGGTGCGCACTCTCAGAGGTCTGTTTGGTATGTCCTTCTCTTTAAAAAATAAGCAAACACACACACAAAACCCATCGCAGTTATTATGAAGCATGTGACATGTATAGCAGCCCACATGTCTGTTGCAAGAACATCTATCAAATAACGTCAGAAAAAAGGGCATAATTTTATAGGTTTTTAATTTTGTTATAAAACCCAACTACAGTAACAAGTTTTCCAACTGGGATGTACAATACTGAACAGTGTCTTTTCCCAGGCTCTTCAGACAGACTGGTGCAAGACACCAAAAGTGAAAACATATCATAATACAAGGATTCCTGCCAGAAACTGGGGATGTCTTGTAGTTTTCCTGTTTAATCTTTTCCTTTTTTTTTTTTTTTTAAATCCCCTTTCCCTAGTTCAGGCACACCAGTACATTATTTTTTTGGCAAGTGCTAAAGGTCAGTGTAAAATGAAGCACAGAACCGTTTCACTATTTTTAAACTTTCCTTTAGAAAGCAATCCACATTAAAAGCAGGTTCTCTTCTCCTAAACCCATCACTAATGGTTCTGCCCTCTGACAGCCTTGTATTTAACAGGTCTGTTCTGCACATGCTTCAACTCTTGACTTCCCAAATTCCCATTATACGATCCCTTGAGCATCCAGCACTGTAACAGGTACCTTATGCAAGTCGTTTATTTTTACATTTGCTGGCAAGTTGGCAGCATTCTTTTAAGAAGTGACACTGATGCAAGGATTACTCAAGCAACCAGTTTGGTTGCTCTGAACGGCATCTCCAGTTTTCGTGGCATTCTCCATTGCATATGACCTGCAGCACGCCAGTGCGCAGGCTGCAAGCAGAGCAGACAGCGGGAAAAAAGGTGCTGGTAGCACCAGCCAGGATTGAGATCTCCCACACTTGCAGCGATTTTTTGCCTCTTATCTTTTACATTTTGCACTCAAAGCAGGACTCTCTCAGTCTCTTCTAGCAATACCATGCCACCAAGCACAAGGTTGTGTGAACCTGCCAGCACAGAGATTACACGCTGTATTCAAACCCTCTCACTCACTGGCTAAGCCAGTCATTGCAATCACAGCAAATGTCAAGAGAACAAGAGGCTGGGACAGCAACAGCTGCCAGAGACCTGGACAGACAACGGAAGACAATGCACCAAAGTACCCCATCAGAGCAATAGTGAGGTCTGCTTTCCAGCACCAGTTCAGGAGTTCATATTTACTCATGACAGCACTTAAACATGTTACTTTAAGTACTGATGTCTGCATGTCCCTACATACATCAAAAGCAGGTCCTTTTTCAATATTTCTGCTCAGTGACACCTTCTATAACCAAACTGCTCACTGGTCTTGATCTGCTGACAAGGTTTCATCTTCTTACACACTCCCAACAAATGGTCTTCTATTAAATTACCTTTTTCAAGGGATCATAGTGGCTCTCAAAGCTGTTTGCAGAGCTTCTCTTGAAATCCCTGTGAGAAACGCAAGGTTTCAGTGCTGCTGAGGTGTATAACATAGGCAGAGAACCGTGCACTCCCAGGGAACTCTGCTCTTCTACTGAAACACTGAGCAGCAGCTCAGCATGGTAAAACTTCTCTTTTTATTTTGCCTACAGAGAGACAGATCATCAGTTTAAACACATGGACTTCAGCAGCTTCTCTCTTCTGCCTGCTCCTCACCACTAGAGCAAAACTAAGCCGCTATAAACCCAGATTAATCAGCCATTTAAGCCGGTTTTACAGACACTTCGTGTTGCCAGAGCAGTGCATACTAGCTGGATCACAGCAGGGGACCTGGTCCTAAGTGTTTAACAAACGATAAATGCTTTTTGCTATACAATAAATATGGTTGCTTTCATGAAGCTCCCTGACCACTTTTCAAGGAATGTTCTCAGTCACGCACTCTATTAAAAAAACCACCTGCTCCCACACGGTTTCTTTTTCTTGCTCTCCTGAGCAGTTGCTCAACACAGATTTCAAAAGCCCCATAGTCACTGATCATGTAGGCACACAGCCTTCATTCACAGCACCACCACGGAGAACTGGAAGAGGGCAAAATCCAGACCCCTGGAGGTCTCTTCTCAACCTCCTGCTCAAAGACAAACTGTCTCCAACACTGCGTGAGGCCAGCCCTGGTTTTCCCTAGCTCAGTCTTCAAAACCTCCCAGGACGGAGATGGCACAGCGTTCCTGTGGACCTGTTCCAGTGCTGCACCAGCTGCCTAGGATGAGAGCTTCTATCATAGAATGAAGCAGGTTCATAGAATCCCCGCTGCCCCGGGGTGGCTGGGAGGGATGCTGCAGCCCATCAGCTTTGCTCCCCCAGTCAAAGTCGCAGCTTCCAACTGCAATTAAAATAGAGAGTTGGAAGGGACCAAAGATACAAAAGGAACCAGCTCAGCCAGAGCGCCATATGGAAAGTATTCAATCTAAAACAAATGTGGCTTTAGGCAAAGAGAAGTTTATCGACCATAATGCTGAATGCAGGGGATCAGCGGAGATTTTAAAACCAGGGCTTTCTAAGGCTTTGATTACTTTCCTCATGGTAGCAGCACACTTTACTGGCCATTGCTGCCATTTCACTAGTTAGCTCCAGGTTGTATTTATCTTTCCTTGTCACAGTTTGACCGGCAGGAATCTGAAGGCATCCAGGATGGAGCTAACAGAATGGTTTAAATGGCTTTGCTGGTAACTGCTGATCCATCAAAACCAGTATTTTTGTGCGAACTCTGTGCCAGCCTCGACAAGAAAGGGATTTCTCATTAAAAACAAAGAGCAGCAGAAGGAGCTCGCCTACCCCGCTGTAGCCCGCAGCCCAGGCGCCATCAGCCTGGTCTGGGATAAGGCTGAAGGTTCTGGCCAAAGCCACACAGAGGAAGAAGGTGAAGCTGAGCTCACGCCACCTCGTACGAGCGCCTGCAGGGCTGCTGTCTCGCCGGGCTCAGCTGCGCTGTAGGGCCAGCCCTCCCCAGTCGGGACATTTCCCACTTCTTACGTCCCCCGTGGGACAGCAAGGCACTGCCTCCCGCTGCCACAGCCCCTGCAGCTGAGCACTCTCCTGCCCTCGTCCCCTCCTCTCGTCTTGGCTTCAGGAAATAGCCTGGATTTCCAGGGGGAGGACAACCCTGGGACTGTGGAGGTTGAGCAACAAGAGAAGCTCCCAGATATCCACCAGGTATACAAGTACACCGATCTCAGCAACAGCGGTGCGGAGATTTGTAAACAAAATCTCATCCTCCCACGGGGAGAAAAGACACATCAGGTTATATCTGGGAGTTTGCACTCCCAGTGATGCAGGAAGTGGTAGATTTACCAACAGGAGGACCAAGCACAAACAGAAACCCCAATATCTTGCTCACTACCTGGCATAACACATCCCCACGTCACAGGATGGATACATTGCACTGCTGCTCGTTCCCAGCATCAATACCACAGCTCCATCCAGGCCAGCTGAGTCCCACCCAGCACATAAACGGGCATCCAGAAATGGCCCAGGACACCAGTCACTTTTAGGGCACCTGAGCAGCACGGAACATTTCCACCTCTTCCCTGGGCTGCAGTCTGATCCTGCCAGGCATCTCTCCCTACCTTTTGCAATGGTCTAAACTTGGGCAGGTTGCCTGAATCCTCAGCGGAAGATGGCCCTAACAGGTCCCAAGACAAGATTTTGGATCAGCATGAAAGCTGCACAGCTGACAGCTACTACAGCGCCTGTGGTCTCCCCTATCAGAGACAGTAGATATGACCTTTATGAAAGCGTACAGGACTGCAGCTGTCTGCTCCCCATCTAACACCTACTCTGGCACACCAGGAACTCAGCTGGATTTCAACAAACTCTGGACGTGGTCCCACATCAGTAGCAATGAAAAAGCTGTCTTCAGATGCATTCACTCCCAACTCCTTTTTTTGTCTAATAAATTTTGGGAACAGCTACCAAGTGCTTGATTGAACTGGAGGTTGATTCTTCCCCATCTCCCCACTATTTGCTCCTGTAAGCATCACCAAGTTTTTTTACACTTTTGGTTCCAAAACTGATTTAACAGTTTTCTGGAACTCTGCTCTGGCCAAACTAAATCAACTGGTAAACATCTTCAGACCTCATCTAAAGAGCTACCTGCAATTAAAATAAAATCAAATCCTTTTCTATGTTCTGGAAAATGAGAAAGAGTCACTCCCTCATGCTCTCTTCAGTGTAGAAATCCAACATTACCTACAGCTGCAGGAATTTGTGTATAGTATCTTGGCCCCAAAAATGCAGGGCTGATTAAAGCCTCGGTATTGACTTTTCACAGTTGAAACGTCCACTAGTACTGCCAAAGTTTCTGTGCGTGTCAGGACTGTGGGAGAACATTTTACAAATGATGTAAGCCCAAAGCATGAGGTCTAAGCTGAGGGTAAAATATACTCTAAACAACCACACAAGGAGGCAGCTTGCACTTGCCAAAACACACAGATTCTTCAGAGGGCCTCATCAATTATCTAGCAAAGGAAAACACAAAACAGCTCCAGAAGAAAAGGGAAGTACTGACCCCTAATAATCAATCTATAACTGTGGGGAAAAATATCCCAAGCAACTCAAACCTATTAAGATATAAGTGCAAAAAAGTAGTTGAAATATGAGGTCACAAAAAATCAGGGACTTCAATTTACCACCACAGGTCTAGGTACAGTATGTTTGCTTTTGCTTTCCCTAGTCAGCAAAAACTTTTCTACATTTTTTTTCTATGTGCCATTACTTCAGGACTGGAAAACTGGACCTATAAAATGTGTTCTGCTGCAGAGAGGACACATATTTGGCACAGTTAGTAGACAACATTCATATAGTCTATAAACATCTACCAACCTCTCTTCTCACTTCAGGCAGAAGTTTGGGAGGCTAAGCACAGTGACCCAGCCATGGGCAAAGTAACAGCTTGAAGAGAGAAGTTGTAGCTGCTTAGAGATAACGAACTCATCAGAAAGCGATCAACTAACTTCATTAGAAAAGGCCAAAAATGCCAGCTGGCAAATGAAATCCTGTCACGGGCAACTTGACCAAAAATCATCACAGTCTACACTGCAACAGCAAACTGGTGGGATTTTTGCTTATTTTGTTTTGTTGGGGGGGAAGAGGGTGTTTTTTATTATTATTTTATTTTTGAAATTAAGTTCTAAGCATCAAATAACACTGATTGACTCTGTACCCTGGATTTGAGACCATTGCTGCTTTACCAAACAGTATGGAAGATTAAATAAAATGTGTCAAACTGCTGAGTTCATTCACCATCCTCAAAAAGTAGATCCTTGTCTTAAGAAGTCCTTAACTGCTCCCTAAGCACAACCAATTGTCCTCTGAGGTAATAACCTTGCACCACTGCCAATCCACTGCCAATCTGGAAAAGCAATCCAGTTTCAGAGCTGAGCAATTCAGTTTACGAACGTAGTACAGCATCCCTCCCAAAACCCACCACCAGGGCTAGAAAAGTACCTCAGCCAACTGTGGTTCCTAGATCTCTGAGCTATTTCTTTGGGACGTTACAGTCCTGTATACCATGTAGTCTCATAAGTGTCCAAGCCTTACCACCGTGAAGCTATCAGCTGTACTTGTAGCAAAAAATGACAGCAAATAAGCGAACAGAAAAAAAGAGGCACTACTTTTTGATTCTTCAGCTGGCAACTCTAAAATTAATTTCATTTGTGAGGTAAGACCCTTTGTAAAACATCCACGCTCCTAAAACCTATTGCATCAGTCTCTCCTAAATGCAACTGCTTGAGCGGTGACGCTCAAGTTCATAGCACATGTGGCAAACACATCCTAGGGCACCTCTACAATTGCCGTTGTTTGGCAACTTGTGAAACCAAGACAGGCATCTGCCCAGGGGTGCAGAAAGACTGAGGGACACCAGCCCCGCAGGAGGCACCAGGGAAGCCAAGGGGGGAAAGCCCCACGCTCAGGTGGCATTGTTCATGTACCAAGGGCTTTATCGTGGCCAGCCCTTCGCCAGGAAAAAGAGTTTATTGTTTTCAAAAATACTTTGCAACATGATCACCCATCCCTTCTTCATGCCCGCAATGGGCATTGTTTTCCACATGCTGCTCTACCATCTTCCAGCAGGTAAATCACTTTGTGCATTGGCTTTAAGGGTTGGGACAATTCCGATACACCATTTTATTTTTTCACCTGATTTGAAATAGGTTATGAAATAGAGTGTATTTGAAAAAGGAGAAAGCAGAGCTTTACTAGCAGAGCCAGGTGCCTAAAGCTCTGTAGTCCTTCGTGCAACTCAAGACTTTCAATCCAGTTGTTATTCATGAACAGGAAAAGAAAAATGGCATTTTACCATAACTGAGAGGCACAAGGGAAAGAGAACATCCCACCTTTCTCATCCAGCAATCCACACAGGGGTGGCTGCTTTGCTCCTCGCCTTCACATACTCTCACTGTTACCTATGTCCATACAGCTATCCCAAAGCCACATCAGCAGAAAAGTGAAGAAGAAAGAGGACAGACAAAATACCACAGGACAATACTTGTTTTCCACCCCAAAAATAATGCACCATGTCACTTTGGCAAAGTATTAATGGATATTTTTTTTTTAAGTTGATGGTTTGATCCAAGCTCCGTTGAGAAAATGGAAGCAATTCCACCAGCTTCAATGAGGGCTGGATCGGGTCCATCCTGAGAAGAGTTCACTCTGCAAAGATATTTCCTGCAGTTGGTGAGCCAGCTCAAACAGTGCTGATGTGGCCCCCTGAACCGAGATGTGCTGACGGCTCTAACGCCAGAAGACTCTGGGCTCAATGATTTACTTCAGGGCACAGAGCATAGCACTAGGTCTAGTGGGGATCTTTATAGCACTGCAGCAGTTAACACGTGTAAAAGGATAAGTATACGATCAGAGAATGTAGGACTGAAATGGGAGAACAAATCCAGCCTCAGGCTTACCAGGTTGGTAGGTCCCCTAGCATTTTAAAATGCACTGTCAACCTTGTCCCTACGTGGGCTAATCAACTTTTTAAATGCCACTAATTTATACACTCAGCATCAGATCTCCTCCTGGAAATAAGCCAATCAGTTAAAGCAGTGGAGGCAAGCGACACATAAATCCTTTGTTTCTCGCAGAAAAAAAAAAAAATAATCGCTCAGCACATTTCCACACACTTCTGCTTGGCGCAGAAAGCGGGGACTGGAACACTTTAGTTCCTGCAAAGCACAACGGAAAGTGTGCCATAATTCACCAGGCTCTGGCCAGGAGTTTTGGGCAGAGGACCAGTATCCAATGGTAATGTCTGATTTAAGCAAAGCGATTCATTATACATCTGTAGAGGAGTTACCTGGCATCCAGAGGACATTCTTTAAATTGACAGCATCAGCAGAAGTTTCCAGTGCTCCCTTTGAAGAGCCCTCTGAATGCTAAGCACAGTAGGACTAGGGCATTTTCCAAACTCAACAACGTATTTCTACACGATTAATACATGTATTATTACTTAAGAACAACCAACAGTGAGTTGTTGAAGGCTTCACATTCTCCTGCTGACATCCACACACAGATTTCCTTCTGCATCACCACCCTTTGAAGGGGGTCCATGGAGCCTGGGCTACCCTCCTCTCTCACACCCGCTGCCTTCGGATGCCTCCTGTCAGGGTTTCTCCAGTGACCAAACCACCGCTGCGGTAAAACACCCCAGCAACCCTGAAGGGGCTGTGAGAGCACACCGCAGCCGTGGCCCTGGTCTGCAAGCGTCCATCCGGGGTGTTGTCCAACACCTGCCTCTTCACTGAGTTGGAGGAAAGGTGGTACTGGAGTGAGATCACCTTTGGGGGCTCCTTGCGGGGACAGAGCAGGCGAAACCAGCTGGCAAAGGTGTGGGGATGCCCTGACCGTGGCCGACCTCACCACTGGGCTGAGCTGGAGGAGGATTAAGAAGCACTTCTGCTATAGGGGCAGGAGGGCAAAGGGGCCGCAACCAGTTTATTTCAAAATACTTTCCATCGCAGATCCCCTTCTCACACCACGACCCTGGTCATTACCTCCGTTCATCCCATGCATGGCGGAGCAATCTTGTTCAAAGTCAAAACTAGTCTGTGTCCTCTGCAAGCTTCACGTCTCCATTGTCAAACACATGCCCTAAACCGAGACATTCTCCTAATGGCTCGACATCAGTAAGCTTGGAGGACATGGCAGAAGACTTGCGAGCGGTATGGCTCTGTGGGATGCCACAGCATCTGTACGGAGAACAGCTTCTTCCCTGCCTTTCCTGATGCATCCAAAATGGTAGATGTACATACTTTTACTATGAGAGTTACCAGCAAAAATCATTCCAAATACTATTGCAGACCATGAACAGTGCTAGGCTGTTCCCTCTAATGCAGGCAGAGGACTTGACGTTCCCAGCTCCTCTGGGACAGACTTCAGCACTGCCGTGGGGACAAGACTGCAACTTTAACTTGGAGTTTCCTGAATTTCTATTATTTAAGGCTTTTAAACACTAACATTTGTGAAAAAGAAGATATACATATAATAATGAAAACATTCTAGCAATACACATGTGCTTGCAGGCTTAACATTTCCCTATAGTTATAGATACATGGATATAAAACAGATATGTGACTCAGATGAAATTTAGAACAGGTAACACACATTGAAAAAATCAAAAGACACCACAAAGAAGTAAATATCAAATGGAGAATAACATGCAAAGCAGTAGTAGTCAAGACAAGAATCTGGTGGTTGTAGCTGCTCACAGATTAACCAAAATAACAATGTGATGTTGTCCAAAAAAATCAATATAATTCTGGCCGGATCAACTGAAGATTATTGTACTCTACTGTGCAGTGGAAATTCACTGCTGTAAGAACTGTGTCCCATAGCCAATTACTATGTTTTAAAAAGATACAGGCCCACTGAGGAAAGTCAAGAGGAGAGGTATAAACACAGTAAGAGATCTAGAAAACATGACCTCAGAGCTAGAAGAAAGGAGAAACGTCACAGCACCCAGGGATTGAGGCACTATGAGCTGTCTCTAAAAACGTAATGCCAAATGGATGCTGAAGTTCCCACGAGGAGCACTGGCAAAATCTTTGCGAAGAGAAGAATTCACTTCCCATTGAATCCACTTATTTTCTGAGGAGTTACCAGCAGTTTTCTACTCTGTACAACACACCCTATTCCTAAGATCTCCTAGGCAATGCAATGTATTCAGGAAGTTACAAAAATACCTTTCCTTTTCAACTGCTCGTGTTTTGATTCCATATTATCTACCAACAATAAGTTTCACAGATACCCTATGTGTCGTATGAAATCCTAAGTCTTCTCATGGGTTCCAAAAGTAGAGTTTTCCATTTAAAGAGATGCTCCTCTCCTTTGTGTTGTACAAAGGTAGTTAAATAAAAATTATTTAGTTATGCCCTTTACCATATCTGCTACTGGTGACTCTAAGCCTCTTCATTTCTTTCCTTGGTAATTTTTGGGGAGGTTTGCCCTTTTTCCTCTGGAAATTCTCTGCTTAAAGATTATAGCTTTCCAGGGTTACCTCAAACTGAACATGATTATCTCATCTACATGATTTCTGTACCTCAAGCTGAACATGATTATCTCATGATTAACAACTAGCGCCTCTCTGAGCTAGCAGAACCAAGCTGGATCCCAAGGGACAAGCACAGAAGGTGTTTGATTGCTTCTCCATACTATGCCCTACAGGGACCTGGAACTGACTCATATGCAGTGACATAGAAGTCACTCCTTTCCATTGATTTATTGGGTTTTAATTGTCTGTCTGTTCTCCCTGAAGACTGTGCCCTTGCTATCTTGCTCCCAATCATGATGTTGCTCATCTAACTCTGCTAGTGTATTTACACAGCCAAAAACTTTAAACTGCAAGAAGAAATCAGTGACCATGTTGCTCATCAGGCAGGTATGGGCACTACAAAGAACACCAGCATCAAAACAATGAAGTGCAGAGTCACTGCAACCACAGGTGAGGCAGAGACGACAGGTATCTGGTTCGCACATTCCTGGCAGGACGTCCTCCTCGTCAGTTGCCATGAGGACAGAGCTGCCCTCTAAACCTGCCGCCTTGTAGGTCTGACTGGTTGGCTTGAACTGCCATTGCAGGAGATGGAAAAGCTTCATTTGGATCAGTGTGGCCATCTGGAGCATATCCCTTGGGAAGGGCTTGTCAGCCAAGATGCTCAGACAAAAACAACCATGTACCAAGCACAGAAACACAGGGATGGATTAAAGCCCACCTCCGGTTACCTGCAGAATCACAACTACAAAAGGCATTGACATCTCACAAACAGCCAGCATGACAAAGGAGTAAAAACATGACAGTCGGCAGGGGAGAACTGAGGCTCCGTAAGTTGTGCTTTGCTGCACGCATAAACTAAGCAACCAAAAATTCATGGTAACAGTTCCTCCAACTGGGCCCAGAGCAGTAACAGCAAAAGCCATCCATTCTGAGCCATACAGCTCCCAGATGCACCACTGTTACAATTTTAAAAAAAAGGAAAGCTTGTATTTTCCATCTTTCCCTTTCTTCACTCTTCTCAAAAGATGCTGTGGAGAGCTATGCCTTAAGAAAAGCCCCTTTGCTTTATTTTACGTAACTGTGTCACTACAGCATGTATTTTTCACTTATGATCGTCAGTTGGAGATTGACATTTGTCTCACAAGCACTTAAAAATGTCCCTCACCACATGCATTTGAGTTCTTTGATTCAAGACTTCATCCAAAACTCTTTGGTGCACTCCCAGCTGAAAGCTTGGTAGCACCTTCTGTCTCCAGCTTATTTTGAA
>JANHGO010000073.1:13666832-13690966 GCA_024606505.1 Aquila spilogaster
AGCCTGCTTTGGCAGGGGGGTTGGACTAGATGACCTCTGGAGGTCCCTTCCAACCCCTACAATTCTGTGATTCTGTGTGATGGTCTCTCTTTAATACTGCATCACATTTTACTATGCTTTCCAGCTTGGTAATCACACTTATATGAAACACTGAACACACTTATAGCAAACATTTTCATTTATAAGAGGAAATCATTCTGATAGCTCCAATAACGTGATCTATGTCCATGTAGAAGCAACAAGCAATTACAAAAGATTGCTTTTTGCCTGGAGAGCAGCCTTGCCAGATATGGCAAGAGAAACCAAAGACACGGAACGAATCGATGGGGTAACTGCCAAGGGCAAACTGGCAGCAGGTCTCACCTAGGTGGTATCATAGAAATCTGGCTTACCAAGTTTTCTTGCTTCCTGGTTTTGTCGCTCTTGCGGCAGTGGAGCATAGCTCATCCTTCGGCTGCTCTCTCCATACCCACGGATCTGCGATCTGCTGCGTGGACCCCTGAAGGCTGCTCCATAAGGCGGCCTCCACCGAAAAGAAAATCTGCCATCCGGAGACTGGGCACGAGCTCTCAGAGGTCTGCTTGGCATGTCCTTCTCTTCAAAAAATAAGCAAACACACACAAACCCCACCACAGTTATTATGAAGCATGTGACATATATAGCAGCCCACATACGACTGTCGCAAGCACACATATTAAATAACATCAGAACAAAGAATATAATTCTATAGTTTCTTAATTTTGCTATAAAACCCAACTGTAGAAAGAAGCTTTCCTAGAAGGATGCACAACACTCCACAATGTCTTTTCTCAGGCACTTCAGACAGAGTGGTGCAGGACACCCAAAGTGAAAACACACTGTAGTACAAGAACTGCTGCCAGAAACCAGGACTGTCTTGCAGCTTTCCTGTTTAATCTTTCCCCATTTTTTATAAAGCCCCTTTCCATAGTTCAGGCACACAAGAGCATTATTTTTCTGGCAAGTGCTAAAGGTCAGTGTAAAATGAAGCACAGAACAATTTCACTATTTTTAAACTTCATTTAGATAGCAATCTACATTAAAAGCAGGTTCTCTTCTCCTAAATCCCTCACTAATGGCTCTGCTTACTGACAGCCTCGCATTTAACAGGTCTGTTCTACAAATGCCTCCACTTTTGACTTCACAAACTCTCAGGACAGGACACTTGAGCACTCCGCACTGTAACAGGTACCTCATGCAAGCCATTTGGCAAGTTAGCAGTGCTCTTTTAAGAAGCAGCATTAAAGCAAAGATTCCTCAAACAACTAGTTTGCTTGTACTCAAACCCTCTTACTCGCTGGCTAAGCCAGCTATTGCAACTACAGAAATGTCAGGGCAACAAGAGCCTGGGACTGTACCAGCTGCAGAGGACCTGGGCAGACACCAGTGCACCGAAGTATCCCCTGCCAGAGCAGTAGCAGGATCCTCTTTCCAGCACCAGCTTGGGAGCTCCTACTTACTTCCAGCAGCATTTAAATTACATTACTTGAACTATGTATCAATGCCCTCATGTCTCCAGATACACCAAAAGCAGATTCTTTGTAATGTTCCTGCTCAGTGACACATCTATAACAAAGCTTTTCACTGGGTCTTTATCTACTGACAAAGCTACATCTTCTCACACTCTACCAATACACTTTATCCTATTAATTTATCCTTTGGAAAGGACCACAGAGACTCTCAAAGCTGTATGCAGAGCTCCCTTTGAAACCTCTAAGAAATGCAAGGTTTCAGTGCTGAACAGGTATATAACACATGCAGAGAACAGCGCGCTCTCAGGGAACTCTGCTATTTCACTGAAACACCGGGCAGCAGCTCAGCACGGTAAACTTTGCTGAAACTTTTAATTCACCTACAGAAAGACAAGAACATCATTTTAAACGTAGACTTAGCTGTGCCTCCCTGGTGGCTGCTGCTCACCAGTCCATCAAAATGAAGCAGCTACAAACCCAGATTAATCAGCCAATTAAATCAGTACAATAAAGAGAATTTCTTTCATGAGGCTCCCCATTCATTTTTCAAGGAATATTCAGTCACACACGCTGTTAAACACCTGCTCCCACAGAGTCTCTTCTTCTCGCTCTCCCGAGCAGTTGCTGAGCACGGATTTCAGAAGCTCGCCACTCATTGATCATGCAGGCAAAAGCCTTCATTCACAGCATCACCATGGAGAAACAAAAGACAGCAAAATCCAAGCTGGAAGGAAGCCTCAGAGGTCTCCTGTCTGACATTCTCCTCAAAGCCAGACCACCTCCAACACTGAGCAAGGTCAGCTCAGCCTTCAAAACCCCCACGGACGGAGCTCACACAGTCTCCCTGTAGGCCTGCTCCTGTGCTGCACCAGCTGCCTAGAGGGAAAGTTATCCCAAATGTCCCACACAAACCTCCCAAACTGCAACTTGTGCCTGCTCCCAGCAGCCTGATAACACCAAGGAGCAGCTTTCTTGCAACCCTGGTTCAAGCAGTAGCTGGCTGCTGTAGGATATCCCCTTACTCTTTTCTTGGCCAGACTACACAAGCCCCACTCCCACAGCCTCTCCCAGCAGCCCACATGCAGCTATAACCTCCTCACATCTCAACATCCCTCCTGAGCTCTGTCCTTGGAAGTGTTCAAGCCCAGGTTGGATAGGGCCCTGGGCAGCCTGATCTGGTAGGTGGCAGCCCTATCCACGGCAGGCAGTTGGAGCACGATGATCTTTAAGGTCTCTTCTAACCTAAACCATTCTGTGATTCTATAAACTGGCTCCCATTGGACAGCAGGACCCAGGACACTGCTGTGGCTGCCCAGCTCTGGCCAGAAGGCAGTGATAAAAGCCCAGGTTTCCTCTCAGCAGACCTGAATGCTGCTGAGCACTGAGAGCCTGCTGGTGCGTGGAGCTGGGAGGGACACTGCAGCCCATCAGCTCTGCTTCACCAGTTGAAGCCACGGCTTCCAACTGGAATTAAAACAGAGAACTGTAAGTGACAAAGGATACAAAAGAAACCAGCCTAGCCACAAAGCCATATGGCAAGAGTTCAATTTAAAACAAATGTGGCTTTAGGCAAAGAGAATTTTACCGGCACTGATGCTGAGTGAAGGAGATCAGCTGAGGTTTTAAAATCAGTGCTTCCTAAGGATTCAGTTCCTTTCCTCACTGTAGCACAACATTTACTGCCCGTTGTTTCTATTTTGGTAGTTAGCTTCACTTTTATTTATCTTTTCTCATTACAGTTTGACCAACACTTGTTCCATCGTTCGAAGTAATGCAGTTTGATTGCTTATTTATCTTGCTGGGCTGAAGAAAACAAAAGAAAGCAGAACCTCTTGAAAAAAAAAAATCAAGGCATTGTTTTTCAGTCATAGACTAAGAGAGACAAGAGCAGGTGCAAGAAATGGGGTGTGAAGAAGAGAGGCTGAAATGATGAAGAACCAGGGAAGTAACTACTTTATAGTAACAATATTAGATATTATAGTAATACTAAAGGGAACACAGAAATATGAATTCAAATGAAAAACTGATGTAAACTGGGAAGAAACAGTGCAGAAATTGAGAAAAGGACAAGAGGGAAGTATGGATGGAAATGAGGGATGGACAACTACAAAGTGGATCCATTGGGGTAATACTGGGTTTCATCTACCTTCAAACTTGCCTTTGTACAAATTCTCCATCTTCTTCCAAACAGATTAATGTGAGAATAAGAACTGCCTCACTTAAGCACAAAAATCCAACAGGTATGCAAGTACACCAGTCTCAACAACAAGTGGTACATTTACCAACAGGAGGTCCAAACACACGGGAACTCCAACATCTTCCTCACTACCTGGTATAACATATCCCCATGCCATAGGATGGATGCTTTGCACTACTGCTCACTCCCAACATCAATATCACAGGTTCATGCAGGCCTGGTGAGTCATTCCCAGATAGATGGGCTTCCTGAAATGGACGGTGACAGCAATCAGTTTTAGGGCCCCTGAGCAGTGGGGGCATTTCCACCACTTTCCTGGATTGCCTGTAGGCAGATCCTGCCAGAAATCTCTCCCTATCTTTTACAATGGTCTAAATGTAGGCAAGTTGCTTGAATCCTTAGTGGAAGATAACTCCAAAAGGTCCAAAGACAAGGCTTCAGATCGGTGTGAAAACTGAACAGCTGACAGCTGTGACAGTGCCTGTGACTTCTCCTATGAGACACAGTAGATCTGACATTTAAAAAAGCACACAAGCCTGCAGTTATTGCTCCCCAGTTAATACCTACTCTGGCACACCAGGAATTCAACTGGATTTCAGCAAGCTCTTGATGAGGTTCCAAAACCAAAGCAATGAAAAGACACGCTGCAAACACATTCACTCCCAATCATTTTTTTTCTAATAATTTTTGGGATCGACTGTGAAGTGATTAACTGAACTGAAAACTTACACTTGCCCATCTCCCCAATACTTGTGCCTGTAAGTATGATGAGGCTTTTTGCCTGAAAAATGGTTTAACAGTTTTGTGGACTTCCATTCTGGGCAAACCACAAAGATCAATTACGAGCCATCTTCAGACTTCATCAAAAGCGCTATCTGCAATTAAACCAAAATCAAGTCCTTTTCTACATTCAGGAAGATAAGAACGAGTGACTCCCCTGTGCTCTCTTTGGTGTAGAAATCCAACATTAGCTACAGCTGCAGGAATTTGTATATTGTGTCTTGGACCCCAAAATGCAGGGCTGATTAAAGCCCTGGTACTGACTTATCATAGTTGAAGCATCCACTAGTATTGCCAAAGTTTCTGTGTGTGTCAGGACTGTGGGAGAACGTTTTACAAATGATGCAAGCCCAGAGTTTGAGGTCTAAGCTGAGGAGAAAACATTCTCTAAACAACCACACAAGGAGGCAGCTTGCACTTGCCAAATCACACAGATTCTTCAGAAGGACTCGTCAATTATCGAGCAATGGAAAAACAGATTAGCTCCAGATGAAAAGGAGAGTACTGACCCCTAGTAATCGATCTGTAACTGTGGGGAAAAAATATCCCAAGCAATTCAAACCTATTAGAATATGAATGTAAAAAGTAGCTGAAATCTGAGGCCACCAAAAAATAAAAAATAAAATCAGACACTGTTAATTTACCACAAGTCTAAGTGCAAAATGTTTGCTTTTGCCCTTTGCAGTCAGCAAGAACTTTTCTGCATTTTCCTTCCATGTGTCATTACTTTCAGGCCTGGAAAACTGGACCTATAAAATGTGTTCCGCTGCAGAGAGAACACGTATTTGGCAGAGATGGTAGACAACATTCATATAGTCTATAAACATCTACCAATCTCTTCATTCCAGGCAGAAGACTGGGAGGCTAAGCACAGTGACCCAAACTAGTACACCAACAGATTGAAAAGAGACATTGCTTGGAGACAATGAGCTCATCAGAAAGTGATCAAATGCACAGATTAACAAAGACCAAAAATGCCAGCTGGGAAGGAAATCCTGACATGGACAGCTCTGCTGAGAATCATCATGTCTACTCTTTAACAGTAAGCTGGTGGAATTTATTATAGATAGACAGATATTTAATATGTTAGGTTTTCAGATAAGACTGATGGACTCTCTACTCTGGATTTGAGACCAGTGCTCCTTTACCAAAAAATAAGAAAATAATAAGGAAGACTAAATAAAACGTGCCAAACTGCTCAGTTCATTCACCCTCCTGAAAGAGTGGATCCTTGTCTCAAGAAGCCCTTAACTGCTCTCTGAGCACAATCAATTGTCCTTTGAGATAATAACGTTGCACCACTGCCAAACTGCAAGAGCTATCCAGTTTCAGAGCTGAGCAACAGCTTCCCCCCCAGGACCCACCACCAAAGCTAGAAAAATACACTATCTCAACCAGCAATGGTTACTACATCTCTGAGATAATTCTTTAGGATATCATGCTATTGTATACCATGCGCTCTCCTAACTGTTCGAGCCCCGCCATTGTGGAGGAGGAGACGTAAACATATCGGCTATACTTGTACCAAAGATAATGACAGCAAATGAACAGAAAAGAGGCACTATATTTATTTTGATTCTTTAGTTGGCAACTCTAAAATGAATTCCATTTGTGAGGCAAGACCCTTTGTAAAACATCAGCACTCTACAGCTTATTATATCAACCTCCTCTAAATGTAACTGCTGAAAAATGTACATTTGGTGATGCTTAAGTTTGCATCATGTGGCAAATGCAGCCACAGAAGGCACCAGGAAAGCCAGAGTGTGTTCATGCACCAAGGCCTGTATCACAGCCAGACCTCTGCCAGGAAAAGAGCTTATTGTTTTCAAAAATACTTCGCAACATGATCTCCTATCATTTCTTCATGCCCGCAATGGGTGTTGTTTTCCACATGGCTCTCCACAGTCCTCCAGCAGGTAAACCACTTAATGCATTGGTTTTAAGGGTTGGGACAATTTGGATACACCATTTCATTTTTCCATCCAATTTGAAATAGAGTATGAATCTGAAAAAGGGGAAAGCAAATCTTCAGTAGCAGAGCCAAGCATCTAAAGTTCTGCAATTCTTTGTGCAGCTCAAGGCTTTCTATCCAGCAGCAAAAGAAAAGCTGCATTTCACCATCACTGAGAGGCACCATGGAAAGCACAGCTACCTTCCTCATCCAGCCATCCATGCAGGGATGGCTGCTTTGTTCCCTGCTTTCACATACTCCCAGTATTACTTATCTTCACACAGCTATCCCAAAGCCACATCAGCAGAAAAGAAGAAAGAGAACAGACAAAATAACACAGGAAGATACTTGTTTTCTACCCAAAAATTAATGCACCGTGTCACTTTGGCACAATACTAATGGATTTTTCCTTTTTTTCTTTTTTTTTAGCTGATAGCTTGATCCAAGGTTCATTGAGAAAATGGGAGCAATTCCACTAGCTTCATCGAGGACTGGACTGGGGCCATCCTGAGAGGAGTTCACTCCTCAAAGATATTTCCTGCAGTTGGTGAGCCAGCAGTGCTGATGTGGCCCTCTGAATCGAGATGCGCTGCCTGCTCCGACTGCAGAAGACCCTGTCCTTGACTTACTTCAGCTCAGCCACATCACAGAGCATGGCACTAACTCTAGCAAGGCTCTTCGTAGCACTGAGGCACTTAACACATAGAAAAGTGGAAGTATCCAATTAGAGAAAGTAGGATTGAAATGGGAGCCCAAATCCAGCCTCAGGCTTACTGGGAAGTAGGCACTGTCAACCTTGACCCTGCATGGACCGATTAGCTTTTTTAATGCTGCTAATTCACATGCTCGGCCTCAGATCTCCTCCTGGAAATAAGCCGATCAGTTAAAGTAGCAGAGGCAAGTGACACACAAATCCTTTGTTTCTCACAGAAAATTCATTCAACACATTTCCACACACTTAGGCTTGGCCATGGAAAGCAGAAACTGGAACACTTTAGTTCCTGCAAAGCTTAATAGAAAGTGTGCCATAATTCACCGGGCTCCAGCGAGGAGCTTTGGGCAGAAGACCGGTATCCAACGGTAATGTTTGATTTATGCAGAGCTATTCATTATACATCCGTAGAAGAGTTACCTGGCACCCAGGAGACATTCCTTAAATTGACGGCGTTAACAGAAGTTTCCAGGGCTCCCTCTGAATGCCAAGTAGAGCAGAACTACAGCAATTTGCAAACTCAACAACATACTTCTATGTGTTTAACAGACAAATTACAGCTTAAGAACAACAGATAGCGAGTTACTGAAGGCTTCAGGTTCTCCAGTACGCAGGTTTCCTTCTGTGCCAGTGCCCTTCAAAGGAAGCCCATCAAGCCTGGGTCACCCTCCTCTTTCACTTCTGATGCTGCTGGACCTTCGACCTTCAGTCGAGGAGTCTCCAGTGACCAAATCACCAAGGCCAACTTCCTCTGGTAAAACCCCAAAACCCTGTAGGGGCTGCAAAAGAACACCACAGCCCTGCCTGGGTCTGCAGGAGCCCATCTGAGCTGTTGTTCACCACCCTGCCACCAGGCAGGGACACTTCCTCAGCAGCCTCAGGAGCGAGGGCTGGGAGAGTGGAAGGAAGGTCTATAAGGAAAGGGGAATACATGCACACACCCCACACTGCATTCAGGGCAGACGGGCTTAAGAGAATGAGAAGCACTTCTACCATCGGCGCAGGAAAGCAAAGGGGCCACAAGTTTATTTCAAAATACTTTCCATTTTGGATCCCCTTTCCACAGCCTGACGATTAGGTCTGTTCATTGGTCTATTCACTTATATAAGCAATCATGTTCAGAGTCACAAATAGTCTATGTCCAGCTCTGCAAGCTTCACATCTCTCTTATCAAAAAGCTGCACTACAGTGAGACATTCTCTTCTTGGCTCTCTATCAGTAAGTTTGGAAGAAAAGGAAAAAGATCTGTGAGTGGCACAGCTCTGTGGGAAACCATGACATCCACACAGATGACAGCTTCATTTCTGCTTTTTCCAAGGAATCCAAAATGACAGATGCACATACTTTTATTATGGTAGCATCCACCAGCAAAAATCATTCCAAATGCTGTTCCAGACTACGAAAAAGAGCCAAACCCATAAATCATATTATCAATTTAAAATTTATTCTGAGCTGACTTCTTAGTGAACTAACCAACCACGTGAGCAGACTTTCACAAGTTCTGTTGTAAGAGCAGTGCTAAGCTGTTCTGATACAGGATGAAGACTCGACACTCCCAGCTCCTCTGGGACGGACTCCAGCACTGCTGCGCTGATAAGACTGCAACTTTTTCTTGGAGTTCCCTGAATTTAAAGTTTTAACACTAACATTCATGAAAAATGAGGTACACATATAATAATCAAGACATTCTAGTAGTAAGTGTGTGCTTGCAAGTTTAACATTTCCCTGTGGTTATATAAACATGGATATAAATTGCAGATGTATCTGTATGATGCGCTGACAAAATTTATAATACACACTGGAAAATTAGAAAAGACATCACAAAGAAGTATACATGAAATGAAGAATACCATGCAAAGCAGCAGCATTGTTGTTGCTCCCATACTGACCAAAGTAACAACACAAAGCCATTAAAAAAAAAAAATCAATGTAATTCTAGCTGTATTGGTTGGAGATTATTCTAATCTGCAGTGCAATGAAGCTGTGATGCTATAATAACTGTGCTCCACAGCCAGTCACTGTGTTTTAAGAAGGATACAAGTCCACCAAAGAAAGTCAAGAGGAGAGTTATAAAGATGTTAAGAGATCTAAAACATGTGACTTCAGAGGTAGAAGAAAGGAGAAACATCACAGTGCCTGGGAACTGAGGCATTAAGTGCTGTCTCTGCATGGGCCAAATTGCAGCTGGAATTCCCATGAGGAGCACTTGCAAAACCTCTGCAACGGGCACTTCCTATTGAACACCAGTATTTTCTGAGGAATTTTCAGTAGTCCTCTACTCCACACAACACTCTGTTACTTCAATTTATATTTTTTTTTTAGTCAATGCAATGTATTCAGGAAGGTGGGTTTTGTTTGGTTTTAACAGATGCAAAAATATGTTTCCTTCTCAGCTGCTTGATTCCCTACTATCTACCGATAACAAGATCCACAGATAAACAGGTAGGTCTGACCAGATGGCTTGAGCCATCATCACAGAAGATGGACAAGCTTTGCTTGCCATATGGAGCATACCCTTTGAGAAGGGATTGCCCACAAAGACCCCAAGACAAAACCAACAATATATCAAGCACAGAAACACAGGGATGGATTAAAGTTCACCTCTGATTACCCAAAGAACGACAACTACAAAAGGTGTTGACAACATCTCACAAACAACCAACAAGGCAATGGGGTAAAAACACAGCAGTCGGCAGTCTGACAAACACTTAGAAGTATCTCTCTTTGAATTCTTTGATTCAAGACTTCATCCAAAGCTCTTTGGTGCTCACTGAGCTGAGACCTTGGTAGCACACAGTACCCAGCTTATTTTGTAAGCTACTCCCACTCTGGAGGGAGAGGAGGAAGCAGCAATGCTTCTTCCCATTCGTGGTGAAGATAAAAAAAAAAAACAAACACCAAACTCACTCCAACAGTCCAGCAAAGCTGAGCAGGAGGGTCCTGGGCTCTCTTGGCTGCACAGCTCAGGCCCCAGGACTCCCTGCTGCAACCCACACAAAGCACACTGCCTGGGCTCCAGAGCATATGGTTTACATCAAGCCACTGTTTCAGCTCCTGGAGAACTATGGCAACTGCTTGACTCAGCAGCAATTTCTGGGAGTGTAAAACATGAAACCCATTCCAATACCAGGCCTACTGAAAATTTCCAGGTGCTGAGCATGAGATGGAGATGGATATAGCACAGACTATAAAATCAGGTACGATACATAGAACTGTAACCCATCTACAGTAAAATCTTCAATTGCAAAGAGAACGGAGCAACATTTAGAGAATAATGTATGTCATAAAAACTTTAATTATTCTCAACTCCCTAATAAACAAGAAATGGAAAAAGCTGAACATTTGACAGAACCATCTCAGAAGTGTTTTTAAAACCAGCTACTTCAAAAGCAGTACCAGAAAGTGGCTTTTAAATCCACCACTCGAGTCATTTCTTTGTCTAGATACATCTCCTCCACCTGCTGTTTAACTCACATGGGTATTATTCTGTTTTCCATGCTAGCGCCTTTCTTTCTAAGTTTGATTACAGATTCTCTTCAGTGCATCTTTCATGGTTGTAATATTATTAGCTTGCTTACATTTGAAGTTCTTCACTTGACAAAAGTAATCTTCATTTCTAGTGTATCATTCTCTTTGATATGGCTCAACTGTATCAGCCAGAAGCACCACCAGAATGACTAAGAAGGTAAGGATTCCTTTTCCCACACAGGACAGAGCCACAAATTCAACATCAACTGTTCTTCTAATGGACAAGCTAATGGACAAGTGAGTTTCAATTGTATATGCAAGTATCCTTTCAATCTTTGTTTACTGACTTAGTTCAACTTTTTTCAGGCTTCAAAAGAGAAGCAGGTAAGGAGGTTCTGGCCTCTGTGGTACTCCAAGTTTGACTCAGAGTTCCCTGCCCTCAGGGAGGGAACCTCTCCTTTATCATGTCTGTCACAGGAAATTAGGTTTGCAAAAAGTGGAACTCACTGATTAAAAGAAAATCTGTCAGTGGACCTGATAAAGCCACCAATTCCATCTGATTCCCCCAAGCACATCCTTTCAGTTGCCAATCCTTCCAAAGGAGGGAATTTGGTGCTTCTCCTCTGCCACGCACTTGAGGTTTCCCAGTGCTGACCCTGCATTGCTCCGCAGGACTCCTGGCTGCTTCAGCTGGGGGCTCTGATGACTTTCAGACCCAAACAAACGGGCAAGAAATTCACACTTCTACGCTTCAGTGTACATCCAACTGCAGAAGGAGTACAAACATCAACTTACAACATCTTAAGCTCTGTTTCTGAGATAAATCAGAACCTAAGGGTACTCTACATGGTGAGGTCTGAATTTAATCTGACAGCAATCAGAAACATGTCAGAAGCAAAGAAAAAAGATAACAGAGCTTGTTTTCCTCTAGATAATCCTTTCACAAGCTGTTTCCTAGCTCTAATCAGAAATTCAGTGACAGCCAGGAGACCTGCTGGAGAAAAATCAGAACATGAATCCACATCAAGCTCCTTGTGCCATGGCAGGACATTGTCTGGAACAAAAAGAGCTGCTTCAAAGTTTGCGTCATTCACTGTGGACATGACTCTAGTCTTCACATTATTTACACACCTGATCCGTGGTGGTTTTCATATTCACATTCCTCTGTTACTCAAACCTGAGAGTACTTTTTCTTGGAGTGAAACCTTCAGTAAACAGAGCAAACCTTCAGTGTCTAAATAGTCTAAAATGAAGTACCATAGAATGGCTTAATTTGGAAGGGACCTTAAAGATCTTCTAGTTCCAAACTCCTGCCATAAGCAAGGGTGCCACCCACTAGATGAGGCTGCTCAGGGACCCATCCAACCTGGCCCTGAATGCCTCCAGAGATGGTGCATCCACAACCTCTCCGGGCAACCTGTTCCAGCACCTCACCATCCCCTGAGTAAAGAATTTCCTCCTAACATTTAACCTAAATCTTCCCTCTATTAGCTTAAAGCCATTCTCCCTTGTCCAATCACTATCAGACTGTGTAAAAAGTCAGTTCCTCTCCTACTTGGAAGCTCCCTTCAAGTACTGGAAGGCTGCAATGAGGTGTCTCCAAAGCCTTCTCTTCCCAAGCTAAACAAACCCAACGCGCTCAACCTTTCTTCACAGAAGACATGCTCCAGACCTTTGATTATCTTTGTGACCCTCCTCTGGACCCACTCCAACAGCTCTGCATTCCTTCTATACTGGAGGCTGCAGGTCTGGACACAGTACTCCAGATGGGGCCTCACAAGGGCAGAGTAGAGAGGGACAATCACCTTCATCTCCCTGCTGGCCATCCCACTGTTCATGTTGCCTACAAAGATGTTAAATAGCACTGCTCCCAGCACCAATCCCTGAGGAATGCCTCTCATCACCAGTCTCCACTTGGACATTGAGCCATTCTTCTCTCACTCTGTACACATATCTGGGATTGCCTCAACCCAAGCGCAGCACCTTGCACTTGGCCTTGTTAAACCTCATTAGATTCCCCTGTGCCCAATTTTCAAGCATATGCAGGTCCCTCTGGATGATGTCCCTCCCTTCTATTGTGTCAACTGCATCACTCAGCTTGGTGTAATCAGCAAACTTGCTGAGGGTACATTCCATCCCACTATGTCATTAATAAAGATGCTGAAGAGCACTGGTCCCAAGATGGACCCCTGGGGGACACCACTCATGACCAGTCTCCATCTGGACATAGAGCCATTAACAACTCTGTAGCTGCAACCATCAAAAACTCAAAAACTCCACCAGGAAAGCAAATATTGCCACAGAGCTAACAATCCTACGATAACACAGATGCTCTCTCCAGCACTGATGCCTGCATGATGCTGTTCTGCCCAATCTGGACGTTGGTCTGGGCATCACTTCATCACAGTCTGTCCACAAGTCCTTATCTCTGTCTGCAGGTGAGCCAGACTCTTCCCCTGGAGTGGGCCTCCAAGAATACCTACAGACCAGGTAACAAAAGAGAGAGCTTATTGTTTCTGGGCTGTCATGCATTCCCTCCTCATCCCATGTCCCAGCAGTTAGCTTTGAAGTGGGTTGGCAGGGGACGTAAGTCAGAGCTTGAGCATGTACTTTTGTGAGCCAAACCCCCATCCTGCTGCCTGTAGCCATGGCCATCGATCTCCAAGCAGGAAAACACACCTATGAAAATTGCACTGCTCGTTAAGAGGCCAGCTAGACCATAGAAGCATGTTTGTGTTGTGCGGCTGGATCATTTCTTATGAACTTAAATCTCCATTCCATTGCTCTGTTTTCACATTAGCACAATTTCATTAAAATCACTGGCACATTACAGAGGCAGTGGAGTGAAGAACATGGCCCTGTTCCTTCAAAGGCTGAAGGAAACATTGTACATAATTACCCTGATGGGAGATATGGACAAGGGTTATGGAAACTCACAGCAGGTGGTACAGTCCTCTATCTGCACCAGCTTTCACTCCATCCCCACCAAGCAGTGGTTACTCACACACATAAAGCACAAGGCTTTATACCCTTAGCTCATATTACTTTCTACGCTTAGTTTCATTCAATGAAATACTCCCATTCATACATCTAATTTCCTTCCAAACTTTCCTCAGCTCTTGGCTGCTGGGATGTTTTATGGCAGATCCACAAAGCAGGAGATGAATGCTGTCCTTCTTGTTACTGGTTTGGGATGTTGAGTTAAGGAGGAATTGACACCTCTCAGCTACATTCACCTCTATATGTCATTATCCAAAACCTTTGAAGAAAGAGTTCATCTCAGGTACCTCAACACCTACTAAATTGTGTTAGTCACTTGCAGAAACAGTACCAAGAGCCAAAAACTCATAGCTTCAACTGTTCCTAAACCATAATTTTGACCCCTCTCCCAGAAAAAAAGGTCAGTGAGACACTTCTGAAGCAAAGACTAGTTTTGGACCTAAAGTCTTGTCAATTTGGGTGCTGTGGCTATGGTTTTGTCTCATTTCAATATGTATATCACAGACTTCACCAAAATTGCCCTCCCTAAGAGCTCTGGAGAACTTGCATATGGAAGGGCTGGTTTACTCCTTTCCCTAAAGCCACCTCAATACATGCTAAACCTGCTCCCTTACCTTGTAAAGTAGCATAGATTTTTTTAATCTACCAGAGATTCACATGTTTATGTAAAGTTTTTCCATTCCATCTCTAGTTGAAGTGCACGTTTAACTTTCCACTAGAAACTGCCAAAAATTCCTCAGGCTCACAAAGTCAGAAAGTAGGAATTCAAGCTTCATCATGCGCTGAAGGAAAATAAGTTAAAACTCTCCATATATTTTTCACATTACATACCCTTCATAAATCAGAAGAGTTTGAGTTTCCCCAAGTGCAGGTTTACTAAGAAC
The DNA here is from genome assembly GCA_024606505.1 of Aquila spilogaster. Lineage (NCBI taxonomy): Eukaryota > Metazoa > Chordata > Aves > Accipitriformes > Accipitridae > Aquila > Aquila spilogaster. The sequence continues at coordinate 13,681,315 of JANHGO010000073.1, forward strand.
AAAACACTGGCTCTGCACTAATCTCTGCTCTTTCATTAGAAGCTTTTAGGGATTAAGTTTCTTCAAAAAGATTTGAAAAAGTACATCCTAAAATAACACAATCAAACTTGCTTCTTCCTATTCACAAATGCAATGAAAAGCATTATTTAATGTCCTGTAATATACAACTGCTCACAATTCACATCTTGAATTAATACCAGTTCTGATTCTTCTAAATAACTTCAATACATGTTATCTATTGTAAAAGATCTTTCAAAAAAATACATGCACAGGTTTGTACCCTGAAACAGGAAGCTGGCTGCACATAGTCCAAGTCTCCCAAAGTTCAAAACTCATAGATACTGGAAAAAATGCAGAATAATATTACCACTGTCTTTCAGAACTCTACACTAGGTTGGACTCAGACAAGAAATGGATAAGCACAGATTTTCCATAGTGATAAACAACCTTCCTATTTCATTTCATTTTCAGAAAGAAAACACCATCAGTCAGATCCAAAGTAATGCCTTCGTGCAAAGCCCACAGTTGTACTCTACATTTCTCTATATCCAGTCCTATAACATCTGAGCACATACAACCGATGCAAATGGCAACAGATCCCTGCAGTCACATCAGTTTACACACTGTGGTTTGCCAGCTATTAGCTGGGGTTGGTCAGCAAAGATTTTACCCAATTAAAACCCTTAAAAAGAAGTTGAACATAGTGAAAAGACACACATCTCTGCAGGTTGAGAATCCACTGACATCTCCCTTGGTTTAGCCTAGGGATATCTACAACTCTTTACACAGATTCCTACAAAGCCATTTGTAGATTGGTACATTGTCAGTCTACACAGCCTACGGCCTGCTATTATTAATTCCCCCATGTCTGAGCAGCCAGCATGGGAGATCTGGTAGGAGGGATGGAGGGAAAGGGGTTACTGATGCTACAAAGAAGAAAACAGAGGTACAGAACTGAAGATACTTTTTTTTTTCTTGACATAAATGCCCTTCATAAAAATCTTTTGTATTTGCTTTTATAATGAAGAAAGTCCTCTCCACCAATAGGTCTGCCAGACAGCATCAGCTGTCTTCTATTTCCAGGACAGGGAGCTGTGACAGCAGCACTGCATCCTAAGCACAGCGATGCTGTGGCTCTGTCACAACGTCCAGCAAGATCTTGCCTACAGCACAATTTCCTACCGTTGTCCTCAGCATAACAGTCACTGGCCACGCTGATTGGAAGGGAAGTAGGGGAAGTAGGGTAGATGTTGGCTTTTAGGATACTACGCCAGCCTTCCCATGGGGGTTTGAGACTTTCCAAAGACACAGGGAGTTTTAAATATTCCAGAAGAGAATTGACCATAGAGCTCTGCACCATCAACTGTTTTTTTTCTATTTGGAGTCAGGTTATACCTACTCAGTCATAGTAAGACTGTCCTGTTGCATGTGCCAGCATTAACTTCAGGGAATCTACTAACAGAGTAACTAGCAATATGCAGATGTAAATGTAGTAGAATCTGCTCTTTGCTCCCAGTTTGTTTGTGAACTTTGACTATGGTCTTCAAGAAGTACCACAGTAATTGCTGCTTAAATAAAATCACCCTGAGGCAGGACAATTTAACCTATGATTCTGGGAAAGAAAACAAAACAAAACAAAACAAAAGGAGTAAGGAAGAGGGAAAAGAACAACTGGGGTTAGAAAACTCAGAAAAAAATGGTAATCAATAGCTGCTCTTACCCCAGCGTCAAGCTAGAAAACAAAAATCCCTGCCCAGTCCACAGCTGAGGACTCACAATTATCTCCATGTGCAGAAAGGAAGAAGTATTTCATTGCACCCTGATATGTGAAGGAGCAGTGCAATTGCTCATTTAGCACTGGCACCAGGATCAGGTTTGGCATAGGCCTGGCACAGGCACAGCGAGAACACAGCTCTGAGTGGACAAAATTGCAAATACAAAACAACCATCTCAATAGCAGCAAACCCAACAACCTGGTCTTCTTTCTTCCGAGGGATAGGGACCAGCAACAAGAAGGATTGTTTTACTATTACCAGTGCTTTTATTACCACTACTAATACTCCTGCTGAAAACCAGCCCAAAAACTCCATGTCAGGAACATCTGCCATCACAGGGCTTTGACTGAACCTGCATGGCATGCAAGGTGCTGTTCAACGTAGTTGTAAACAGTCTGGATCTTGAAGTTCTGTACACTCAACACTGAGGAAGCAGCTCTGCATGACAGCAAAGACAGAACCCTACCTCCGGTCCCTCTAACCAAGGCTGCTCCCTACTGGCAAGGCAACAAAGTTTCTACTGTTCTACAAATAACTTAAGCAATTTGCTACTGTCTTCTGAGTTGGCCATCTGCTACCATTCAGAAGCACAAACATTCTGCTGAAGAAGTGAAGCTCCCTGAAAACACAGTTTTCACAGCCCCAAATACTTAAAAGCTCCTGCAGACAGTTCAAAGTTTTAATATTTGCCCTCTCCATTTTTACAGGGAATACTTGTACAAATAACAGAAGTTTAAAAGGTAAGTAAATAAAAATAAAACCTAAACATATTTATACAGCACAAACAGCTTAAGGTACATATACTGGAGGACCCTCTTGCTCTAAGAACTAAATGGGTCCCTTATCATTGCCAAAAATCTTGCAAACCCTATGGCTAATTTAATGGGGGCTCTTCCATTTCGATTGGAGTCTGTTTCTGCCACCCTCATTGACAGTGCCCCTGTCATCACCCCAGGGAGAGATGTGAGAAACACAAACCCATTTCTCCTTTACTTTGCTATAGTGGTGATTTAAAATCTATTTCCACTTCTCCACGGTTTCACATTCATTCCCATCTACCTCACACCATCAGCACATCCGTTCTGATGCTGGTCTGGAAGGGCTGTCACTGAGATGCATGCCATGCCTGCTGCATCCCTGACGTGGCATATCCCAGGGCTGCCTTGAGCGATGGCAGCCAGGAGGAGCGAACAGCAGGAGCCCAGAGCTCTGCCATGGGCAACCCAGCTCTGCAAACAAAACACTACATTGCTAACGAGAATATTTGGTTTCCTAAGACTGTTTTCTAAAGTTCACACTTTCTAGGTTTTCATTGCTGTAGCTGTACAGCCACAGAAGAGCCTATTTTTTTCTGTTGCATTTCATTTCCTTTTCTTTTCTGGGGGAACTGACCCATTTCTTCAAGAGGTGGATGCCATTCAGGACCTTCTTGGTGGACCACCACAGTGATGAAGATATTGGGGTCTTCACACCACGCATACCAAGGGCGGCTCTTCCTCTCTCCTCCGGTACATACATACACCCTGTAACTGAGGAGAGGGCTCTAGCATCACCAAGATCCCTGAGATCTTACAATACCACCGGTATCTAGATCAACAGTAAATCATCTCGCTCACAAACCGAATAAATGAAGGGGCTCAGAAATGAACAAAAAGCAGGAATTAAAAAACAGTCCCAAGCAGAACCTAACATTTACTGATTGAAATAAATGGAAATGGGAGGTCTGGGCAACTCTTGCATTTTCAGGCTCTCCGAATCTGCTCTCACAGTTTCTTTCACCAGAGAAACGCAAGCTGATCACTAAGCTGAGGTCATCCTCCCACACCTCTGTGTGGTACAGCTGAATTAGTATCCTCAGATGTCAGAGACAGACACCGTGACACAAGAGTTTGTGGGCTCAACTCAGCAAAATAATACTGTAATTCTATGATTAAGTATATGCGTATCGTTTGAGTTGGAAGAGACCATTAAATGTTGCGTAGTCCAACTCCCCTGCAACGAACAGGGACACCAACCACTAGATCAGGTTGCTCAGAGCCCTCTCCAGCCTGACCTGTGTCTACAAGGATGGGGCTTCCACCACATCTCTGGGCAACCTGTTCCAGTACTTCACCACTCCCACTGTAAAAAAATTCTTCCTTATATCCAATCTAAACCTCCTCTCTTTTACTTAGAATCCATTTCCCCTTGTCCTACCACAACAGGCACTGCTAAAGAGTCTGTCTCCTTCTCTCTTACAGCCTCCTTTTAGATACTGAAAAAGGTCTCCTGGAGCCTTTTCTTCTCCAGACTGAACAGCCCCAGCTCTCTCAGCCTGTCTTCGTAGGGGAGGTGCTCCAAACCTTGGATCATTTTTGTGGCCCTCCTTTGGATGTGCTCCCACAAGTCTATGTCTCTCCTATTGAGGACTCCACACCTGGACACCTCTGGAGTGAGGCCTCACCAGTGCAGAGTAGAGGGGCAGGATCACCTCCCTCAACCTGCTGGCCATGTTTCTTTTGATGTAGCCCAGGATACAGTTGGCTCTTTGGGCTGCGAGAGCACATTGCTGGCTCATGTCCAGCTTCCCATCCACCAGCACCTGCAAGTCCTGTGCTCTATCCTTTCATCCCCCAGCTTGTATTGGAAATGGGGGTTGCCACAAGACCTTGCACTTGGCTTTGTTGAACATCATGAGTTTCACCTAGGCTCACTCCTCAAGCCTGTCCAGATCCCTCTGGATAGCATCATTGTGTTGACTGCACTACATAGCTTGGTGTCATCTGCAAACTTGCTAAGGGTGCACTCAATCCCAATGTCGGTGTCACTGACAAAGATGTTAAAAAACATTGGTCCCAGTACTGATCCCTGTGGGACACCACTCTTAACGCACCTCCATCCAGACATTGACCACCACTCTGGATACAATCCTGCAACCAGTTCCTTGTCTTTCAGCTGTGCCTAGGACCAACACTTAAGCAGATGAGCAGGTGTGCAAGCACAGAGTAGACCACAGCATCAAACAGAGGGAGTCTATATCAGAGACAAACAATCACAATCTGCTTCCTGAGCCACAGAGGGGAACCTGAGTCCCTGCACTATCGTCCTCCAGGGAGGGTTTCAAGTGGAAGAGACCAGAGGCTGAGGCTGGGCATCACTCAGGCACCAGGTATTTTGAACAGCAAAAGTGGAGCTGAGGAGAGATGAGATATCACACTGAAAGTTTGTCTCTGACATGAATGGAACTAAGTCTGCTGGTCTCCAGCCCCATGCCCCTGCAATAAGATCTCAGACACTTAGCAAATATGTGTATTAAAAACATATGCAACTCAAAGTCACATTAAAGCCCCAGTCCGTCTGAGCCAGATGGAGCCTTTCTATCACTGCCATTTGCTCTCTAATTGTTTATAATACATTTACTTTGGGAGACCAGAAACAGCAAGCTGATGGTACAGCTCTGAGAGAGGCTGATGCAAAGCTTGTCTGATGCTGATCACAGCACCGCAAACACATAACCCAGAGCACCTACTCCTGTAAGTGCCGAGAGCCCTCTGCCAAGCCAGCTTCAAGCTGCTGCAGCCCCTCTGTGCTTGAGCCGAAGGGCCATCTGCAAAGGATCCAGCATTAAAAACCCCACACAATTACGTCACCAAACTCAGCAAGGCTTCAAAAGGTGATGAAAGGGAAAGACATTCAGACTATGTGAAAGTGCAGCCCAGTTGTTCGTGCAGGGCATGATACCGGTGCTGTGATGTATTTCAGTGGGGCTGCCATGTGAAGCAAGACACTATCCAGCAGGAATAGCAGCGACCAAATCCAGCTCTCCATCTACCTGGACAGAGGGATGGAGCACTCCCTTACAGAATACTCAGACAAATTATGTTGACTGCGCAGTTTCCCTTACTCTCGTCTTTTTTTTTTTTCTCCTTCTTTTCTGAGACAAACGAATGGGAAAACCAACATTCCAGCTCCAACAATTTCGTACTTTCTTCCAAACCCAAAAGTATAGCAGCCAACTATACAGTAAACATGACGACAAATAACCATTTGAAGAGTTGCCTCTTACTTTACAGCAGACATATATATTAAGAATGACTGACTCCTCCACTGGAAAAATAATCAGTATAATGCCAAAAGAATACAACAGTCGGAAAGATTTGCTGGAACAGGGACTGATGCGAGATGCCCAAAAAGACTTGATGAGTAACAGTGAAATAGCTATGCTGGAATGATGAAGTAGGAACACAATCTATAGTCCTCAAAGGGTAATTTGCTCTGTTTAATGAAAAGCTGATTTGACGATCAAGTTACTCATCGAATCGGGGTGATGTAAAATGCTCACTTCTCCAGACCCCATTCTAACTGGTTCATACATAATTTGGATGCACATTTTAGGTTTCCTTCCAGAGCAAGGAGAAGCTTGGATTAACTTCCTTATAGCACTATTTCAGTATTTCACCTGTGGTAATCAATAATAATCCATTAGTTTAGGAAAAGCTATTTACTTAGGATATACAATTTCCACATGACTAGGGTCATTCCTTCACCATTTTTCATTTCTCTACTACTTAGGGCTGCCTGCTCCCAGTATAGACCAACTCTGCCAAACGCAAGTCATGCACTGAAATGGAGCCACATACACAAAATGATTGCAGGGGCACTACAGGATGTGCAGGCTCCTTTAGCACAAAGACTTGGAGAACCAGGTGATCCAGGGCCAACAGGCATCCTACAGGCTCTGGCTTTTACAGGTCATTTCCCTTCATTTGCAGTAGCTGCTTCTGTCCTGCTGCCACTACACAAGCACTGGAGAACTCCTGCCACTGACACAGCTGTTATCCCCATAACGAGCCACAGCACTGTCCTGAGCTGTCATGAGCAATACAAAATGCGTTCGAGCTTGGGCATATATTTGCAGAAGCTCTGAGGAACAGCAGAGAGAGGGCCCCATGTTACATCCCTGAGAGCAGACCCTGGAAGCTGAGGAAGAGGAACTGAAGTTGGCTGAGCTGCGTGTGTCAGAGAGCCAGCAGCTGCCTGCCGTGGGAGAGAGGGATGCAGGAGAAGAGGTCCACAGAGATTTGTGCACCAGAGAGAAATGAACCCACAGCATGGAGGGGTGGAGGGTGCTTGCATGCCATCACAGGTATGCTGGAGATACAGCAGCAACCACCGCAACCTCCCCGGTCCCCAGGCTGTCAACACCAAGCAACAAAGGAGTCACCATGAAAACACCTTTGATGTTGCCCTTGATAGCAGCTGAGTGCTCCGGCACCTGGTCCACTTTATTACAGGCTTCTCTCAAGTCTACCCAGGAAATCTGACACTCTCCAGGTGCCTGTTTATCTCCAGAGCACCTAAGTCCTACTATCCTACAATAGGGTGCTGCCAGCAAGCACTGCAGCTGGGAACAAATCAGGGCTGGGATCAGAGCTTTAAGGAGTACAGACAGACACCCGGCTAGTGCAAAACCCCTCGCTGGTGTAAGTGCCCCTTTAGTGCAGAGGCAGGCTGTGGAGATGCAGGCTAAGCTGCCAGCCCTCTAGGTCCCAAATATTCAAGGGCGTGGAGAAAAGCTTAGGAACATGTGTCCCTGAGACCCAGAGAACAGACAGCAAAGCAAAACATCTCAGCCCTTCTCAATTTTATATCTTGGGCTTTCTAAGCCACTGTCTTGATCTTGGCAGTGCTTATCTTGGCACTGCAGCCTGCGAACATTCAACACAAGCTGCAGGCTTTCTGAGCCAACAGCACAGAGAAAGTATAGCAAACACATAGACAAAAATGTAAACTTGAGATCAGCGGCTTCACACTGGTCATGCACAGCAGACGATCTCCCAGGCCACTTCCTGTTGCTTCAGGAGCCCCACTGCTCCTTTCCAGCCCTGAAGACATGCACACTCCTCCTCAGGGGAGTAAAAGCACTTTGTGGTGTAACATATCAGCAAAACAGCTGCTGCTTCACAGCACTGAAAGCAGAAGAGATGAGTGGGATCTTCAGAGAGGGAACTGCACCAGTGACAGCTTAAAGGACACAGCACCTGGTGGCAGCACATCCCCACACCACCTCAGCCACACTGCTGTCCCCAGTGATGGCGAGAGCTGGGTGACACTGGGATGAGCAATCAGCCAGAGAAGCCACAGCCCCAGAACACCAGGAATGGAGCTTGGTAAGAATAGCGCTCTGCTTCAGTGGTCTGAAGACAGCAGAGCACCTGCAGGCTTCTCTACACCACCAGGAGCAGACATGAAGTCCAACCCCAGTTAATCAGGAACTCAGAAGCCACGTTTACCACTTCGGTGCCCTGCATGAGAAATGCCAGCATCACTCAGGCACTGCACGTATACGGGGGAAAGGGGCAGTTGACTATATGAATGCACACTCAGTACATCAGGTTGTACAGATGGGATTCCATTCCTTCCACTGGAACAGACAGTGTACACCATGTCTTTTTTTGAGTCATGACCTACTCCTCTGTAGCCCAGCTTCTGCGAGTATCTCCTTAACCACGCATCCAGGCAGACACAGTCCTCGCGCAGTCTGCAGGGCTGGAATGATATGCTTGAGGGCTTTCACACTTCTGCACACCCAGAGGCTGGTACAGAGCTACACAGTTAAGACCATTACAGCACCATCCTAAATAGCTGAGAAGATATATTACATAGAGTCAAATGAAGTGGAAAGTTCCCTTGGAGACCCCACAGCCCTCTCAGTGTATGTCACACATCCTGGACAAGGAGGGAGCACGAGAGCCCGTTCTGCTGTCAGTAAGGCTCTCAGTCTGAGCTCAGCTTCCTAAGGTTCCTCCCAGTTTTCTCCCACCGTCCACAGACGGTGCTTCAGTGTTCTTTGTATGAGAGCAGCCAAGGAGGGGTTGTTCCCACAGGAGGACAGCTTTCCACCCGCCTGTCAGTAACAGCTCGGCACCCTTCCACCCGCGGGACTCGGCAGCAGGCAGCGAGGGTCTCTGGGCAGCTCTCAGCCGCATCTCCCGCAGCTCGGCTCCGGCACAACGCCCCTCTCTGTCGCCTCCTTGGCCCCAGGGGCTGCCCGAGTCGGACTGCGGCGCCAGTGGAAGGCCAGAGCTCACCGGGGAAAGCCTTTTCTTTCTTTCCAGACAAAATCGCAGGGCTCCTTCCCTCCCTTCGCCACGGTCCCCCCTCGCTGAGCTCAGGCAGCCTCCCCGTCCCCCGGGCACAGCTCTAAGCAAAGGCTCCCAAACGCGGAGTGAATTTGGGACCGGTTACCTCAGCAGGGGAGCACCACGGCAAGGGAAGGGGAACAGGGATGGATTTATTTCCACAAGCTTCAGCCTCCCTCAGAACCGCTTCAGACGTTGCAGTCGGACGAGGAGAAGGCAGCGTTCGGCAGCTGGCTGCCTCCCATCCCGGGCTGCGACACTTCTCACTGACATCGCCTGTGCCCCCCAGCACACCAACTGCCCTCTCCATCCCCTTCTCCTCACGTTCAGGAGTCCCGGGAACTGCACATTGGGCTCCCGTCAGGGAACCTTCCCATGGCTCGGGTCAGACAGAGCTCTCCGTCTCGCTGGGCTCCGTGCCGGCCCCCTGCAGCCGCACTGGGCTAGGACGAGGCAGGCAGCAGGGCCGGAGAGCAGCGTCCGTCCCGGGAACCCAGCGGCTAAAGCCCGGCGCTGGATTGCACCCTTAGGGCTCCCTGCACCCGCCTCGGGCCGCGCTCCGGGCACAGTCTGAGAGGGGCTGAAGCGGCTCCGCGAGGCCGACGGTGCCGAAGTATCGGCGGACGGCCGCACTTTTGCTCCGCTCGCCGCGCTTCGCGTCGTTGCGCCGGGCGGCACCCGCGCCGCTACCGCCGCCGACATCACCCACGTCCGCTGGCGTCTGTCGGCCCCGCTCGCGCCCGGTGCCGGTGGCCG
>JANHGO010000073.1:13700202-13723207 GCA_024606505.1 Aquila spilogaster
TTTTTGGATCACGTACTTTTCTTTGTTTGGGTTGGGGTTTTTTTGTGCGTCTGGGTGTTCCCCCCTACTCTTCTTATGCCGGGGAGCGGCGGGGCGCGGAGCTGCCGCCCGCCCGGCGTCCGTCTCCGCGGGGCTGCCCCGCTCCTTCCTGCGCGCCCCGCCGTCTCCTCCTCCCGGGCTGCCGGGACACTGCAGCGGGGCGGCCCTGCGGAGGCGGGCTTCTGCCCTCCGCCCCCCGCCGGCCCTAGCCCCGATCCCGGCCCTCGGTCCGTCCCGTCCCGTCCCGCCCCGGGGAGTGCGGGCTGCCTAACACCTCCTTCTCCCATTCACAGGCTGGTGCTCACCCCTCCCACCTGCACCCAGAGGAGATCCGAAGTGTCGTGGCATTCGTAATAGGTCGTCTACTGGCTGAACTAAAGAAAAAAAGAAAAAAAACAACCAAAAAGAAAATGGGGGAGATGGGTGCGGACATCACAGTCCTTGCCTGCTAACACAAATCAAAGCAAACCAAACCAAAAGCCCAGCTTCGCACCTGCTCCTGTGCAGACACCCGCCCTGAGTGTTGCTGCTGCAGCAGCGTGTGCAGGACGGGCGTGGAGGCGATTGCGGGGGCCACGCTGCCAAACCGCACCCGCACCTCTGCTGCTTGGGGTACTGCTCCAGGGCCCCGCTCTGCTCGCTGCTCAGCGCCGAGCTGCTCGCACCTCTACCCATGGGAGCGCAGCAGTAGCGTCTGTGCTGCCGACAGCAACACTCAGTTCCCCTCAAGCCCCAGGTGCCGGAAATTAAGTACAGACAGTGGCTTGTGGTTTTATAGCAGAACACTGCTGGTTGTATGCCCTGGTGATACTGCACTGCTATACTGGGGGTGGTGGCATCCCCCAAAGAACCACACTAGAGTTTGCTTCCCAGCAAAGTGACTCCTGTGCTCTAATGGCACCTGGGGGCTGGCCATGGTGAGGTGGGGGCTGTAGCCAAAAAGTGAGCTGGAGACCCAGACAAAGAGACTTTTAGAAGCAAAGCTACCCACCAAGGAGGAACGGAGCCTCCAGATGACAGGGTTCAGGCAGCTAGAGGTAGGGAACAAGTACCACCTACCATCCAGATCCCAGAGTCTGGGATCTCAGCATCGGAAAAGTCCAAATCCTGCCTGAGGCCTGCAGCAAAAACATTTGTGAAGAAGGTATTGTTGGACCAGGCAGTCATCTGGGAGCTGCACCTGCTGGATTGCTGCACAAAGCTGGGTGTTTGCTTTGCTTTGCTTTGCTTTGCTTTGCTTTGTGCTTAGCAGGCAAGGACTGTGATACCCACACCCCTCTCTCACATCTTCCTTTTGGTTGTTTTTTTTTTCCCTTGTTTACCCCAGCAGGGGACCCATTATGAATGCCACGGCACCATGGATCTCCAGGTATGGGTGGGAGAGATGGGCAGATACTTGCCCACGAGAGCAAACATGATGCTTGGTACCTGGCAAGGCAGGTGCACAGCCTCAGTACCTGTACTCACATACCCACTGAAAGGCTTTGCATTTCTCTCCCATCTTTCTTCACCACCTGCCTGGTGCAAGTGCCTCCAGCACAGACAGAGGGCTGATGCATGCAGCAGCACAGCCATCCATCCCAATGGAAGTGCCCTCTCAGCCCACCTGCATGTGCCATACGCCAGAGAAGTCTTTCACTTAAAAGGCAGAATTCCATCAAGATTGTGAATAACTCATGAATCAAGCAGGGTGCCACGTTTTCAAGAGCAGGGACTTGTTCCCATGGTAATGTGGAATTTGTTTTTCAGCAGAAAAGGCATTTGCTGTAGTTATCCATTAGCCCAACTGACACCTGACTTCTGGTATTAACATATAGCCCAGACCAAGACAAGGGATATTTGGGATTGCTGATTCTTCCTTCTTTTCTTCATGCAAACAATTCTCTTCCAAGCTATGTGCAGCCAGGCAAATTATCACTGAAAGCCCCAGAGCAGCGAAGATACAGCACTGGGAGCCTGATTTCTGGGATTTCTGAACAACTCACTGGAGCAGATCCTTCGCTGGCAGAGCTTAGCTTCTAACAGAGCTTCTTGCCTCATCTCCTTTGATCCCCTTTTGCGCTTTGCTAATTATGAGGTAATGAAACAGCTTTGTGCATTTGGCAAACAAATTTATTCACTGCTGACTTCCAGAATGTTTGTCATCAGTGCAAAAGATATCTGCAGCCCCTGTGGTACGAGTGGTAATCCCAGGTTCACACAGGCAGGTTTATAAGCAGAGGACAGACAGAGGTGCATTAAAGATGAACTGTAGTAGGCAAAATTTGCCTAGATATTTACTGAAAACCTCAAGGGTTCTGGGCAGCTTATCTCCTGTGCAATCCAGAGCATGGACTTGGACACAATCAAGCAGGCTTCAGCCCCAGCACTGGTGTGTATATGGAGGTGGCAGTGTGGGCTGCAGGATGGGCAGCTGGCTTGTGGCAATTGTCTGAGAGCTGGCTTCCACACAAGCTGCAGTCTTGCCTCTGGATGCAAGTGAAAACACTGCAGCCTTTCATGAATGACAGTAACGTTTCCTTTACTTACAAACATGAAAGTAGGACTGCTATACTAAAGGCATTTCTGAACAGTTATTCTAATGGTTTTCATCACAGCATTGAGAAAATTGTTTGAGACCTGCAAGAATTACCTGTACATATTAAGCCTAAGCACCTATTTCACTTCAAGATGAATAGAAAACTAATGTTAATTACATAATGCTTTTGAGTTGAAGTGTACACTTCTGTTGGAGGCTAGCAGCCTGCAGCAGAGAGAAACAGGATGAAAGAGAGCCAGGTATTGCCTTCCAGCCATATAACACTCCTGTGAGCACCTGGTAATCACCCCCTTCCCTGCAGATTGTCTTCCTTCAGCATCAGTGTACACACAGTTGGTAGAAGCACAGGCAGCTGCATCACATAAAATGCATTTTGTGCTCATTTTGTATTAGAACTCTGAAAAAGAAGGCAATGGGGGAATATATCCTTGTTGTGAGTGGCTCATGAGTAGTAATAATTCATTGGCTGAACTTTGTCTCTTCTTCTGGTGATCAGTGTTTGCAAACAGTTTCTTAATGTGTTTGTTAATTACTTCCATGTATATGTTCACTTCCATTTGTATGCTTCCATCAAAACTAAAAGAAAGATTCTCATTGTTTTAGTAATGAAATGGTTCAGGCCACTTGCATGAGACTTGTAGATACATTTAAGAAGAAAAACTGTCAAAAGAAACTGAAAAGTAGTTAAAGTGAAGTGACCGGAGGAATGTCAGTGTAGCCTGGGTTCCTGTGCCCATGTGGTAGACTCATTTAAGCAGAGATGAAAGAAGAGGTGGTTGTGTCACACAGTGTCTGCATGTGGACACACAACAAGCATGGTTTTTCAGACAGCAGTGGAGCTGACATTTCTTGCTTTTTGAGTTGTTTGTGTCTGAAACCACATCTTTTCCATGCTGTTCTGATCACAGAAACCCTGATGTTTTGATGCAGGACCCAAATGCATAGCACTGCTGCTGTTGTGCTCCATTTGGCGGCTCCTCCTTCCCACGGGGTCAATATGAAGGCAGCTGGGCCTCCAGCCCTGCAGTACTAAATAAATGACTCAAGGTGCACCTGTCTCCCCCATGCAGACATCACACTGCCTGCACATGCCATGCAAGCACACCTTGGTCCAGAAAACAAGCCCTACAAAAATGGCTTCTGAGGCCACCAGTGAGGCCAGCCAGGCAGGAGCATGTTGGTGGAGGCTGAGCAGACCACACAAAGCAGAGCAGGCCAAGAAGACTAGGGGCCATGACTTCATTCAGGACAATGGTTGTATGGTCAGAGTGCACTGGGAGATGGGGAAGGTACTGTGCTTGGGCTTGCCACCTCCCTGGTGTTGCAGGCCAGAACCACCCTACAGCAGTGAGGCCAAGGGCTGCAGAGGCTTACGGCTCTGCCCTGACTCTTCTCTTGCCTTTCTAAAGCACCTTCCTGCAGCATCTCCTTTCAGTCTTTTTTGGCTTTTTCTTCCAGGGAAGAAAGATCCAAAAAGTGTGTCTCTGTAGCTGATCTGAACAAATTCCAATTTACCGTACTGTCAAAGAAACTGAAAAATTAGTTATTGTCATAGGCCCAACCCAAACTCCAGTCATGGATCTAAAATAACAACTCTGCCTTCAGTGTATTTCCTGAAGTTCATTATATCAGTCTGTTTATTCTAAGGTTCTTTCATTTGGTCCTTTTTCTCTCTTTTTTATCAATCCGCCTAAGGAGGCATGTCTCAGCTACTGCAGCAGCTGCCCCCAAATCCAAGTTCTCCTCCTTCTCCCAGTGCTCTGTCTGCACAGAGACTCGTTATCCAACACTATGAGAGTGGGTGGTGGTAAGAGCATGCTTCTCCTCTCTGTTAAACAGCTTTTGCTCCTAGAATAAATGAATGATTTCCTTTGAGTGTTTATGGGTATGGAGATAGCACTGTATTATTCTAAAATGTGATTTGTCATAACAACGAGCATATGATGACATGATTCCCCATTCCTCATCTCTTGGTGATTTTCTTTACGAGATTGTGTTGATGTAATTCAACCATATAGAGTTGTAATCTTTACTACTTCACCAGACACCTTTCAGCACTACAAATTGTCAGCAGTAAAATAGCAGAATACAAGATCTGATTCTGAAAGTGTTCACAGAATTTATGCTTAAAGCCCCAAGAACACATTTCCTTTGCTCTGGCAAGGTTTCACAAAACCCAAGCCTAGCTCTGGGACTGACAGCTCAATCAAAAACGAGGCGGGTAAATGCAGCAAGCCCTAAACTTCAACAAATGCAAGTCTTGCTGTTGTCTGCCTGGAGCATACAATGCTCAGAGGTATAGGACCTCTGCCAGTGAGATGCCTGGAGAGGAATGTTCTCACCTTGGGGACTATCAGGAGGAAAAACTAACTGACTTGAAATCCAGTGACAGGCACCATGAGAGAGCCAAACTTGGCTAACTGGGTTTAAGGTTATTTCAACTGCTGAAACTCACAGTCAGCACAAAGAAGCATTGAGTCCGGAAAGCATCATCTTGGCAAGCAGCAGTCTAACAAAAAATGTGTCACCTTGGCCACTCTTACTGTCGGTTCTTCCAAATTAAACACAATGGTAGCTGCTGCTAAAATGGAGAAAAATGCCTTGTACTTCTGCACTGAACCCTCAACAACAGAAGATCACTTAACTGGAGAGGCACACTGAGTTTCAAAGCTGTGGTTCTTGCATGGCTTTCATATCTCCACAATGAAGCTGGTGGTGACGCTGAGACACCACTCTGAAGAAAAGCCTCAAGGAGAGACAGAGTTTAGGGCTCTACACAAAACCCCAACTTTATCCACTTTGCCAAAATAAACTGGTTTCCATCATAGCTCCAAGGGAGCTCCTCCTAAGTCCTACAGCAGGAGCTATGCACTCTGCCAGAAATTGGGAGCACTGAGGACACAGAAGGGGCTGCCTATATTCACCACTCTTTTCAGGGCCAGCAACTCAGAGGGAGCCAGCCCAGGGACAGGGATCTCCACTCTTGTGAGGAATGGTCTTTCTCCAGGCTTGGAACTCATGGGGATTGTTCTCTCCATCTCTCAGGCTCCATATTTGTAGGGATTGTGTGAAGATCAGCAATGCTTCGTGAAACTGAAAGTCTCAGAGGAATTATTTCCCAACTCTCATAAATGTCTGCAGGACCCACATAAATTCCGTTACTTTAGCAATTTGTCCACGCTCATTTTCCCTAACTGTCCCCCTTCTTCACACAACTTGGGCAAATCTTCTGCAGCACTAAGATGCTTGTGCTGTCCTTTATTCTTCAGAGAGAGTCCCCCTAGGCAAAAAATGAGGAGCTCCATTGCCTAAATCTTTGTGTCAGTCTGGAGACTGGAAACAATGCTGCTATTGCATAAGCCAACCCCCCAAACATTGACTAGTTGTGCCTGATTTCTTCATGAATGGTCTCTCTGTCACCAGGGCCATGAGGAAGGCCAGATCCCCACCCCAAGCCCTGGCTACCACCCTACAATAGCTGGATATTTCTGCTAAAGTGCTGGGCAGCAAGCACTGCTGGTGTTCAGCTGTTAGAGTTCAGCACCACTTAACGTTTCCCTGGCCAAGAGGTTGTCCTCACTGCCGGATCTACAGCTGGGAGAGCAGCACGCCCCACAGGCATAGCTGGAGCTGCAGGATGGGACTGGAGAACACTGCCACAGGCTCCAGCTCTGCCCATGACCCAGGAAGAAGAGGGATGCTTGGCTGGCATGTGAAGTTCCCTGAGCTCAGTGAAGACAGCCCTGCTGTTACTGCCTTTGGAGAAATATATTCCTAACAAGCAATATCTCCGCATGATTTAAGGGCTGGTTTGGAAACAGGGCATAGGGCCACCCTGGCAAAACTCTTCTGCAGTATTTATCTTATTCAGGGTGCTTTATCCTTCAGCTTTGCATGGATGAAATTCTTTCTCTGCTTCAGGGATTAGGTACTTTTATTAAGATATCTGGCCTGGGAGTGTAGACTAAAGACTATTGGTATCCAGGTACTGTAAAGGGAGTTGAAGTTCAGTCTGGCAACAGGAGCCAGTGATGACAGTGCAGTTTCAGAAGCTCTTCTCCAGCTGCACCCACTGCCCTTGTCTTCTCCAGCACTGTAGTTTTGTCACATCTCATCTTTCCTTTACTGAGTCAAATTTTCTCACTTTTCAGTTTTCATCCCTCCTCCTCAAATTATACTATATCACTGTTTCCTTCTACTTCTTCCTTTTCTCTCCTACATCTTTTTCAGCAACCAGGTCCAGTCCTCTGTCCCAGGGAGACAGAAGCTGCTGTACTTTTCTTCTCATTGTAACTGATTTCAGCACCTACCCACTCTTCCTCACCCTTTTCCCATAATCACCACTCATCCAATGCTTCTTCTGGCCCTATCCTGGCACTGCTGTCCCCTGATAACCCTTTGATGTTCTCTCTTGAGCTCTGACTTTCCCTTACCTCATTACCTCCTAACTCACCAACTCTCACCTTGACACTGATGCCATTTGATAACCTGGCATCTTTGCCCTTTTTCTTTGATTTGCCCTGCATCTGCATGTTTCAGACTCCCTGAAACAGACCTTGCCTTCACTATGGACTACTTTGCTGTTGGTCTGCTTGGCTGTGATGATGACATCTACTTTAGCATTGCCTCCCATGTTTGGCAGGTCAGTAAAAGATTTCACTGAGTCCCTTCACTCCTTTACATGAAAGGAGTGCTTCTACCTCTGGATAAAACTGCTTCTATATCTCAGTTTTCTTTACCTTCTGCAGTATCTCTAAAATCTTCCTTAACTCACATCACTTCACAGTCCTTCTCCTTCCCAGTTTTGTTTGCTCTTGCACACACTCCCTTCAGAGTGCTACTCTAAAGCATTTTTCTCCATTTCTTCCCTCTTGCTTCCCAGCTCCATCTCATCAAATAGTAGCTCCTCCTTTCACCTTTCAGACTCTTTCCTAGCTGACTGTTTTTAGCTTCTATCATCCCTGAGCCTTTGACATTTCCTTGCTTTCTGCCATATAGAACTTCCCCATGTGGAAATCTGCTGTGAAGGGCTGTTCCGTGTGTAAGCCTCATCTCTTCAAGAAGGGACTCAGCTCTCTGGTTTCTCACCCTGTCTAAGCAGAATGACTCCTATTCCTTCCCACCTCCAGCACCAGCTTGGAAAATGGAGTTGTACCATGGCCAGTGAAGTGAAACTGGCTTGATAACAACAGCTAGGTCATCCTTGCCTTGATGGAGAACACCTATGCAGACGGACGGAAATGGGATTTAAGCAATCCCCATAACATTAATACTTCCAGGTAATCTAAATTACTTCTGCATGCATCCAAGTTTAAAAAAAAAAAGAGCACATCACGGTTGACTCTTAGCAGTTTCTGGTGCCCAGCTATTGTATGTCTTTCTTTTTTCTGCCTGTAGGTACTTCTTGGCAGGGTTTATCTCATTTCTCCTGCTGTACAACAGCCAGAAGAACACAACCTCACTCTCAGTGAGGCTCTGGCGGCACCAGAATTGGATGGCAGTGCTCCATCCAAACAGAACTGCAAAGGCAATTGGCATGAATTTCCTGGTAGGAGAAGAGACTGCCCGAAGGGAAACTGCTATTGCAAGTGGGAGGAAAACTCAATATTTCCTCATACTTGGGATGTTTGGCACAGAAGTTATGAAAATAAAGGACAATCAATTCTTTTCTAGAGAAATAGGTACAAAGATAATTTTGATGAAAATTCTTTTCATAAACCCATTTCCCCCATGAGAATGCTGGCAACTAAACGCATTTTAAAAGCAAAGAAAAATGCTTAATTTGTCCTCTGCTGCCAGACAGGAACATTGCATTTCAGATTTGTCTCAGGAACTTCCTGAGCAAGTGAGTTTGACGTGTTAACCTCACTCTTAGTTGTGGTTAACTTCTGCTAAGTGCCAGTACTGCTAGGAGTTTATTGATTGCTTTTCAGGCTGAAGAACAGAGGAATGTTTAGAACATCCAATGGGACTTCACATTTAAACAACCACACAATAATTGTGATGGAGATAAGACTATTGTAGATCAGACCTTTTGAAATAAAATGTGCAGAAAACAATTTCTTGTTTCTTTTCCATGAGAGGACACTGAAGCATTGATTCTGATTCAATATATTGAATTTCTGGCCAGCTCACCCAACCTTTGCTGTCTTAAGTGAATGGTTGATGAATGATGAAAACTGGAAGAACTAGATCTTCACTAATCAATTTTGCCAGTACCTAGATGGTTAACCAAAAGAATCTGTTGCATTCAACGCTAAGTTGATTTCCAGCGGGTCTATTAGAGCCATACATTTTTCACAGTGTTTCTAAATTGAAGTGGTGGGAATTCAGACACGGGACAAACAAGAACTAGGAAAACTGCCACCAGAGGTGGTAAACGTCCCTAAGAAGTCAATCAAATATAGAGATATCACCTCTTGTTCAGTGAATCCCTCAGTTGGAGATCACTGCTGCTCAGATGAGTAGTGCAGGGAACGATCACTCCACACTGGCTCTATTCTTTATTCTTTTGCCTAGGTTCTGTCTCTGGACATTGCCAAAAAACAGACACTAGTCTAGGTGAAATTAGTGTGTGATTCAAACCAGACTTTTCTGTGGCTGTAATGTGAGTTGCGGGTAAGCAGAGCAGCTTCAGTAGAGAGTAGTTTGTTGTTAATATTTTTTAATATACAGCCAGCACAGTAATATACACCAGCATATCTGAATCCAAACTGCATCTTTCTGGCTTGTAAAGAGGACCGTGAACAAAGGCTATTCTGACTCAACCCCCGCATCACCCAGAGAGGGAAGCTTTCATAGAATGGCCTCGGTTGAAAAGGACTTCAAAGATCACCTAGTTTCAACCACTGCCGTGGGCAGGGTCACCAACTACTAGACCAGGCTGCCCAGAGCCACATCCAGCCTTGCCTTAAATGCCTCCGGGGATAGGGCATCCACAACCTCTCTGGGCAACCTGTTCCAGTGCATCACCACCCTCTGAGTGGAAAACTTCCTCCTAATATCTAACCTAAATCTCCCCTGTCTTAGTCTAAAACCATTCTCCCTTGTCCTATCACTATCAACCTGTGTAAACAGTCATTTCCCCTCCTGTTTATATGCTCTCTTCAAGTACCGGAAGGCCACAATGAGGTCTCCCCTGAGTCTTCTCTTCTCCAAGCTAAACAAGCCCATTTCCCTCAACCTTTCCTCATGAGAGAGATATTCCAGCCTTCTGATCATTTTAGTGGTCCTCCTCTGGACCCATTCCAAGAGCTCTGCATCTTTCTTGTGCTAGGTGCCCCAGGCCTGGATGCAGTACTCCAGGTGGGACCTCACAAGAGCTGAGTCATCATCCCTCTTTCCCTCTAGACCCTTCAGCATCTTTGTTGCCCTCCTTTGGATCCTCTTTAATGGTTTAATGTTCTTCTTATAGTGTGACATGCAAAACTGCACACAGTACTTGAGGTGAGGCCACACCAGCACAGAGCAGAGTGGGACAATCACTTTCTCTTGCCTAGATACCAATGCTGTGCCTGATGCACTGCAGGGTACGGTTGGCCCTTTTGGCTGCTATGGCACACTGTTGACTCAGATTCAATTTCTGTCAACCAGAACTCCCAGAACCCTTCCTGAGGGGCTGCTCTCCAGCCTGTCATCCCTCATTCTGTATGTATATCCAGGGTTGCCCTATCCCAGGTGCAGAATCTGGCACTTGCTCTTGTTAAACTTCATGCAGCTGGTAATCTAATTTGTCAAGATCTCTCTGCAAGGCCTCTGTACCTTCAAGCTCCTCAGCTTCAACAGCTCCTCTCAATTTAGTGTCATCTGCAAACTTACTTAGTATGCAGTCAAGTCCTGTATGCAGATCTCTTATAAAAACATTAGAGCTGGTTCTAAAATGAGGCCCTGAAGAACCCCACTGGTTAATGGTTACCAGCCTGATATAACTCTATTTACTATAATACTTTGTGCCAGATAATCAATCAGCCAGTTATTCACCCATTACATTATGTTTTTTTGCCTAGTTATATGCTGGACATTTTTTCCAGAAGGATAATGTGAGAAACAACATTGAAAGCTTTGCTGGAGTCCAAAAATAGTACATCAGCTGGCTGTCTGGGTAGCTATGTTTGTTCCTGTGGCTGTAGATGTCACAAGGGATGCAGAGGAATGAGTTTTCTGCTGGTGGATATTATGAACAGAGCTCCTGTGAGCAAGTATCCTGGTTTCAGCTGGCATAGTTAACTTTCATCCTACTGGTTGACATAGTGCTGTGTTTTGGATTTAAGATGATAATCATGTTGATAACACACAGATGGTTTAGATGTTGCCGAGCAATGCTTACATTGAGTCAAGGACTTTTCGGTTTCTCAGACTGTCCTGCCAGAAAAAAGGCTGAGGGTGCACAGGAAGCTGGGAGGGGATGGAATCAGAACAGCTGACCTAAACCAGCCAAAGTAACATTCCCTATCATATTATGTCATGTTGAACAGTAAAACTGAGAGGAGTTGGCCCAGGGCTGCTGCTTGGGGACTGGCTGGACACCAGTCAGCAGGCAGTAAGCATTTGCTTCTTGGTCCAGACTTGTTTAACATCATAATCAATGTCTTAGATGAAGGAATAGTCCATCCTCAGCAAGTTTTCTGATGATACAAAGCTCAGAGGTATGGCTGACACACCACAATGTTGTGCTTCCATCCAGTGAGACCTGGACAGGCTGGAGAGTTGTGTGGAGAGGAATCTTAGGATGTTCAACAAGGGCAAGTGTAGGGTCCTACACCTGAGGATGAGTGTCCCTTCCAACTGAAACTATTCTATGATTCTATGGCATTGTTTGTGAACTCACTGACTGCGCTGTTTATAGGCTCATTTTTGGTCAGCAGCAGGTCCCTTTCTCAGCTGACTGGAACTGGCTCTTACCTAACATGGGACAACTTCTAAACTGTCCTCACAGAGGCCATCCCTGCAGTTATGCTCTTTACTAGAACACATAAGCCCAACACATGGACTTCCCTTAAGCGGGAATCCTGTGCACCCCTTTCTGCTGCACTCAGGCTGATCTTGCCATTTTTCTGACACTGCTGTTGTCTATGAGGTCTTCACCCTGTGCGCCCCTGTCTCCTGTACAGGTTATGGCTGGGATACAGTTAATTTTCTTCAAAGTAGCTTGCATGTTGCTGTCTTTTGGATTTGTAACAAAAAGACTTGATAACACTCTGATGCTTAGTTGTTGCTGAGCAGTGCTAACACAGGGTCAAGGCCTTCTGTTTCTTACACTGCACTGCCAGTGAGTAGATTTAGGGTCCACAGGAAGTTGGCTGGGGCACAGATAGGACAGCTGACCACAGCTGACCAAAGGAATATTCCGCACCATATGATGCTGTGTTTAATAGTACAATCTGGAAAAAAAAGATGGAAGAAGGGGGGGGACATTCCGAGCTATGGCATTCGTATGGCATAATGAAGCCCTGCTTTCCTAGAAATGATGGAATATCTAACTGCTGATGGAAAGTAGTCAACTATTTCAGTTTATTTTGCTTTGACAGCATGCGCTCTTTTTATTTCAACCTAAGAATTCTCTTCCTTTCAATTTTTTTATTCTGTTCCCCGTTCACCTTGGGAGGAGTGAGCAAGCAGCTCTGTAGTGACTAGCTGCCTGTCAGGGTTAAACCACGACGACACCTAGAGGCATTGTGGGGAAAGGCTGAGCGCTGCTGCTTCCTCTGGCGCATTTACGGAAGGCGTGGAATCAGATTTTTGTTGAAATCCCGTTGGATTTCCCGTAGCTTTGCGAATCAGGCAGAAGTAGCAAGCTGAGTCCTCAGGGTGCAGGGCACGCAGAAGCAGAGATGCCACGGACTGAGAATTGTCCTTGGAAGCCATGGCTCTGCTTTTTACTCCCAGCAAGTATTGAATGGTTGAAGAATCATAGCTGATATAAGAGATGCTCTCAAGACTGCCACTGAGTGCCTGATGACACTACCAAAAATGATGGTTTATCAAGGCGAAGCCATATCCTTAGCAGGAAAGGAGCATGTAGTCCCCCAGGTGCTTGCAGACCACCAGCAGCCTCAACAACTCAGCTATGCCCACACCCCTGCAGACGGAGAACACAAGGAGCTGGGCAGTGAGCACACAGAGGGGACAACATTCCCCGATCACTCCAGCACCCCTGGTCCAGGACAGACATGGACCAATCTCCTCTCTCCTGCCAAAGCCCCTGGCCAGTGACACTGCCCCAGCTGCCCTACTTGAAGTGGGACATGGGGGAAGCTATGAGTGTTGCTGGCTTATCTGCCAACAGTCCTGTAGTCCCTGGTCTGAACACCTCTGCACAGATGGGGTCTTCAGGAAATATAGAGCGGTGTTGGGGTGGGAGAAGATGTTGGAATGGTTCATATGACAAGAAGATAATCATTTCAGGGATGAAAGCACTGCCAATGTAACCTTTCCTCCAGTGCTGTTTTTGGTGATGCAGATTTTGCATGGGCAGAAACAGGGCTTGGCTCACCGTGGTGTTTCACACCACAATAATAAACTGCAGTGTCCTGAAAAGAAACAGCTGCTATTTCTAAGGGGGCTGATTTATTTTCATAGATCGTCACAGAAAATTGGTGATCACGAAACTTATTATCCCCTAAAGATCCAAACGCTTCCAGGATATGTTCGAAGGAACTTCCTGGAAGTTGGCGGTACCAAAAGAAATTCAAACTCTTGTAACTGTCCTCAGAGGTGTACTGGCAAGGCAGAATCACATGCTGCCCAACTGTGGCTGACATCTGGGAGAAGAATTCCTTCTGGGGGTTGCCTCCAGTGAGACCTGCAACATAGGCAGAAATATGTTCGCAAAGCAGTTTGCTTCCTTCTCTCATTTACTCCATGTTTATGACTGTGCTTGTCCTCAAACCCTTCTGTCTTTCACAGAAAGGGAAAGTCCAGATACGTTCCTTCAACATCCCTCTGCATTTCTCCCTGATTTAATCATTTTGTCTGCACAAACCTCCACATACCCTGTTAGAAACCGCGGGAGACAATACAAAGCACATGAATATACACACCTGAGTGGATTAGTAGGACACACGCTGGCACAGCCATGGTGAAGATCATCTTTCCAAGCTCCAAAATCGCTGCCCTTTGAAAGACTCTAAGCACACTGTAACAAGGTGCTCTTGGCAGCCCAGTGAAATGGCCACATCCTGCAGACTGCTGGGGTGTGCATTACAGGGTCACACCTCCAGGATGGGAAGGGCAAGACTAAGGTCCATTCATGTCTTGCATTTACTTGTCTTGGCAGTAGAGGATGGACAGAGTCTCAGTGACTTCCTGCACAGTTTTTCTGGTTTTTCTCTCCAATCATAAGATTTACTCTACAAAGGAGCACCTCTGCCTCTCTGTAGAGAGTATATTCTTTTGTGTGCTATTTGTTGGTGGGAGGGCTTTTGAAAGCACAACAGCTCTTCATAATGTTCAAAGCTTTCAGAAACACAGGTGTAGCATTCTTTTCTAAAGGTTTCATGTTTCTCTTAGTTTAGCTTCTGTAATTCTGGAAGTAGGAATTGTGTATTTCTCCACACATGAGGATTTGGAGACACAGGGAGAAAGATGGTAAAGGAGAAAGATAGATATTTTAATAGATGAATGCATCAATTCCTGTAATAAGAGAATAGAGTCCTGATTTTGGTGACTTAGTACTGGCTGCAGCAGGGCAGCCTGACAGGTTTGCAGAGCAGGCGTACATGCAGCCCTATCTGCAGCACTGTAGTGCACCTGTGCAGGACACAAGGGGAGAACTTGGTGCTCCCTAGCTGCTGCTGACACCGCACAAAGGAAAGGGATCAGGATCAGGATTAGGAAAGAAGTGGGAGACAAAATCCTGAAGTTTGGAGCGCATGAGTGGAGAAGTGTTGAGGAGCAATCCCAGCATTGAAAACAAGAGTTCCAGGGCAGTGCCTTTCATGCCAGCCTCCTGGCAGTTCCACAGCCTTTGCTCTGTTTCTCATTTTGTTGGGTAATTTGTATGTGAAGAGACCCTTTCATCACTGCACATCTAATTCTGCAGTAATATACTCTATCAGCCAAGGCAATATTCTTCTTGTGCAAGGTGAGGTCTGCCCTGTAAAGAGCAGACCCTCAGTCAGAATCCATCCAGGTGGTGAATGTCCTGTAGACAAAACAGCTGCTGCTCTCTGCAGATCTGGTAGTACCCTACCAAAAGAAGAGGGATTTTGGTTCAAGGATTTTGTGACAGACTGCCTGACTGATGTGAGAACCTGGAGAGTGGTGATAGGAAGGAGTTGTGCAGCACCTGTAGAAGGCTAACAAGGATCCCACAACTGCCCATATCAACATGATTGTCCACCATCCTCTGCTCACTGTTTTCCCTGATTTCTCCATTTCTCTCACCCTGTTGCTCATACTACAGAGTGACAAGGCTGACTAGGGACTGCAGTGTAAAGGAAAGATGATGTAGTACTGAGTGTTTGATGCTGGCGTGTGACAATATGCAGAGAGGCATGCCCTAGAGTTGGGAACTAGGACTTCAGCAAAGCAGACGGGACAAGCAGTGATATACCTCACCACCTGGGTCAGAATGCTCTTCTGGCCTGGAAACAGCCCTGTCCTTTAGACTCCCAGGATGTAGTAATACTCCATTGCGTCCCTGTGCCAGAGCCAGATGAGCCAGAGGGCACTGGACCACTGGTTTTCTGCCACCAACATCTGTCCTGACAGGTCCAGTGCCTCTTGGGACTCTCAAAAATTGCTCACAGTGAATGTGGACCCTTGGCCTCGGAGCAGATGGTAGCCGTAGATGTACTTGTTTGACTGTATGTTGGAGTGTGACCCAGTGTAGTTGATGAGTAAGGTAATGTGTCCATGCTGGTCTTCACCCAGAATGACAAAGTCATAGAGATCTTTGGTTAGTTGCAAGTAACCACAAACTTTCACTAGTAAAGTATATACTTACGTATACATATGATTACTTATTAACATGCATGGCTATAATATATACTTTGGAGTGTTATCGATACAATACTCATCAAACAGGCCCTGGGAGTAGGACTAATTTAAGGCAAAGTCTCTCTCTTCATGGATAATCCATGGCATGGAGTCTGGAGGCTGTCAGGCATTCCCAGCAAGAGAGAATCCAGTCCATCTGGTACTTCTTCCAGGCTAGTTCCTAGTTCTCTTTTCCTCCTCACGTCATGTTCTCCAGCACCATGACAATATGAGTCCCTTGTACACTTGTCATCCCTTTGTATCTTTGCCTCAGGAAACTGCAGATTGCCTCACCCCAGAGGAACTATTCTCTATTGAGTCAAGCCTTTCTGAGGAACACCTGTGGCGGGTAGACTATTCCTTCCTGTCTGACAATTGATAGAGGAAATAACTGACCAGTAATTTTCTCTGCTGTTCTGTAGTCAAACTTTGGGCAAAGTGAGCCACTCACAGCAGGAGGCAGTGTCAGATATAGCACAGAATGCCATTGGGAAGAATTTTCTCTGCAGCCATTATGTGTTTCCACCTCTACAATCCAAATAGAGTCAAGGAAGAACAGAAGGTGTGAGCATGTCAACTTGGCAGGGTAACTCAGGATCTCTGTCTGCACTTTTCAATGACTTCTCAGACTATGTAGTGTGCCCTACAACATCTTCAGCAATGCTAAGGCCTGACATTGCCTTTCAGCATTTATGAGGAGATACCACTGTGAATCACACAGAATCACACAGATGTGTGTCTGTGTGTGTGATTCTGTGTGACATTGCCTTTCAGCATTTATGAGGAGATACCACTGTGAAGGAAGGGAGAAAGATTAATCTAATGAGCAATCAGTATCAGATGCAAGATTGGGAGAAAAAAAAAAATTAAAATGTAATTTGGAATGAGGTAGTGGTGTCCTCCATCTTCTATCCCATTTATTATTTGGTCTTCCAGTTGTTCTCCTTTTCTTACAAAACCTTGAACTCTCCCTCATACACTTGGATAATTTTGAAGCATAAGGAAGAATCAAAACCATCCTGCTAACACCCAAACCACAACTTTCTTGATCCTTCCAGCAGTGGGACTGGGTCTAGCCACATACTTCTTCAATACTGCTGGCATGGGTTATGTCTGTTTCAAGTGCCTCCATCCTTCATCCCTCCTATTCAGCCCATCCTGTCCCTCCTTGTGATTCATCCTTCCCTCAGGTGGATGCTCTGTGTTCAACTTTGGAATGCCTCAGCTCAAATACTTACACATTTCCTCCTGTTGGGAGCAAAACCCAACAAAGCTCATGTTTAAGCCACCATGACTGGTACTGTTTCTTTCCACTACAGCTACTGTTCAGGGATGGTTAATTGTAGGCAGCATGAAGAGTACTGTGTGCAGACAAAAAAAAAGAGTCCTCAGATTTGGGATGACTATCAGTTTTCTGTTGGGCAGAGAAACCAGCACAGATTCAGGTAGTCAGGAACACCCCCAGCCATGCACTGGTGATTCTCCAGAGCAGCAGAACAAGTAAGAACACCTCTATGCAGTGAACAGAAAGTCTTCCCCATTCTCATGCCAATGGAGATTTTTCACATGCTGAGGGCTTAGCTGAAAGCTGTAGGGCTGAAAAGTAAGTTTTCCTCCTCCTGGTATTTTGCCTAGCAGTTAAAGCCACAAGGGTAAAGGTCCCTGTTTTTTTGAGTCATGGCCCCAAGCTTTGGATAATTTGAACAATGCTCTCAGAGATATGGTTTGAATTTTGGGTAGTCCTGTGTACAGCCAGGGCTTGGACTTGACATCCTTGTAGTTTCCTTCCAACTCAGGATGTTCTGTCATTCTATGAAGAGTAGACATGTCTCCCAGAAAGAGCTCCCTTCCCCAGCAGAAGCAGTTAGTAGAAACAGTGCAAAGCACAAGAGAAGGACAAGCTGGTCAGATATGTCTTAACACTCACTCCCATGCCCCAAGTAGCTTCACCTCATTTAGCAACCCTCAATAGCGTTTTTGATGGTTAGTCTCTCTCCTTAAACCCAGGAAAGCTTTGCTGGACTTCTTTACTCATTTTCCATGAGCTTGGACACATCTGTAAAAAACAAAACAGTATGTTCTTAATGACACTCGTCCCTGTTGCACAGGCTGGGTAGGCAGAGACTCAGCGTCACCACAAGCCCCAGGTGCCCTTGCTGGGCAGACTGGGCTCAGAGCTGCACACGAATGGTGGTGATAGGCAACTGCTTCTCAGAGCACCCACACCTTCCTGTATACAGCTGCACGCTGCAGGCATCAGTGTGTGCTCAGCACACAGAAGTAGTCAGCTCTGTGCTGAAACTTGACATCCTGCACATTGAAAAGCACATGGGAGTTTTCCATAGAAAGCACAGAGGAGAACCTCCCAGAACTCATACGAGGCCTAAATGCATTCACCCACAGCAATAGCTGAGGAGACTGAGTCAGGTGCTGCTGGTACCAGTAGATGTAGAAAAGTGAGCTGCTGGTGGAGAAATTGCAGTGCAGACTTGTGTCATGTCCTGCCTGGATGGCTGTTTCTTGTGGATACTGCAGCACAGAGTCCTTCTGTGTATGAACTGCAAAACCAGAAAGACATTTCAGCACAGCTTGACTATATATCCGTTCTCTCTCTCTCATGCATCTATCATTGTACCAACCTGCTCACACTCCATTTCACTTTTCACAGGATGTAAAATCATGAGCAAAGTACACACTTTTCTTTCACTGCTCATACCCAAGGCTGTCAGCTTACCTGTTTTATCACACTAGGCTCTGAGTCTATCTGTTCTGTCCATCCCTGAGCTGTATTAACTCTTTATTTCTCTTTGGCAGAAGAGATGAGCTATTCCTGTCCCAACTCACTTTGTGATTTCTTACTATGAAATTTACTCCATACTTCATCCTACATATTCTGTCCTTGCTTTGTCCTTGAGCAGCAGCTTCTAAGTTCTTGCATAGACTTTGCCTTCTTTCCTGCCCTATCCATCTCCACACAGACTAACAGCATTTTCTCCAGTACATCCAGGAGGGTACAAACTCCTACCTACTGTTCTGATTTGTTCCCTAGCAGCAATCCTTCTTTCACCATACATATGAACAGTGCATGTAGGTATCTGCAGAAGAAAAGGACAGAAACTTATTCATCTCCATACTGTCATTGCTCCTGACATCTGCCAGATTAGTCGCTGTACCCATCTGCAGGCCCTGCTCTCCCTACAGAAAACAATTCCAGTTCTACCAGGGAGATAGCACTTGTATTTTCTCCTCTCCAGAAATGACAGGATGCCATCTTGTCCCAGTCTTCCCCCTCAGAAGAGCACATCTCACCAAAGTCTGCCAGTCCCATCAAGGCTGTCAGGAAAAGCAGGACCATGTCACACTCTTGCCTTCACTGGGTATCACGTAGTGCTTGGAATGAGACAGCTGAAGCTGGCAACTTCTCAACTTCTCCCTCTGCCAGCTATAAGCAGCCCCTAAACCTCAACAGTGGGGGTGGAGCAAAGCTCTCTCTGCTGCTCCTAGGGGCACACCTCTCCCACAGTGAGGATCTCAAGAGAGGAGATGGACTAGTGGTTAAACCTCTTAAGAAAGAAATCAAATCAGTCTGTCTCGTGCGAGGGTTACCTATGGTCAGGCACAGAATTTTCAGCATTGGGAGTTTCTTACATGGAATGAAATGGTTGCAAGCGACCTACAGAGATCTTCAAGTACAACTGCCTTGTGCGGTCAGGTCACAGCTGAATTTGGTGGTTCTGAAGGTCACTCAGTGATAAGGTAAAAAGTCCCAAACGTCACCACTACGTACTTCCCTTGCTTTGCCCTTCCTGATGGTCACAGCCAGTCCCAGCGAAGAGTAAGTGTCCCCAGTGATCTACCCAGAGCTCAGCCAGACTCAGATGCCTGCACCTACCTCTGCTGCCAATGGAGAAGGGATTGTCCTGCTGCCCTTCTCCTCTGTTTCCCTGGGGACTGTCTGGATGGAGGTAGGAACAGTCACTCACAAAGGAACCTAGACACAGGTGTCAAACTTTCTCTCCAAACTTCCCATTTCCAGGGCACGGAGCAAGTTCTGTAAGGGAAACATCTCCACGCACAGCTCCTACTGCAGAAAGCCCCCCACAGGGAGAGACACACTCTCCAGCTCAGGCAGGGAAGGACATCTCACCACAACCCTCTACTTAGCTGTCAGGTATATGCACACATAGCCTTCTGATCCAACATGGGTGGCAGAAAACCCCTGGATCAGCCAAGCACTGAACTGAACATTTTTAATGTCTTCTCAAATACAGTGAGAACAGGTGCCCACCAGCTCTTCTCTGTGAGTATCCTGTGGGGATAAAGCAGCACTGTGACAAGAAGTGAGTTTCCAAAAGGGGTCATAAAGAATGAGCGTCAAGTGCAAATACTTGTGGTACTGCCAGGAAATCATCTCTGTGCCAAAGGTGCTGTGTTTGGGGCAAGACGAAACCCTTTTCAAAAAACTCATACTCTTGGAAAGCAATCGCTAAGGAAAACCCAGGAAAGTGAAAGTGATCCCCGCAGGGACATATCATTAAACACCGAGTCTGGTAGAAGTCTTCCAGCATCGGCAGCGCCCCCTGCGGGCCCGACTGTACCGCCCGCCGCGGTTCGTGCCCGGCCGCAGCCCCGGCTCCTCTCCCCGTGGGTCCACGGCGCAGTAATACACCGCCACGTCCCCGAGCCGGGGCCGGTCGAGCCACAGGGCGCTGGAGCGGCGGTCTGCCGACACCGACAGCCGCCCCGGCGGGTCCGGCACCTCCTCGGAGCCGTGAAAGGCGCTCACGAGTAACGCGAGGCCTCGGCCCAGGAGCTGACGGTACCAGTGGATGTAATCATAAGACTGTATGTTGGGGTGAGAGCAGGTGATTTTGACTGTGGTGCCCTCTCCTCTCTGGTCTCTGCCGATGGCTTCTGTTGCACCTGGGCTCTGCTCACAGCCACTGCCGAGAAGAAAAGAAGAAAACTTAGAAAATCCCCTTAACTCCAATAGAAAGGAGAGACAGGCACGCGGTCGGAAAGAAGCCGAAGGGCCAGAGGTGAGCGCGGCCCCAGCTCCCCGCAGCCCCCGTCCCGGCCCCGCCGACGGCATCCATCCGCACCCATGAGCACCGCGGCCAGCCCCGCGGCCCGGCACTGCCGCATCTCTCCGCTCCGCCGCCCGCGACGCGATGCCCCC
This sequence comes from Aquila spilogaster, assembly GCA_024606505.1. Taxonomy (NCBI): domain Eukaryota; kingdom Metazoa; phylum Chordata; class Aves; order Accipitriformes; family Accipitridae; genus Aquila; species Aquila spilogaster. The sequence goes on from JANHGO010000073.1 coordinate 13,720,938, forward strand.
GCCAGCCCCGGCTCTGCTCCTCCCACGCCAGCTCCGCCCCGGGGCTGCTGCTTGCGCCGGCGTCACTCGAGGGCTGGTCCGGTCTGAGAGCGCTGGGCTCTGCGCGACCTGATGTGCAGCCCATGGTATGGCCACGTGCGCGAGGAACTGGGGAACAGCTGAGAACGCTCCTCCGGTACAAGAGAAAGCAGCTGCCCGCCTGCAGCGTCCCCAGCGAGAGGGGTAGGCGGGAGGGCAGCGTGTCGGGACGTGAAGCGCGGTGCGGCCGATCCCTATTCCCCGGACGGAAACCCGACAGCGGGAACGGGTCGTGTGCTGCTGCCTGGAAACACGGCACCCCGAGAGCTAACCGAGCCCCGGGGTCCCGCAGGCTGCTGCTGCCCATGGAGCTGGTGTCACCGCTCGAGGAGCTTGAGAAAGGCCTCTGGGGTGGCTGGGAACGTGGAGCATCGGGCTTTGAAGGCGTGGGAGAAACAGAGAAACCTCAGAAGCTGAATTACGGAGCCCAAAAAGATGAGATCTGGAGAAACCAGCTCCTGTTACAAGTACAACAAGAGCAGGTGCAACCTATTATGGAACATGGGAAAAAATGATTAGCTACATCTGGAAGAATACTTGTTTTTCATTAAAAAAAAAAAAAAAAGATTTTGAAAATTTAAAAACCACAGCAGATGGCAGAGGAGTCTGTGATGCTTACACATACACCTATATCATGTAAAATATATAATTAAAAGATGACAGGAGCACTTCTTGTCTCCAGCAGTCCTGGCCCAGGCGCCTTCTGCCCAGCACTGGGGGCCCAGCCCTGTACCCAGAGATCGAGGGTCTCTGCCCAGGCTGAGTGGTGCAGCTGCTGCTTTCCCCTTAAATGGATCAACCAGTGCTGCTGCTGACTATGGATCCCAGAGACACCTAGGCTAGTACAACCCACATTTGTAGAAGACTGAGATACTCGATCCACTTGAGTCTTAGGGAGTTTCTTGATCGACTGCTTTATGGTAACAGTATTTCCTTGCTAAACTATGTTTGTGTTTCAAAAGGGACAAGATACAGTGTTTTTTGGAATAGCTTGGTCATGCCCAAAAGGAATCAACTACTAAAGAACTTCAAAAAGGAAATCATGCTGAGGACAGTATCTGCAAAATCGAGAAGCTGATTGCTGCAAAATGGAAAGAATCAGCTGCTGCAAAAGCTGCAAGGCTGGCCCCAAAAACTGAACAGCTGTTTAGAATCCTCCCACGTTCAGGAAATCTGCTGCTTGCTAGTGGAGTGGGGGAAAAAGAAAGATGGTAGACAGGGGTTTCCTCTGCCATTTGGCCCAGAATTCCTGGGTCTTCTTAATCCCAGCACTCAGAAGATATGTCCATGAGGGAGGCTTTCCTGGCATGAACGAAGAAATGAAAAGGCAGTGAAAAGGGGAACAGCCACACAGCCCATGTCAGTAGCTGGGTTGTCACGGGCACTCTAGAAAACTGTCTTGTCTCTAGAGGCTACATCTGGGGCTGCTGCAGTGCCATAAAAGGCAGCTCAAGTCTTGATAATTATCCACTTCTCTTGCCTTCTTCATCTTGGGAATCGGGTGGATCTGAAGTCCCTTCCCCATGTTCTTTTCTGCTCATGCCAATAACTGCTGTGCTGCATCCTGGTTCTGACTGTCTTCAGAGGCGGGGAAAGGGAAAATACCTGGCACAGACAGGCTGAGGTGGATTTTTTTCCCAAGAGAAAGACAGCAGCCTTGATGGGCCTAGCTGCTCTTTTAGAATTGTGTCTGGGTGAAGCCAAGTAACCCTTTTACCTCTCTCTGCAACTTCCACCTACTAGTCCAGGAGATGCCTTGGCACATTCACAGCAGGTTGATGGACATGTCCCTATACTCTGCTTCCTCCCTACCCTCTCTCCCAGGTTCATCTGGGGCCCTTTCAGACAATGCTCTTTAGAGCTGAGGAAGACCTCTCCAACAAAGAAGCATTTTGCATGGGACTGGCAGAATTGGGTGAGTCTCTGACCAGTTTCTTCCAGCCCTTGGGCAGAGAAGAGCGTACATATCAGAACAAACTACTCTGCACAGCCCACGGAAAAAAATGTTCTTCTTAGGTGTATGGAGGGAAGAGACTCTTTCATTACATTCTCACTCCTCTGAAGCCACTGACATCAGTCTCTTCTGGAAGAGGACGCTGACCTGCAGATCTCTGTGTGCACAGGGGAAGCAGCGCTGCCAGGGGAGAGCTGAGGGCCCCTTCCGCAGAGCTCCGCCTTGCACAGACACACCC
>JANHGO010000073.1:13723307-13759280 GCA_024606505.1 Aquila spilogaster
GTGTCCATAGTGTTTTCAGTAGGCACACCCAAGTACAAGCTTGAGTTAACCAAGCCAAGTAGTACAGACCAGGAGCATCCCGGTACCCGCCGCCCGCCCCGGTACGGCCGCCCCGCCCCGGGACTCCCGGTAGCATCCCCCTGCCCCTGCGTACGGCGCGCTCACCTGGCTGCTTGGGAAGACTTCGCCCCGGGGAGACGCCGAGCCCTGCGCCCGTCCCTCGGCACCCGCGGGAGTTTCAGGCGGCCCACGCGTGTTACACACGCACCGTGCTCCCTGTGGTCGCGTCCCCTGTGGCACTGAGCCCTCGCGGCCGGGGTCGGGGTTCAGCCCCGGGCGGGCGCAGGCAGGCACGGCTCGCCCACCACCCTTCTCCCACGCACGGGGCGGGTGCCCATCCCTCCCACCTGCACCCCAGCTCCTGCCCACGCGTCCCGCTTTCGGCTGGGACAGCGTTAATTGCCTTGCTTGTACCTGGTACAGCGCTATGTCTTGGCTTCAGTATGAGAAGAATGTTGATAACACACTGCTGTCTTCAGTTGTTGCTAAGTCGTGTTTATACCAAGTCAAGGGTTTTTCAGCTTCTCATGCCCAGCCAGAGAGAAAGCTGGAGGGGCACAACATGTTGTGAGGGGACACAGCCAGGACAGCTGACCCAAACTGGCCAAAGGGGTATTCCATACCGTTTGATGTCATGCCCAGTATGTAAACTGGGGGGAGCTGGCCAGGAGGGGAGATCACTGCACAGGAAATAACTGGGCATTGGTCAGTGAGTGGTAAGCAATTGCACTGTGCATCACTTGTTTTGGATATTCCAATTCTTTTTTTATTATTGTTGTCATTTTATTGTTATTATCATTATTATTTTCTTTCTTTCTGTCCTATTATACTGTCTTTATCTTTACCCAGGAGTTTTACTTTTTTTTTTTTTCAATTCTCTCCCCTATCCCACTGCGGGGGGGGGGGGTAGTGAGCGAGCAGCTGCATGGTGCTTAGCTGCTGGCTGGGGTTAAACCATGACAGTCTTTTTTGGCACCCAACGTGGGGCTCAAAGGGTTGAGATAACGACAGATCTGACTGGAATGCATTAGAACAAGTTTGTTATAAGCATTCATTATATTGGTTCAATGGTCCCTGCTGGCAATGTTGATTTATTTGCTCTCAAAGTTGGTGTGCTTGTTAAAGTTGCATTTTGTAATACCTTACTTGCAGTATATGCTCCCTGTTGTGCTGTTTATCACCTGTGGGAACTGGGCTAAAGTTATGTTATTGTACTTTGTAACACTGGCTTATGATACGATAGAATTGCTGGTCATGAAACTAATCTGGTATTTGTACTCAGCATTGCCGTCACCTCTGTACTGCGGGAGCCATCTACCAGAAACTATTAATAATTACACCTTTTACCTTTTCTCCTCAGAGAGCCAATCCACAGAGGAGACACCTCCCTTCATCTTCCCCTTCTCCTCCAGACGAAGTCCAATGCACACAACACACATGGTGGAAGTTTGTATGGAACGCACCATCATCGTATGCCAACCCATTGGCAGTACTGACCTGGAAAAGACGAAGAGGCACTGATGATGAATGAAATGGCTCACCAGCTCTGGCAATACGAAGAAAATCTCTCTTCCTCCCTATGAGCCTGAGACTCAGCTGTGGAAAAACCGTGCAAAAAGTCCAAAAACTGATCGAAAATTCATCTCAGTGATTAGGAGTGAGCGTTCCTCTGCTCAAGAGAGAATATAGAAGGTACACACCACAAGGTGCCCTGTGGTTTTACCTGCATGGCCACAGAGAGGACATGAGGAAGTGGGATGGAAAACCTACCTCGGTCCTAGATGCACGGGTACATGAGTTGTGAGGAAAAACCACCACAAAAGGGGATTCTTCCAGGAAAAATGCCGCTCCAGTTTCCAGACAGAGTAGAAGGGCTGATCTTACTTCTGATACTCTTGAAGGGACTTCTAAGTCATTTTTACAAGAAGTGAGTAACAAATATTCTGTCCAGGATTAGAAGGGCCCTGCCTCCAGCCAGGTGGAGGAAAGGGATAACCAGGTCTATTGGACTGTGTGGATTCGATGGCCTGGCACGTTAGACCCACAGGAGTACAAAGCTCTGGTAGACACCGGCGCACAGTGTACTCTAATGCCATCAAGTTGTAAAGGGGCAGAACTCATTTGTATTGCTGGTGTGACAGGGGGATCCCAACAGCTAACTGTACTGGAGGCTGAAGTAAGTCTAACTGGGAATGAGTGGCAGAAACACCCCATTGTGACTTGTCCAGAGACTCCGTGCATGCTTGGCATAGACTACCTAGAGAGGGTATTTTAAGGACCCAAAGGGGTATCGATGGGCTTTTGGTATAGCTGCCTTGGAGACGGAGGGAATTAAACAGCTGTCTACCCTGCCTTGTCTCTCTCAAGACCCTTCAGTTGTGGGGTTGCTGAGGGTTGAAGAACAACAAATGCCAGTTGCTACCACAACGGTGCACTGGCAGCAATATCACACCAACCGAGACTCCCTGATTCCCACCCATAAGTTGATTCGCCAACTGGAGAGCCAAGGAGTCATCAGCAAAACTCGCTCACCCTTTAACAGTTCCATATGGCCGGTGCGAAAGTCTAATGGAGCGTGGAGACTAACAGTTGACTATCGTGGCCTGAATGAAGTCACAGCACCGCTGAGTGCTGCCGTGCCGGACATGCTAGAACTTCAATATGAACGAGAGTCAAAGGCAGCCAAGTGGTACACCACAGCTTACATCGCTAATGCATTTTTCTCAATCCCTCTGGCACCAGAGTGCCAGCCACAGTTTGCTTTCACTTGGAGGGGCATCCAGTACACCTGGAATCAACTGCCCTAAGGGTGGAAACACAGCCCCACCATTTGCCATGGACTAATCCAGACTGCACTGGAGGAGGGTGAAGCTCCAGAACACCTGCAATACATTGATAACATCATCTTATGGGGCAAAACAGCAGAAGTTTTTGAGAAAGGGAAGAAAATAATCCAAAACCTTCTGAAAGCTGGTTCTGCCATAAAACAAAGTAAGGTCAAGGGGCCTGCACAGGAGATCCGGTTTTTAGGAATAAAATGGAAAGATCGACGTCATCAGATCCCAATGGACTTGATCAACAAAATAGCAGCTATGTCTCCTCCGACTAATAAAAAGGAAACATAGGCCTTCTTAGGTGTCGTGGGTTTTTGGTGAATGCATATTCCAAATTACAGACCTCTCTCAATCTCCACAGCACTTTGTAGCACTTTATCTCCCTTTCCCTCTCTCTTGTTCCATCAGAGCCTCCCTTCTGTCTTTGCTACGCATTGCTCCTTTATCTTTCTCTCTGCCATCGAGGGTGTCTCCGTTCGGTTCCTCTCTCAGTCATCTGTAGTTTGCCTAGATACCCTCCTGAGACTCCAAGGCCCTCACAGTGTCTCCAAGTCTTCTTTTCTCACCCTGCCCCCTCCTAATTCCTCTACCCTCTATAACAATGTCTTCTGAGTCCTTTCCTGTACTCCACAGCTCTCTTGTAGCACTTCAGCTTCCTTTCAATTTTATTTTGTTGTGCTCTTCAGAGCGCTCTTATCTTACTCTTCGCCATTTAGGATGCCTCCATTCAGACCCCAACCCCCTGACAACATCTGTACTTTGTCACAATCCCCTTCAGAGTTCCTCATTGTTATCTCCGAGGCTGCTTTGGTCTCTCAGGCCCCCTCGGGACTCCTCTGCTGCCTTTGCCAAGCTCTCGCGAGACATCCCCTATGCCCTAGAGCCCCGTTTTAGCTCGGGAGGACACTTTGCACCCCTCTTTTCCCCTCAGAACCCTTCCTGAGTCTGCATCCATTACCCCAGTCGGTCTTTCTGTCCTCTCATCCATTTGGCATGCCTCTGCAGGGACCCCAGTCCCTTGAGGACATCTGTACTTTGTTCAATTCCCTTGTGAGCTCACTGCATCCCTAAGCCTTCTTTGGTTTCTCTGGCCCCTTCGGGACCTCTCTAATCCCTGTGACAATGCCTCTTGCTCTGTCAGAACCTTTTCCAAAGCCATCTTTGTGCTCCAGAGCAGTCTTTTTGTTTTCTGTCTTATATTAATCTTCCGTTTGGTATCTGGTACCCCGAAAATGTCTATAGTCAGCTCAGATCTCCTCTTGGGTTTTTCAGAGGAGGTGATAGCCTTCATCTATTTTTATTGACACATCTCCCATGGTTTTTTTTGTTTTGTTGTGCAATTTATTTCTCTTCTAGCTACTTCAGTGTTAATTAGGCTGCTTCATACAGTTTCTGATACCTTTCTTGTAGTTCCATGTTTTTTTGGTGTTTTCTCTCTTTGGGACTCATCTAGTTCTCTTAAGGGAGTCAGTCGGAGAGACCATCAAGGTGACTGAATTGCTGGCAATTTACCATAAATAATTTACTTTGCAAGCAGAGATATTTTTGAGAAGGGATTCTTATGGGATCTAATTCTGCTTTGTCATTCAGTCCTATCCAGAAGGTAGTTCTGCTAGAAGTTAGGTGGGATGCACAGTCTTGCTAGAAATGAAGCATAACCCCATAGCATTTTGGGTTTTTTACAGGAACTAAAGCACATCACTTTGGGGTTCTCAGTTGTAACAGTTGAGATACCATGAAAACGTGTTCAGTACAGCCAGAAGCATTAGCACATCTGCCAGTCCCTTTTGGGAGCCTGAGGTATTGTAGCACTGGGGATTTGATTTCCTCCTCCCCCCCCCCCCAAAGTAGAACTATATGGGGGATCTCTTATCTTGCTGATTTTTCTATCATAAATGAAACTTTAAAAACAAAAGTTAAAATTGTATAACTTACAAATTGTCTTGCATTGCTTAAACTTGCCAAATAGCTATAGCCTATAATTTATTAGGTGTACTTAAGCAGTTCGGTATTTGTTCTACATCTTTAGAAAGAGAGGCAACCAAATGTTACGAGGATTTTCCCAGATATTTTGATGGTGTGCTTGTGCCCCCCAGCGCAGGTTTGCCTGCTGGTCGTTAAGCATGGTGATGGTACGGGGCCAGCCCTGTGTCGGGAGGCTCCTGGCTCTGTCTCCAGTGGGTGCCCCGCAGGTGGGGCAGCAAGGGCTGCCTGGTGGGGAGAGTGTGGGGCCAAGGAGGAGGAGGTTTGTGCCCTGGGGAGTTGGTCCCAGCGCGGGAGTGGACGGGGAACAGCAGAGCCTGAGCAAGAGACATGGCACCATCCCCTGGCACACTTCCCCCCTGTGGGGCAGCCGGTGCAGATTATCTGGTGTGGGTCAGTTATGCAGAGTGGATTATCTGTTGCAGGTTATCCCAGGTGAGTTACCTGCTGGGGATTACCTGGGTGGCCACCCTGGTGTAGGACAACCCCACGTGGGTTTTTTTCCACATGGGTTTTTTCCATGTGCCCATGGCTCTGCCCCCACTTGCCTGCTGCTGGGGGACCAGCACAGAGCTGGCTCTGAAGTCTCAGGCTACACCTCTGCTGCTGGACGTACCTGCTCCAGGGATTCCAGCCTCACTCACTGCTCCAGCCTTCCCACCCGAGCTGCTCAGACCCCCTTGCCCACAGAAGCACACTGGTGGTGTCCCTGCTGCTAACAGTGGGCACGCGGTCTCCTTCGGATGTTACATGTGTGTGTGTTTTGTCAATTTGGTGTCTGAAATGAGGGGAAGACAGTATTAACTGGTGAGCTGAATGGGATTTTTATAGCAAAATGCTGTGGGCTGGTGATGTTACGGTGCGATGGTGTTGGAGGGCTCTGTGCGGCATGGGGAGCCGAACCTGGTGCCCGCTCATCCACACTGGGTATGGGGCAGCCCCCTGCAGAACTGTATCTGGGTTTTGTTTCGGAGCAAGGTGATCACTGCACCCCGGTCGGGAGTCTGGGAGTGGGCTGAGATTTAAGCAGCCATGTGCAAGGTGGGGACCGTAGCCTAGCACTGAAGCAGGGAGCCAAATTACGCGGTGGCATACGCACAGCATGACAAGCAGAGAGAGCTGGTCCCAGCCCTTTGCTGTGGGGGGTCTCCAGAAAACTGCCTTTCACTACTCCTGGAATATTTCCTCCTAGAACCTGACTGCTAGAGCCTGGGAGAGGCTTTTAAAAACAAAGCAGCATATTAAAAAGAAGGAATCTCTAGATGACAGGGTTTCAGACAGCTCACAGTAAGGCACATCTGTAATACCACATGGTCAATATATTGCTGCCTGTTGCAGCCTGTTGGCTTTGCATTGAAGTGACCAACATTGGCAACTTTGTCCTCTTCTTGCTTTTCACTGTTCCCATCATGGCTCTGAATGCTGCCATGAGCAGCACTGCTACCTTGTCCCCCTTTGGCTTTGATTCTCCCCTTCCTGAGGGTCCTCCTCAAGGATGGGGGCTGCAGTGCAATAGTGGCAGTCATGCAGTGGGGTATTGAGCTTAGCTAGCTTTGTACGTTAAATGCCACCTGAGCCTTGGGTGCAGATTTTAAAGGCCTTTTCTGGATTATGAATCAAGGACTGACTTGAACACTGACTAGTTAAAGACATATGCAATTCTCACCTGGGGCAGCAGCTGTTCCTGAGGTAAGGTAAACTGCACTAGCAAGACATGGCAGCTAGGGGAAAAAAAAACCCCACACCCAAACTGAGAGATCTGAATATTTGGGTCAAAAGTTTTAGCAAATAAACCTGGGTAAAGATCTATTAGAGTCTGGGATCTCAGCATCACAGAAATCCAAATCCTGCCTAAAATCTGTAGCAAGAGCCTTTCTGCATGAGGAAGGCCCTGTTGGACATGGTGCCATTTGGGAATTGCAGCGGATGTAGGTACTGGACAAAGTGGCTGTGCCAGTACTCCTTGACAGGGATGTCTGAGCTTGTCCTCAGGAGCAAATGGTACCTGGCAAGGCAGGAGGCACAGCACCCGCATGCCCCTCCAGCACCCACATGCCCCCCACCCCCCAGCTGGTCATGGCTGGCAGAGGCAAGGCAGAGGACCCTCCATGGGAGCTGACGTTGCTCAGCAGGCTCAAGCCCACCTGGTGCTTTTTAAATAATAGCTCTGAATAAGGAAAACCATTGCACTTTCCACCTGGAGGGAAAATGGTGTATATACTGGAAAGGGTGAATCTTTGCAGAGTTCACAAATCTGGAAGGGTTTACATTTCTCTCAGTTGTTTCTTGCCTGCTCACCCAGTGCAAGTGCATCCAGGGGAGACAAGAGCATTAAATATGCAGGAGTGCAGCCATCTGCCTGGATGAAACTACCCACCCTGCTCACCTGTACGTGCTGTACAGCCTTGGAGGTTTTTCATTTAAAACGCAGAATTCCACTGAGAATGTGAATTACTCAGGAATCAACCAGGATGCCATGTTTCAATGAACATGGACTTGTTCCTATGGTAATGTGGAATTTGTTTTTTTGCAGGAAAGGCATTTTCTGTAATTAGCCCAGCTGACATTAGTGTAACATCTAAGATTAAATTATAGCCGAAACCAAGACAAGGGATATTTGAGATGGTTGATACTTTCTCTCCTGTTTGTGCAAATGCTTCTTTCTCAAGCCACTTGAGGCCAGACAAATAATCACTGTACACTGGAGAATCCCTGAGCACAGAAGAGGTAGCATACCAGCAGCTTGCTTTCTGGATTTCTAAAAAAATCATTGGAGCAGGTCCTCAGCTGGCACAATCTAGCAGAGCTGCTTGCCTCATCTCCTTTCATCCTCTTTTGAGCTCTGCTAATTATACCAGCTAATGAAACAGCTTTTGCATTTGGCAAACAAACTTACTCACTCTTGACTTGTAGAATGTTTGTCATTAATGCAAATGCAAGATAGCTGTAGCCTCTGGGGTAGAAATGGTAATCCCAACAGTTTGTAGAGACAGGGTTATAAACAGAAGAGAGACAGAGGCATGCAAAAAGAATTTTAGTAAGCCAAGTTGCCCAGATATTTATAGGGAACCTCAAGGGTTCTATACAGAGAGTTTCTCTCTGCAATCCGGAGCACTGGCTGCAGCTCTCTTGGACATAAGCAAGCAGGAGTTGGCCCCGGCATCAGTACAGGTATGGATGTGGCAGCATGGGCTACGATACAGGCATGGTTCAGCAGCTAAAGCCACATCTGCTGTGATGAGTGTCTCAGCAAGCTAGCTTCCACACAAGCTGCAATCACAGCTTTGGAGGCAAGTGAAAACATAGCAGCCTTTCACTGAATTCCAGTGACATTTGCTTTATTCATGCACAAGGAAGTAGGACTGCTGCATTAAACACTGCTAAAAGAGTTTCTGACCACTTCTTCCAATGGCGTTCATTGTTCAGCACAACTTTGTTCAAATTATTTGAGACCCTTGTTCTGTAAACATTTGGCATCTGTTTAACATTAAATCTGCACAAAGTGCAAGGATTATTTATATGCATAAGCCTAAGCATCTATTTTACTTCAAGTTGAACAGAAACAGTTTTAAGCATGTTAATTATGTAATGCTTTTGAGCTGAAGTCTACAGTTCTGTTGGAGGCCACTAACGGAGAGAAAAAGAGGCTGAAAGAGAGGAGGAAATGCCTGCCAGCCATGTAAAACTCCTACAAGCACCTGGTAACCACCGCTCTTCCTTGCAGGTTGTCCTCCTTCAGCGCGAGCATATGCATAGGTTGGCAGAAGCACAGATAGCTGCATCACATGAAATAAATGCTCATTTTTTAAGAAGATGACAAGGTAGAATACATACTTGTTATGGGCAAATCACTAGTAGTCAATAATTTATTTGCTAAATTTCGCCTCTTCTTCTGGTGATCACTTGTCTGCAAACAGTTTCTTTACTGTGTTTGTTAATTACTTCTGTTTGTATGCTTTGATAATCCTCCCACTGAAAGCAAAGGAAAGATTTCCATTGTTTTAATAATGAAGTGGTTTAGACCCATGCTCATGAACCTATTTGGGATATTTACCCAATCCAGCTGCTAGGTACAGGTTAAAAAAAAACAACTGTCAGAAGAAATCAAAAAGTTGTTTAAGTGAAATTAAATTAACAGATGAATGTCAATGCAGTCTCAATTCTTGTGTGCCCATCTGGTAGACTCATTTAAACAAAACTAAAGAAGAGGAGATAGATTGTCATTAAAGAATGCCTGCACACAAACAAGGAGCAGCTAAGGTTTTTCAGGCAGCTGTAGACCTGGCATTCCTTGCTTCTTGGGTCATTTATGTCTGAAACCGTCTCTTTCCCATGCCATCCTCCTCACAGAAAGGCCGGTGTTTTGACTTCGGCTGGACTCGATGATCTTAAGAGTCTTTTCCAAACTAAATGATTCTACAGTTCTGACTTTTAGGGGCAAAATGCCTGGCACTACTTCTGCTGGGCTCCATTTTAGCAGGACCTCCTTCCCACAAAGCCAAGGCAAGGCGGTTTGGTTTCCAGCCCTGTGGCACCAAATGCCACAACATGAGCTGTAACCCTGTGCCCCAAGCAGACGCTATTTTGCCTGCACGTGCCATGTGAACACACCTTGGGCCAGAGAGCAATCCCCATGAAAATGGTTGTTGAGAGGTCTGGTCAGGTCAGCCAGCCAGGAGGGCTTTGGTGAAGGCTGAGCTAACCACACGAAGCAGAGCAGAGCAGTTGGGAAGCACCGTGGCTTCATTCAGGCCAATGGTTTTATGGTGAGAGCACGCTGGGAGCTAGGGGTTTGTGGGATTGCAACCTTGGGAAGGTATGGCACCCCAGCCTGCCTCCTCCAGATGTTAGTTATATTAGTCTACTTATTCTAAGATTCTCTCATTTGGTCATTTTTCTTGCTTTTTTTTTATCAGCCTGCCTCAGGAGGAGTGTCTCAGTTATTGCTACGATGGTAGCATCTGCTTCCAAATCCTGATTCTCCATCTTCTCTTTCCAGTACTCTGCCTATATAGACAGTCATGATCTGACATGATGAGAGTGGGTGTCAGTAAGAGATTGCTGCTCCTCTCCATTAAACAGCTTCAGCTTCTAGAGTGAATTAATATTTTCCTTTAAGTGTTTATGGATACAGAGATAGCACTGTGTTACTCTACAATGTGATTTTGTCAGAACAGTGAGTGTAAGAATACAATGGCATGATTCCCCATTCATCATCTCTTGGTGAGACTGAGTTGATGTAATTCAGCCATGTAGAGTTGTAGCCTTTGCTGCTTCACCAGACACCTTTCAACACTGCAACTAGTCAGCAATAAAATCGCAGAATACAAGTGCTGCATATGAAAGTCTTTGCAAAATTTACATTTACAGCCTCAAGAACAAGTTCCCTGTGCTCTGGCATGGCATCATAAAACCCGAGCCCAGCTCTGGGACTGACAACTTGGTGAAAAGAAAGGTGGGTAAATGAATTAAGCCCTGAAGCTTGTCAAACCTGGGTGCTGTTGACTGCCTGAAGCACACAGTCCCCAGAGGTACGGGACCTCTGCCAGTGTGATGCCTGGACATCAATGTTCACATCCTGGGAACTGCTAGGAGAAAGACTAACTGACATGAACTTTGATGATGGGCACCATGAGAGAAGCAACCTGGCTGACCAGGCTCAAGACCATTTCAGCTGCTAAAGCTCACAGTCAGCACAAAGAAGCATTGAGTCCTGAAAGCTTCATCTTGGCAAGCAGCAGTCCAATAAAAGGTGTGTTAGTGTCAGCTTGGCGACTCTTACCATGGGTTCTTCCAAATTAAACACACCTGTGGCTGCTGCTAGAACAGGAAAAAATGCCTTACCCCTTTGCACTGAGCCCCCCACAACGGAAGATCACTGAACTGGAAAGGCACGTCGAGTTTCAAAGCTGCAGTTCCTGCTTGGCTTTTGTGTGTCCACATTGCAGCTGGTGGTAACGTCGAGGCACGGCACTGGAAAAAGCCTCAAGCGGAGATAGAGGTTGGGGCTCTGCACAAAACCCTGACCTATGCCACTTTGCCAAAATAAACAGATTTTCATCACAGCTCCAAGGGATAGAGGGCATCTGAGTTGCCTAGACACAGGCCCTGCAGCACAGCCTGGCTACGTGATGTATAGTTTAGAACTTCTAGACCCTCCTTTTCACCCTCCTCCCCTTAACTCCTACAGCAGGACCTACAGCACTGCCAGAAATTAGGAGCGTTGAGGACACAGGAGGGGCTGCCCTTACTCGCTGCTCCTCTTTGCCTGGTGACACCACGGCCAGCAGCTCAGAGCGGCGATTGCAGGGCAGCTCCCGTGCTGCTGGCCCAGGGACAGGGACCGGGATGGGGACAGGGACAGGGAGCTCTGGTCCTGTGAGGAAAGGGCTCTCACCAGGCTTGGCACTTGCAGACATTGTGAGAGGATCAGGCGTGCTTCGTGAAAATGAAAGCCTCACAGGATTCATCTCCCAGCTCTAATAAAAGTCTGCTGGACCCATATAAACTCTGCTGATTGAGAGATTTGTCCAAGCTCGTTTTCCTTAATGCTTCCCCTGCTCCTGCATCAGGGAGCAAGAGACAGCCCGTTCCCGATAGGCACCTCCAAGAAACTCATGTTCCTGGAAACTCAGGACTGAGAAGGCAACTGTATTTTTTACAGCAGTAGAGCATATTCCTTCTCTAAGGTCCTTCTGTTAAAAGAGCAGGCTATTGTTATGTCTCTATTTGGCAAGAAAAAAACTTAAGATTGATCAATGACTTGGGGTTACTTTTTCCTTAATGACTGCAACTGCTTTGCTCTCTCAATGTTTTTTTTAGGGATATTGTTTACTCCAGCTTCAGCCCTGCTCAGAACACTTGGAATTCAAATAAACTGCATTGCATTGCATTTTCTGGCAGGCACCCAGTGCAATGAATTTCAAACTAGTGTTTGATTTTGTCAGCTACAAGGCAGAGAGGCATCTCAGTAGTCAAGAGTAATTCTTCCAGTTGCTACACAGCATGACCCCATGAATTTGCTGCCAGTCACATCGCTGAGGTCATGTTATCCCTCAGTAACAGTACCCCAAAAATATGGTAAAGTGCAGATGGTGATCTGCAGAGTTAGGAGACTTTGAACCTGTGGTATTTAGTACCTGGAATTAACTGTGGGTGTATCTAATGACATTTGGAAGAAAGATAAAAGATTTTCAACCTTTAGGGTGATTCACAGAGACTTAAAATATTTTGAGTTATTTGTGGTTGCAGATCTTAAACAGATAATTGAAAATGTGTTGACCAGACATGACTTTTCATTAGTTAGACAAGAAGAACAAATCAACTTTTTTGAAGTCAAGAGATCTTCCCAAAAATACAATTCCCCCTTCCCCCCAAAATTGATGTTAATATATATTTTCAAGTCAAGGTTTCCCGAAGAGCTTTACAACATGCTACATGATGAACATGAAGACAAAGTATCTGTCAGACTTATTAAACACTCTGACCCATGCACAGCATGGGCTATTTAACGCCAGCTTTGAAGGAGGATCCTGGCCAAGCCTCCTCCCTCCCACTCATTTTACACGCACAAATTAGCCGGAGCCTCCCTGGTTCCTCGCACGCTTCAAGCAAGTCTCCTGCAGCGCTGAGATGTTTGCGCTTCCCCTTCCTCTTCAGAAAGAGCCCTCCCACCAAGCAGCCCGATTGCCGAAATCTTCATGTCAGCCTGGAGACTGGAAACAATACTGCTGTTGCACAAGCCGACCCCCAAAACATTGAAGGGTTGTGCCTGATTTCTTCATGAATGACCTTCCTGTCACCAGGGCCATGAGGAAGGCCAGATCCCCCCCCCAAGCCCTGGCTGCCACCCTACAAGAGCCGAGTATTTCTGCTACAGTGCTCAGCGGCAGGCGCTGCTCATATTTGGCTCTTACGACTCATCGCCTGAAGAAGGTTTTCCTGAACGCGCAGTTCCCATCCCCATTGGACCCGTAGGCTCAGACGGATTGCCTCAAAGTGGCGTGGCATTGCCCGTCTGATCTCACGGGGGAGGCGGCTCGGAGGGCAGCGTGCCCACCAGGCACAGCTGGCACTGCTGGATGGGCTGGAGGACGCTGCCGACACACTCCAGCTTTGCCCACAACCTGGGAACAAGGGGGTTGCTTCACTGAACATGAGACCCCGAGCTACGAGGGACACCGCTCTGCTGCTGCTGCTTTAGGAGAAAGATTTTTCCAGTGCATGATAGCTCTGCATACTTGAAGCACCAGTTTGGAAACACAGCATAGGGCTACCCTGGCAAAGCTCTTCTGCAGTATTTGTGTCATTCAGGGTGTTTTATCCTTCAGCTTTGTATTGATGAAATTCTTTCTCTGCTTCAGGGACAAGGTACTTTTATTTGAGACACCTGGCCTGGGAGTGTGGATTATGGATTGTTGGGATCTGGGTGCCACAAAGGGAGCTGGAGCTCAGCCCGGCAGAGAGGAGCCAGTGATGGCTTCAGCGCGCTGTGGCTGTAGGAGGCACCTCTGGGTCTCAGGGACCTGAGATTCCCTCTCTTTCTGTTAGGAATTGCAAGCAACCTGGAGTCCAAGTAGCATTTTCAAAAGGTCTTCTCCAACTGCACCCACCTCCTCTCCAGCACCGGTGCTTTGTCCTCACGCAGTTTTCCTTTGCCTAGTCACATTTCCTCCCTTTCTACCTTTCACCCCTCATCCTCAGATAGCATCTTGCCATTTCTCCAACCTTATGGTCCTCTAACTTCTTCCTTTTCTCTCCCACACCTTTCTTAGCAACCAGGTCTAGTCCTCTATTCCAGAGAGAGGGAAGTGGAGGGAAGCTGCTGGGCTTTTCTTCTCTATTATTGCTAAATCCAGCACTTCCCTGCTCTTACTCGCCCTCTTCCCATCATCACTGCTTCATCCAGCTCTTCTTCCTGCCCCATCCTGGCATTGCTGTTGCATGATAGTTCTTTGATGACCTCCCTTGGACTTTGACAGTCCCTTACATCTTTACCTTCACACCACACCCTCACCAACTCTCACCTCCACACAGATGCCCATTTGATTACCTGGCATCTTAGCTCTTTTCCCTTGATTTGCCTCGCAGCTGTGGTTTCAAACTCACTGAAATAGATCTTGCCTTTGCCATGGACTGCTTCCTCATTGGTCTGCTTGACTACGATGATGGTATCTGCTTTAATACTGCTCTCTGCATCTGACAGGTCAATACCAGCTTCCACTAAGTCCCCTCAGTCCTTTTCCTGGGTATCATCTTTCACTTGCTCCCTCCTCTGGATACAACTGTTTCTATGTCTCAGTTTTCTTCATCTTCTGCCATCTCTCTAAAATCTGTCATTTCTTCTCACATCATTTCACAGACTTCCTCCTTTCCAGTTTTTCTGCTCTTGCACCTGCTCCCTTCAGAGTACTACACTGAATTATTTTCTTCACTCTCTGGTTTTGCCCTCTTGCTTCCTAGCACTCACTGGCTCCACCTCATCAAATACTAGCTTCTCTTTTTACCTTTCAGACCTTCCCTAGGTGACCATTCTCAGACTTTATCATCCTTCAGCCTTTGACATTGCCTTGCTTTCTCCTTTCTCCTTTCCTCCTTGCTTTTTCTGCATGTGACAAACTGCTGAGAAGGGCTGGTCTCTGCTCAAGCATCATCTCTCTAACAAGGCACTCAGATCTCTCGTCTCTGACCCTGTCTAAGCAGAATGATTACTCTTCCTTCTGTCCTTCCTTCCTCTAGCCCCAGCTCGGAGAATGGAGTTGTACCATGGCCTGTCCACATTGGGACACTCAGAAAAATTCACTGGAATTTATGAAAACTGTGAAGTGAAACTGCCCTAATAACATCAACCGAATCATCTTCACATTGAATGAGAACACCCATGCAGATAGACGGAGATAAGATTTAACTAATTCCCTTCACATTTATCCTTCCAAGTAATCTAGATTACCTCCGCAGGCACCCACCTTTGAAAAACTCTCACCACATCGTGGTCATTTCTCAGCAGTCTCTGCTGCCTGGCTGTTGTACATCTTTCCTTTTTCTGCTGGTAGACACTTCTTGTCAGGGTTCATCTCTTTTCTCCTGCTGTGTAACAGCGAGAAGAACAAGACCTCAACCTCCGCTGGGCTGTGGCAGCACCAGAATTAACAAGGTCTGTAGCTGCTGTGCCTCAGAGTCAGGGCTGCACTGGGTGGTAGTGCCCCATCCAAACAGTACTGCAAGGGGAACTGGCATCAATTTTCTGGCAGGAGAAGAGGCTGCCTGAAGGGAAACCACTGCTGCAAGTAAGATGCAGAACTCAATATTTCCTCATACTTTGGATACTTGGCACAGAGGTTATGAAAATAAAGGACAATCAACTCTTTTCTAGGGAAGTGGGTACAAAGATAATTTTGAAGCAAATTCTTTTCAGAAACCAATTCTCCCCATGAGAATGCTGGCATTTAAATGCATTTTAAGAGCTAAGAAAAATGCTTAATTTGTTCTCTGCTGCCAGACAGGAACACTGCCTTTCAGATTTGTCTGAAGAACTTCCTGAGCAAGTGGGTTTGCCATGTTAACATCACTCGGTTGTGGTTAACTTCTGCTAAGTGCCAATATTGCTATGAGTCTATTGATTGCTTTTCAGGATGCAAAAGAGAGGAGTGTTTTGAATAGGCAGTGTGACTTACCTTCACTGGTAATAAACCGTGCACTAATTGAAATGGAGATAAGACTGTTGTTTTGAAATAAAATATGCAGAAAATGATTTCTCATTTCTTTTTCATGAGAGGACACTGAGCCACTCATTCTGATTCAATAGGTTGGTTTTTTTGGCAACCCCTCTTAGGTTTTGCTGTCTTGAGCAAATGGCCGATGAATGGTGTAAAACTGAAAGAACTGGATCTTCACTAATCAATGTTGCCAGCACCCAGATGGCTAACCAAAGGAACCTGTTGCATTCAATACTGAAGAGATTTCCAATGGGTCCATTTCAGCAAAACAATTTTCAAAGTGTCTCTAAATTGAGGGGGTGGGAAATTAGCTATAGGACAAACAGGAGCTAAGAAAACTCCCCACCAGCACTGCTCAAAGTCTCTAAGAGGGCTATCAAATGTAGAGGTACCACCTCTAGTTCAGTGAATCCCTCAGCTGGAAATCACTGCTGCTCAGACAAGTACTGTAGGGAACAATCACTATACATTTGCTCTATTCTTATCCTCTTCCCTAGGCATCAGCCTTTGGCCATTGCCAAAGACAGGACACTGATCGAGGTGAAACTTCGGTGTGACCCATACCAGACATTTCTGTGGCTGTGATGTGAATTGCCACTACGGAGAGCAGCAGTTCTGGTCACCCAATTTCAGTAGAAAGTTTACACATGGGGGAGGTGTCAGCATCTCATCCCACCCACATCCTCCAGGAAAAGGATCTAAATGAACTTTCACCAAACATAGCTGCATCCTTCTGGCCCATAAAAGAGGCCCATGAATGAGGGCTGTTCTGAGTCAAACACCCCCGGCATTGTGCAGGGAAGGCAGCTATCTGTCCTCCCAAACTGCAGCTGAGGAAAGCTGCAGGACGTGCTATGGTTTTAGCCAAGTACTGTTCAGTATGAAGTCTTAGTCCTGAGCCCACCCATAAAGCAGCTAGCCAAAGCTAGCCAGCTTCCTGTTACCTACCTAAACAGGACCTAGCGTGACCCAGAGTGGACTTAAGCAAGAGTGCGTATCTAAGCAGCAAGCACTGAGAAAGCTCCTCCTGGTGCAGCCCATTGCTGTGCAGCACCCTAGTAACACGGCAGACACCCTCATCCACCCCTGTTGCTCTGTCATGGCCTCACAGAGAATTCATTCAGGTTCGATAGCTGAGACACTTGACCCTGCGGCACTGTGGGGTTTGGGTCCATGCTATCCAAAAGGCTTCCTGCTACTGCAGCTTTGACAAGTTAACACCTTGGTACAGAAGCACTCTCCACGGCAAGGCAGCAGCGGTTTGGGTGCCAGAGAGAGCTTTCTTGGGAGCTTGTGTGAGACCAAGATTGCCAAGAGGGGCACAGAGCACGGCGCTGTGACCCACCACGCTGGAATCAAGCTGACCAGCTTCTGGCCCGCAGGTGTGCAGGGACTGCGCTCAGTGCCTGCTGGGACTGGGGCAGAAACATGAGGCAAACGCTCCTCTCTCTCCATTCATTAGTTTCTCATAGATCTGAAGAAAGTCACTAGCTGGAGATGCTACAATGATTCTCACTCTTGGTACAAGGATTCTGGACTTTGATGTGTCTTAGGGTGATGATATTTTGGCTTAATTAGATTGTGCTGGGATCAGGCAGGCTGGGACCATTTAAGACTCCAGAGTTTGAGGTTTTATGGCCTGGGGAGCTGTCATGCTGATCCAGAAGGATTTCCTCTGCAAAACAGGGAGGAGAAAAGACACATTCCAAGCCCTCAAATCCAAAGGACTTCGTAAAAATTATCTTCCAATTCTAGTTCACTTACAAGACATTAAGCCCCACCTTCTGGTGAATGGCTAAATTGCAGGAAGAGACCACTCTAGGTCAAGTAAAAACGGTGAAAAGTTTTCAAAAGAGCAGTATTCAAGTAGAAAAATGCCTTAACTACACTTGAAATATTCTAGGACAATGCACTGATCTTCATCAAAGTGTCAACAAAATGGTTTTAAAAGGCATCATAGTGTTTTATTTCAAGTGGGGTTTTTTTTATGTTGGATTCCATTTTCTTCACTTGGTGTAAACTGTCATACTATAAAATAAACTTTATGTTTCAACTATCCATAACCAAAACAGTTTGGAATACCTTGTTGCATAAAACCTTTCAGTATGTTGTTTTTTCATTTTGTTGAAGTGAACAAAAATACATGTTGAAATGTTAAAGTTTCTCTAAGGACAGGGGATGCTTCCCAGGCAACACCTGAAAGCCCTGAAGTTTTGTGTTGCTCATGGCCAGCCACTTCTTCTCTTTTCTGCACACTGGAATAGGTGCAGGGACCAGCAGATATTGCTGGTGTGGGGTTGCCCAGCTTGTCGGCAAAGTCTGCGTCACTGACTTCCTCCCCTAGATGCTGTTCAGCAAAGACGTAGATAAATGAAGCGTGGAGGCCAAACCAGAGCACCAGGTATGGATGGCACAGAGATACGGGCAGCAGGGTGAAGTGCTCAAACAGCCGGCAGAACATCTCGACCTGGACCATCAGCCTGGGCCTCTGCACTCTGGCACTTCTCCCCCGCACACCTCCTCCTGCCACTTCCAGTCCAGCCCAGGCTGCGGTACCTGGACCAGTCTACACCCGTCCTGCAGCCAGGGAGCCCTGGCTACCTCTTCCTCCGGGCACAGCTTCTCCTTCCCGGGGTGTGCCAGCAGCCGGGAGGTACAAGGAGAGGGTCAAGGCCGCCGGGGTGAACCTTCCTGAACCCCACTCACACAAGAAGGTAAGGGCACGGGGGAGAGGGCACGCTGCTGCTCAGCACAGCCTGCCCTTGCCCCTTCTCTCACCCAAAACTGTACTGCTGGCTTGGAGCCCTGTATGGGGCTGTTTTCAGGGCAGGGAGCTGGAAACACCAGTGAGCGAACTTTACTCCACAGGTCTCGGAAAGTGGTTGTGCACATGTAGAGGGAAGTTCCTTTTTTCTTCTTTCTTTCTTTTTTCTCCATTCTGGCGGGAATGGAGGGAAAGAGTAGGAACCGTGAGTGGGGCAGCCCTCTTTTCAGGTGGAAGACGGTGCAGATCCTGGTGCAGAAGAGAGATCAGCGGCTGCAAGCCCGCTGGCTGTCTGAGGAGATGTGTCAACTCCCTGCAGCGGGGAAGTGGTCAGGTGCGGGGGGGGGCAAAAGGAGGCTTCCTTCACATGAAGATCACAGAGTGCTTTGACATTTGTCAGGGTCAATAAGAATAAAAAAGGAGGATGAAGAGCAGGAAAAGGAGGAGGAGGAAGAGAAGAAGGAGCAGAAGAAAGAAGAAGAGGAAGGAGAAGGAGGAGAAAAGAAGGAGGAGGAGGATGAGAATGAGAAGGAGAAAGCAGGGGAGGGAGAGGAGGAGGAGGGAGGATGAAGAGGAAGGGAAAGAGAAGGAGGAGAGAGAAGAAGGAAGAAAAGCAGGAGACACCTCTTTTATTGCTGCCTTTGAGTAGAACGTACAAACTGGTTTCCACAAGAGAAGAAGAATGTCCTAATGCACTCAGGTATTACCTTGGCAGAGGCCACAACAGACCTGTTACAACACACTACATTTTGCCAGGGCCATAGCACTGACACCTTCTACGCTCAGCCACGTTGCCAGCTTTCCATTAATAGCACAGTGCCTGAATTCAGCCACGGTATGTGCACGGGCAGCTTGGCAGTGGAGGGCCGGAGGAGAGGTCTCTTCGCTGCCTTTCAGCCCCTGCAGAGGCCGCCGAAAATGGGAGCAGGGTAAGAGGGAGAGCAGGACTGGTGTGACAGTTTTGTGCCTGTGTGCGCATCCAGCCCCCCTGTACGGGGGCTGTCACCCTGCGCCGGCCATGGGGACTGGGGCTTCCAGCTGCCATGGTTTTGCAACTCACTTGATAATGCCACTGCAGCTGGTGGCAGCCCAGCTTGTCACACCTCTGTGCGTTAAACCCTGCCCCCCAGTAAAAGAGTTCCTGAGCAACTGGGTGGTACAAAGCAGGGACCGTTTGAATGATGAAAGACACACAGATAACGCTGTTGAACCAATAGCTCAAAGCTCATCTAGCCAGCTACCCAGATAACTTAATCTTGCTATTTTAAGCACTTTTCTCTCTCTTCTCAGTAGTGGCAGTGAGCACACACAAATCAAAACCAGCCCTGTAACCATCAAAGGTCTAACCACAGGCTGGGGCATGGGATGACTCTAGAAAGATGTGGAAGAGCATGAAGAAACAGGGAGACAGCCCAAGAGGTGTCCATCTCACTCAGGATCTAACCACTGTCAAGTCTTTTGGAAGTACTAGAACTGAAAAATATCGTAAGGAGGGATTTGAAGCTGAAAATAAGCAGATGTGGATGTTACAGGGTCCTCCTCCAGCTATACAAGGCAACAAAGGAGATATCACAATGGTGAGTAGCCTTCCCAGTAGGTACAACAATCTCATCATGTTAAACCAGCTAGTTTGAAAAGCAAGGTAAAAACAGAAGGACAAGAGCTGCTGTTGCTTCAGAGTGCTCAAGCTCTTGTATTGTCTGTGGTGCAGACTCCTGTCCTTTTTGAGGTTTTTTTTCTGGCACGTACTTGTTTCTGGCATATCTGACAAGCGGTTTCAGTGTTCTTACAAGAAGGCAAGGGGTTTGTTTGTAGGCTCTCCGCATCCACAACACATCTCCACGATGTGAAATGATAAACGAAGCAGCATCCTTGGGAAGAGTGTGTTTTCATAAGCTGCAACTTCATTGTGTCTAGAAGACAGATTTTCAAGATGAATCAGTCTTCCTTTGGTTTGAAAGTGAAAGATAGATACCTGGAATGTGCCAAGATGATACTTGGAAAGAGTAGCACTTAAAAATACATTATCTGACTGCTGGCCCAGTCTGTGTACAATACACATGCACATACACACACGAAGTGTCAGCTCACCATGAGTTTGTTTTACTGCTGCTGCTCCTAAAAGCCCTGAGGCTCTCTGTTCCTATGCCATGAGAAGGAAAATAATAAAACCTAGACAGTTTTAAAGAGCAATTTGTATGTGTTTTTTGGAAGGTAGGAGAAGGGCTGGATCCAGCCACCCCATGGGACACTGGGGCTGGACCTTGCAGCCTGCCCTCCATTCCACCATACGGTCTGCCGTCTGCACTGCCTGGTGCCCAGGGCTAAAAAGGGCCTTGTCCTCACCACTCCTTTCGTCCTCATAGTGGTCCCTCTCCCTGCCCCAGAAAATCCATGCTGAGGTAAAAAATTTCTTTCCAGCTAATCACCTTCAGTCATTTCCCCATTGATACCTTCTGACTAATTCCCAGAAACAGGCCATCTTTCCCATGCTGCACCCTACCCTCCAGCAGTGCAGGGGGAAGGACGTGACTCTCTAAAACCACGCTTTACTTGTCGGAGAAGCTGGAAGATGTGGGCAAACGAGTCAGGGTGCTGCAGGGAGCTGAAGGATGCTCCTGTGGTCCACGAAATGACACAGCCCCGTGGGACTGGCTTACATGCAAGCAGATGCTGCATGATGCTATAGATACCGAGCCTGGTATGGAGTACAAACTGTGCTCCCAGGGGCTTGACTGCAGGATTTGGGATGATCTCCAGGGGCACCACAAGCGCAAAAAGCAATTAGAGCTGTACACCGTTCATCCAGCTAAGTCCCTCAAAAGAAGCCAGCCCTTTGCATCCCGGCGTGGGTGCCCACAGCTGGCAAAGCGCCTGGCCTTCCTCCCCTTACAGCCGCGTTCCCCACCGGTGAGGCAGCCGCCAGCCGCCCGCTGCGGCCAGAAGAGGCAGGTTCTGGTGGGATGTGGTGCATCAGCAGGTGACTATGGGCTGCAACGCATCATGCCAGTGGCCAACCCTGCAACAGGGACGTGTGGTTTTAACACCGCCTGGAACGGGACAGACCATGGCACGATAGAAAAGCGGCTCAGAGTTACTGCTCCCCATCTAGACTGCTTTTATAAACTCCACAGATGGCATTTTGCTGTTTACTCTAGCCACAACAACTGTGGGGGACAATTCAGTTCTCGAAGGTCTCCAGTCCGATTTTTATCTCAAAATGTGTATATATAGAATTAATTTGGAGCTGCATTCTTCCCCAAATTATTCCACTGGGCAGCTCACACAAGCCAGTTGCTCGCTGACAGCCCAAAGTAGAGCAATTACTCATAGGCTAATGGGCTTTGTCAAAGTAAGGTTGTTTTTTTCTCCTCAAACATCACTAAAAGAAGGAAACCGAGGTATCAGCACCAGGAAGAAGTGTTGCGTGGCTGGGATGTCAAGCAGTAGCAAAATAGTGCTATTGCTGTGGGTGGTGCGTCACAGCATAACCAGCTCCTTGCAGGGGAAAAATGGGATGGGAAGGACAGACAGAAGACTGAGTAAGAAGCGGGAGGCAGTGGTCTGCACTGAGGCTACACCAAGGCCAACAGTCAAGCTCAGCCCTGACGTCTTGTTTGGAGACCTGTTGACATCAGGCATACAGTGATTAAAAGTGATACGTGAAGGAGGTCACAGAGAGGCCTGGAATTCATTAGTTCCTCAGTTTGGGTGAAAATAGTGGCACTTTGGCTCTGCTCCCTGGGAATTCAGCCGCAATTCCATCTCCTCTACTGCAGCAGCAACAGCCCGTTTTCTTTAATCCCCACGTGCACTAACATGGATGGGACACAACTATCTCTGACGAAACCCTGGCAGGTAATGAAAAAACCCTGCAAACAGAGCCACAGGATTACATGAGGATAGTCTCTAAACCAAGCAGGAAACTGGAGAAAACCCAGTTACTCCTTCGATTCACTCTACACAACCTGTGGTAGCTCAGCGGGAGGCAAGTCAAAGACCAGCAGGGAAAAGGAACAAGCCACCCAAGGCTGTAGTTGCCCTCTGAGCTGTGAATCAACAATTACAAAAATTTACAGGGTTGACCACTGGCTTTCAGGTGCCTCAGGCGGGTGCCTGCAGCTTGGTGGGGTAAGCTGAGTGCTGGCAGGGCACGTGTCCCACTGCACCCCTGCCCCTTCCTGCAGAGGCAAAGGCAGCCCACAGACCCACCCCACCTGGCAAACAACAAAACCAGCACATACATTCATTCTAGTTGTGACTGGCGGCTACTGCTTTCCTAATAAAAACTCTTTATATGATGCACCAAACACCCCCAAAACCAAACAGATGCAGCTGCCTGAGGGGTTTTTTTCTGCCCTGTTCTTTTTCCTACAATGCCCCAGTGCAAGGAAAGTGCTGCTGAAGAAAGAGGCAGAAGACCTCATATTTGACACTAAAGTAAGGACATGCAATGGGCACTAGCTACAGAGCAGCTGATGTGTCCCCACAGTTAATTTACTGCACATAAATTGTTCCTGAGTCCTTACATTCAGTTTAAGATATCTTTTTTTGCAGGAAAAGAGTATCCCCACAGAGTGATAGCCAGAACAGGCATTTTACTTTGCATTCACATCCTCCCTTATTTTCTTTGTGTAGTCAAGGTCTGAAGTTCTCTGCTCAGTTTTGCCAAGAAAAATGCTCTGTTCCCGGTTCATGATGTTAGCTTTTCTGGTGGTGCCTTTGGAGAAGGGGGGGCGGCGGAGATAAGCTTTCAGCAAAAGGCTTACAGCTAACTGCCATAAGGACAGCATGAGGGATGAAATCTCTTCCTCTAAGAATTATTAAGCACTGTAATCCCTCAACACTACTATCCCTCACCCCCTCATTTCCTAGTAAACATACATCACACCCAAAAGATAATGCCTTAACACAGTCCTCACACATAGCTGACTCCAGCCCATTTTCTCTCTGCCGGTGCTGGCAGTCGCACTGGTGAGGTGCATGTGTTGGGAAGTGATGCTTCAATTCGTTTTCAGAGTTTTAAGTTTGGCTTTTCATTGTCTCATCTGCACCATGCTTCATATCTGAGAAGGAAACAGCAGCTTGGAGTGATACCCTTGGCAGGATGAGGTCCACATTCTGGAGCTCTCAGCCACAAGATTTTGGTATGGAAGTTCATGCAGCTGAAAAGAGACATCCCTAGCCCTTCTTCCATCAGCCTTCCTGGGGGACCCTCTTCTCCACTGGGTTTCACATATACATTTATTCTGAAGATTGCAGGCCCTATTGGGGCTTCTCCCTTGCTTGCAAAGCACCTAGCAGGGTACAAGACTTCATCAGCAGAGATAAGTCAACTAAAGGCCTGATCCAGAGAGATGATAAGCACTTGAAGCTCTCTCTGTGATTCAGTGGCAAGCTCCAGCTAAGATGGCAAAAGCTGGGTAAGATCCAGGTCCGGATGACTAAAAGACCGAATATCCACGTGCCCTGCTTGGGTTGGTAAGTCCCAGAGTGCAAGTGAGCAAAGCCTCGTAGGGCCAGCCTGTGGCCCTGCACTGCCCCAAGTCTTGATTTTCCACCAAGCCAGTCATCCTATGCTGCTGCTGAGATCCCACAGGCCTAGTTGCTTTCTGTGGCTTGCTTGATGAGCATACGGATGATCTCTTTCCCTTAAAGCCTCATCATAAACAAGCAGTCAAAATACTGGGAATAGAATCACACAGCAGAGCACTGGGGGAGCTGTCTGCTGAAGCGCTTGCTCACTCCAACTTCCCGGGGTCATCCCAGGACAGCTGCAGTTAGCTCTGCAGTGCAACAAGTTAAATTGCTCACAGATTTGTCTGCAAATAGCTGCTTCAGAACCGATGTCTTAGAAGGAAAACGCTTTAACAAGCAATGAAAAGCAGCATATAGCTCTTTAAAGAACGCTTGTATAAAGGCCTGTTGCAGCTCCTCGGCAAAGTCCCAAAGCTCTGGTGTGGGTGCAAGCCACTTTCCCAGCCTGGGGATAGGTCTGTCACGCTCTCAGGACAGCCCACGGAGGCCCTGTTCAACCGAGTTGGACCCAGTGATACCTTGCAGAATCCAGCTCCACACTTCGAAAGATGCCCCAAAGGCACCGTTGAGCAGTTGTGTGTCGGGTGCTGCATATACTTACATCCTCAATCTTTTTTAACTTGTTTGATGAGTTTCATGCTATGGCTGTTCTCCAAAATGGAGATCAGAGAAGTAACAGCTAAAGGCCTCAATGTTTTACGTGCAATGTTGCCTTGGCAGTGATACAGCTGAAGGACAGTTGAAGGATAGCTGTGTCCTTCAACACAATCCATGAAAGCCTGCTTTTTTTACAGTTAAAAAGTAATACTATCACATGCCCTGCTCTGGAAAGACATGAGAGAGACATTGAAAGCACCTCCATAACCTTAGCAACTGCTTTGATCCTTTCTAGAGCAAAACAAAGTACTCTTTATTTTGCTCAGCTTCAAAGGTACCGACTATGACACTTTGATAGATCAGATTTTTCCTCACTCACATTAGAATCACAGTATCATAGAATGGTTTGGGTTGGAAGGGACCTTTAAAGGTCACCTAGTCCAACCCCCCTGCAATGAGCAGGGACACCTTCCACTAGATCAGGTTGCTCAGAGCCCCGTCCAGCCTGACCTTGAATGTTTCCAGGGATGGGGCATCTACCACCTCTCTGGGCAACCCGTGCCAGTGTTTCACCATCCTCATTATAAAAAATTTGTTCCTTAAATCTAGTCTGAATCTACCCTCTTTTAGTTTAAAACCATTACCCCTTGTCCTACTGCAACAGGCCCTGCTAGAATGTCTGTCACCATCCTTCTTATAAGCCCCCTTTAGTTTCTCTTCCCCCACAAACATGGAGTGGCACAGGGTGAAAGAAGTAGCTTTATTTTCTTCCATGACTTTTTACCCACTTAGTAAGACAGTAATTGTTAAAGTTACCATTTTCCTAATGTTTCTTGTTCCTCCAGGAAATTTTATCAGAATAACAATGTTAACATGAATATTTAAACACTGGGTCCATGCTATCACTGGACAGGTAGCATGTGAAGAAATATGCTTAAAATTTAACTAATTTTAACTGTCCTGAACATGACATTGGAAGTTCACTGCTTGTTCTTGGAAAACTACATTTAACAAAAACATGCTACCGCCTCTAAATATCCTTCAGCTTCTCCATTAATTCTATAGCTCAGAAGGTAAGCAAAACAATAAATTTTTAGTACATGATGCATACTAAAAATCTGAGGATCAAGCGTAGCTGCTGATACATGCTGGGAAAATTGGTAGGCTGGTAAATATTAGGATTAATTTCCCTTTTAAAAAACTAGAAAGCAGATATTTTTTTAAAAATGTTATATGAAAAGAACAATACTTACATTCTACTTAAACATGAGGAAGTGCAAGACTTGGTTACCTATGCCATCTGATGTCTGCCCTGTTGTGCATTGTGATCAATGTTTAATTACAGCAGTCTGATTCTTCGGGCTTTATGCATGCGTGCTTAGCTATGCAGGTACCCAATTACATAGCAGCCTGCAGGTTATTACCCCAGTTTTTGCACAGATTGTAGTAACTTCTGGCTCAGAATAGAAAACATGTTAGGTTTTCTTCCTTAGCAAAAGCAACTTAAAGCCATATTTGCATCCAGTTGGTTATTCTCAGTCTGTCCACAGCAGTTCACTATTCAGTTATGCCTGTGTCGTGTGTGGTCAAACTATAAATCTGATGAGAGAAGTGAGACATTGAATGTAACCTCGGGATGTTGTAGGATGTTTACAAACCCTAACTTTGCAAGTTTAATCTTAACACTATTTCAGCAACGTGACTTACATTCCAGCCCCACAAGCACCAATATCTGCATTACCCAAGAGGCATCAGACTGTGAAGAGCTTCTAAGGCAGCTGTGCCACAGAAGAAAACATGGGGCAACTATGCCTCGCTTGAACCTGAGTAAATGCTATTGTAATTTACCTGTTTAAAAATTCTAATTTCACATGAAGCACCTCAAAATGGAATTTTTTTTTTTTTTTTTTTTTTTTGCAACTGACATGAAGTTTGAACTGTCATTCACCCATGATCAGAGTACCACTTCTTTGGACTAAATTTCTTTTTCACAAAAACCAAGGAGTCTGTGTAAATGTATCTGAGGTGGACTATTCCAGCTGTTTGAGGTGGGTTTCAAGATAAATTCGTTATGAACTGTTTGTGGCAGAGACTGTTCCAGTATGTGTTAATGAAGGGGAGGGGGAGGGGAAGTCCAGTGTATTTTGTGTGCTACTGCAATAAAAAGTAATTATCAAGCTGGCATGAAAATGAGAAAGCAAAAGGTCGCAGTTCTGAACCCAAGAAAAATGTTATTCTAGTTGTATTTTTAGAGCAGTCAGAACCATTCAGGTATGTCAGCATCCTGACATATTTCTTCATGATAGCACAGAATGATGGCTCAAAGGGCACCAATGAATATACTGTACTCTATTATATTCGTAGGGGGGGGGTTCAAACCAGATCTGATTGAATTAACCAAAAAAAATATAGAAGAATGGCAAATAGACAAGTCATAAGGGAACATTAATGGAATTTTCAAATAAGTATGTCTAACTTACTGGAATGTGACACAGTTTAATCCATTTTAAATGCATTTAAGTTCTTCTGGGCGATAAAGCCAGCCTCAGGACAGTGGAAAGCATGTGTTTTTATTAAGTCACAAGAGCATAGATTTATGAATGTATTATAACAATAGTACTAAAACAAAATATTGCATGGTTAAATTTTAATGACAGAGAAACAACTAAAAAAGTTGTAAATGCATGTTTAAGCCCCCTTTGTGTACTATGAAACCAAATAGGTCTTTTGGTTGTTTTTTTTTTTTTCCTTTAGAAAAGCTATGGAATTAGTGGTGCAACAGCACAGAACCAACACAGTTCTCATGAGGACTCGGAAACTAGTGATGCTTAAAACAGCTCAGCTTTAAAAAGGAATTATCTGATGTGCTGAAGTAAAATCCTGATGCTAAAACAGACTACAAGCGTTATCATCCTTGAATGCTTAATATATGCAAATGATCCTAAAAACCAACTGAGTTTTATGCTGAATATGACTGAAGTGGAGTAGCTCCAGTTTTATAGTTTGCAGAAAATAACTCACTAGTGCAATTGCTTCACTGTGCAGATGTTAATTAATGTCCTGCTATCATTCTGATAAATCAGAAAATAAAAAAATGAAGGTATTCAGAACTATAGAGCTATGGTATTGTGCTATGGCCCCCATACTGCTCTATTCACCCATGGTGAATAAAAGGTATAATATATGTTTTGAACCTTAGAACTATCGCACTGGAAAAAACGAAGTATTTCTGCCTATTGAAAAGTTTTAGCAATTTTTTAAAGTATCCGTCTATCTTTTCAAAGGAACTTTGCAAGATAACACACAATTCTATTAGTTATCTGTGGCTTCAGGTGAATAGCAGCATCATTTGCTGCCCTCTGGTGTAGCAAAAAAAGAAAAAATCACTTATAATCAAAAGTAACTGGAATATAGAAATTGACTAAACTGCCAAGATTTCTTCACTTATAAAATGATTAGTAAACCTCACACTTACGCTACCTGGTGTAAAAGACAGCCACATTACCAAGAGAATGGTAAGAAATGTAATTAAAATTTAAGGTGGTAGTGCACTTCTACTGTAATATTTTCTCTATAAGTAAAATAAACCATCTTAGCATGAAGCTTTGCATGCTTTTTCCGTAAGAATCAAGCTTGGTTCTTCTTCTCTTGAATCACCTACAATTAAGGCACCAGAAGCAAACCTTTCTCCTTTCACCTGCCATCCTCATACTTCTGTCTTAGATAACAACTATCAGTATTCTATTTTTAGCTAAACAGTCATTAAATACTATATATAATATCTATTAGATTTTTTTAATTAAAAGTCCATATATGTTCTATACAGAGAATTTACAAAGGCAGGTTAACCAGCAGAACAAAAGCAGGTGAAATTCCTTCTTACCAAATACAAAGCACATCATGTTGGAAATAGTTTCTAGTTCTCACACTTCACACTACGTGAAATTAAGCTACAGAAACGCAGGAAAATGAGCCAGAGATCACAGTGGCAAGCCCAGTTAAAGCAATACTGCCTGGACGTAAAAAGAACATAATGCAAATATCAAGCCAACTTATAAACAAACAGTACCCTTCATCGTTCAATCAGGATAGAGGTAAAAACCAGATGCATCCCAGTAGGACATGTAACTACCTCTATTCTTAGGATGCTTTACCCTTTCAAATACTAAAATGTGGAAGAGCTCACTGCCTTCATTGGTTTTAAAAATGCTTTGGGATTTAGGAAACATACCATAGTCCAGAAACACACTCTTCAGTGTCTCCCAATTCTCTTCATCTTGAATTCTTAGGAATTCTAACTTCCCTTTGGTTTCCTCTATTTCTTAAGAAAATATTTGTAATATTTCACCATCATTAGTCTGGACACTCTGAAAACCTCTTCCAACCACGCTAAAACAGAGGCATGTGCTTAACGGGGATTCGAGCGAGCATACCCAGCAGAACCAGCAAGTTCACTCACCACGTAACCCTGACTTGTCCCTGAAGGCTGTTTGGCCTTTATAATGAAGAGCTGGCCTGCAAGGGGGCATTAATCTTTACTTATGGGTCATGTATTTGCTGCTCGCATTTCAAAATGTATTAAGTATTGAGAATATCCATGGATAGAGCTAATTGTTAGCAGTTTATACTCAAAAGAAATCTTCCTTGAAATGTTTTTTATGTTCTAATCTGTGCAGGAGTGGATTAAGTTGCACAGTTTCTGGTTTGCCTTCCATGTAAAAGATTCAATACTTGTCTTCACAAAACATTGCAAGTTCATTACAAAAGTATCTGTATCCTTACTCCAGCTCTTTCAGTTCCTGAGTCCCAGCGCTGAGGCTCAAGCTCCTTTGCCATCAGTGAACTAACCACGATATCGCTGTCTGTTGTACACATCAACTGGCTGTTGGCAGCTAGCAAATGAGACACCTTATGGAAGTACTTGTGGGGCAAGGCAATAAAATAATGGATGCTTCTGTTCTTTTTTCTCTGTGGACAGAGTAGCTAGAGTGTATGTAAGGCAAAAGAAACAGGAAGAGCAGCTTTCCCCATGGGACTCTCTCATACCACCCTTTTTCACTAAGCATATTGCCTATTCATATAGGGAAATGGCAAGCTTGTAAGATTTGGTCATAGAACAGACTTAATAAATTAAGTGTAACAGGAAACATGCTTGATTTAGATACAAATTTTGCTCAATTATTGCAAGACAGCATTGTGTGCCTACTAGTAAGTGCCTAAACTCAAGTTAAGGAAAATCTTTCAGCCACGTTCCTCAGCATGTGAGGAACAAATGGTCTTCAAATTACCTGCACCAGCTTGCATGAAAAGTGAAAACCAGGAGTTTTCTACAAATCCCCCTCACTTATCAGAAACTGCCGTAGGTCCCCACAAAACTTGCAGGTAAAATTTATTTAGGACCACTTCACCCACGCCCTCATCTCAGTATGTGCCGTAGAACTGGAAAAATGCTGTCTTTGAATTCTTCAGAACATGGATGTGCTGTCTTGAATGTGGCCCCAGGAGCTTGTACATTTTTTCTTACTTTATTACAGTATTATGAATAGCTTAGTTCTATAAAACTCGATAAAGAGTGTGAAAAGTTTATCACTCAAAAGTTTTGAGATCACTGATTTAAGAAAAAAATCATTGGTAAGCTTGCATACAGTCTTAATAGGCTCAGAAAACACTGAACTTTCCTCTCCAATGTAAAAAAAAAAAAACAAAAACCAAACCAAAACAACAACCAAACAAGAAACCCACACCAAAAAACCCTCCCACCCAGTTACAATGCTCCATGTCAGAAATGAGAGCACCTAATTTCTCCAAGCAGCATATCTAAGTTTTACTCTGAGGTCTTCCCATTCATTAGCACTCAGAATTTCTTTTTACTATGACAAGTGAATAGAAAGCCTATTTTACGTGACAATTCAAAATCAACATCAGTTCAGTTTGCAGTCTAAGATTGTGTCACCTCAACACATTTTACTTCAATGTAGCAGTGAGCAACCCTTATGTTCCCTTTCCATATTAACAGTGTCTAAGCGCACATTCATACACTTGTTTAGTGTAACGCAGAAAAAATTTTAATTGCTAGATGACTAGAAAACATTAGTTAAATAAAAAAAAAGTAGCCAAGTTGGATCACAGAGAATCAAGGTTTGGAAAACTCAACTTACAGGGAAGAGGAAGATGAGGCAAGAAAATGGTATTTAAAGAAAAGCCATTTTTGAGTTTTAAAGCGCTAGAGCAACTGACTGACACTGTACCACAAATCACCACACACAGCAAATGCTAACAACAAATGAGACCCTTTGAGTGTCAGCAAGCTTCCTCTCTCTCCTCAAAACACAGTTTTGGTAAGGAAGCACCCATCAGCCCGGCTGGGAAAATGCTATCTGTAAAGTATCTGAGACTTGCACCTCGGACGGTTCCATCGAAAGGCTTAATACCCAGTAACCGGCACTCCTTTTAGAACAAAGAGCTCTTATTAGCAGACTGCCAAACGAACCATTAGAAATGCCCAGCAAGTTTTATTATTTTCCACTGTGAGAAATCCGAACGATTGTACAAGCTAGAAGAGCCGAAGCTGTCCAGAAGCGGGCATTTTGCAGGACTTCTCCCCGCCCGAGTCCTCCGAGGGGACAACAGGCCACAGCGGAGGGACCACGAGGCCGAAGGGCCGCAGGCGCCAACGCCCCCCCTGCTCGCCGGGACCTTCCTGCGGGCCGAAGGCCAGCCCAGCGGGGCCGGGGCCGGGGCCGGGGCCCGGGGCGGGCTAGGACTCGTCGGGCTTGTCGGCGGGCGGCCCGCAGGGCTGCAGCATCTTCTCCATGAGGTTGAAGCGGACGCGCGCCTTGCTCTCGTTCTCGGCGATGGCGAAGTAGTTGAGCAGGTCGAAGTGGCCCATGTAGGAGCAGTACGAGTCCCGGTGCTGGTTCACCAGCCACTCCCACTTGGTGGTGTCGGCGTGGCCCGTCCCGATGTACTTGGACTGCAGATGTTCCAGCTGGCTGTGGATGGTGTAGCGGTCCGTCATGGCGGCGGAGGTGCTGCGCGAAATGGCGAGCGGAAGTGACGCGCCTTGGCGCCCCGCTCCTTTTCCGGCCGGGGCGCAGCAGCCGTTTTCCCGCCGCTGCGCCGGTACCGGTTACTGACGGCTCCGCCGCCCGGTCTGAACGGAAATTAAAAAAAAAAAAAAAAAAAAAAAAGCTTCCAGCAGGTCGGTGCTTTCCTGCCGCGGTGCGCGATGGGAGCGCGGCCGCTAGGGCATGACGGGAGTTGTGGTCTTCTCCCCGCCCGGGCCGCGGCGGGGACGGGGGGGGATGGGGGGTGCCGGGCCGCCCCGCGCTCTGCGGCCTGGCCGGGCGGCGGTGGCGGGGAGGAGGGGGGCTCGGCGCGGAGGAGGCCGGCCGCGGGGAGGGCCCTGGCACGGTGAATGTGATCCGTAATCAAATCATTTAACTACTTTAATTGACTAACCCAGTAGTAAACCAAGTGACAGTCGCAACTCCAGGCCGGCATCTGTAAGACATCGTTAGTTTAAAGCTCGTACTTGAGGATTAGCGACTAGTTCAGGGTCTGGTGTTCTCAAGACAGGTACAAGGCTGAGCCTCAAGTTAAGCCTGGCGCTTAAGTGAGCCCCATGCCTCAGGTTAAAAGCCTCGAGCCTCAAATTAATTTGTAAAGCAAAGATACAGCTTTGATACTGTAGCTACGGCTTAATCCGGCTGAGAATCAAAGGGGCATGCGCTATCAAATCTGGCTACAAAATACCTAGATAATGGGTCATGGGGAACAGCAGCAGCAAGTCTCCATTTGCCAGGAGACTTCAGAAAATACGGAAGCCAAACCCTGAGGCTCAGGCTTCAGGGCACAGCTTATCCCAGCTCCTGCCACCCTCTCTGTATAAACTGCACCTCGGTTTAAGTGACACAGGAAGTCTTGCTCCGAAGAAAGAAAAAGCTACCAGAAAAACAGACAGGAGGTGCCAGGAGCAACCCAAACCACTCCTTTTCATTAGCCCTTTGCTTAGCTAGGGGGCAATGATGCATTTTCTGTGGTAGCTCTCGTAAAAGGAGTCCATGTGGAGAAAGGCTAAAGAAGTCCATAGCATTTGCCGGTCCTCCCAAAATAAGTAGTTTGCTACGGTCAGTTCTGCTACATGCAGCTGAGGAACAGTACTGTAGGTCCCGTCCCTGTTCCTTTGTAAGGTGCAGAGC
The DNA here is from genome assembly GCA_024606505.1 of Aquila spilogaster. NCBI lineage: Eukaryota > Metazoa > Chordata > Aves > Accipitriformes > Accipitridae > Aquila > Aquila spilogaster. The sequence continues at coordinate 13,756,000 of JANHGO010000073.1, forward strand.
TCTTAGTTACATTTCCCCAGGCAGGCTTTGCAGCTGAGCAGGGTGAAGGGATTTTAAGCTAAAATTAAGTATTACTGTTGAAAAAGATTTGTTGACAACGCAGGTAGTATTTTTGTGTGAATGTTAAACTCACAAGCAGATATAAAACCCACAGAAATTATAAATTGCATTGCCTATCTTCTTTGGTCAAACTGGAGCTTGAAATAAATTTTATCATCCACCAAAAAAGTAGTCTTTCTTCTCCAGCTCTCTTCAAGAGCTTACATAATGTTAAGTTTAAAAATGCATGAAATGATTCATGCTTTCATATGATAGTACTGGTTTGAATTACTTGTTTTAAAATAGGAAAGACACATTGCCAGAAATTTTCCAATAGGACACTGAGCTATTTCTTCCTGTCCTTGTAAACGCCCTATAGTCAAAAGAAATCCACAGAAATGTTCTGTGAAAACCCACATGATTCTAAGCCCCTTGTTTAAAAGCAAGCATCTTATAAAACCAAGGCCACAGAAAGCAGTGTCAAAACAACGTACTGAAGTGTCCTTATCCTTTAGTGCAAAGAACTAAATGAGGACTATAAATTTTTTTTATTATTATTTTTACAAGGATCTGTTGAGTCATTGCTATCAAGACTTACTTAGCAGGAAGCAGTTTTACTCAGCTGGATACAGCAATTGCATTCTGTGGTTGCTTCCAGAGAGACCAAGAGAGAAAAAACAAACAAATGCAGCTCCTCAGGAGCTTCTATGTATGCTAGTGTACAGAAAGACAAAGAAAGACATATTATGAACATGGGAAAGCTTTCATTTCTTTTTTAAATAGTATCTTTTTAAAAAGCAGGATGGTATGAAGGATGCTAACTTTTGATAGGTGATCAGTGCCGGCACAGTGACATGTAGGGCTGATCTCAGAGCTGTTCTGAAGTTATCATCTTGGAAACTCTTAAGCTAGGAGGTGTATTAATTAAAATAATCAATCAGTCTTTGGAAGAGAAAAGATGCCCAGAAGCTTATCCATCTCTTGCAATTTTTGCAGGAGTTTCTAGGAGTAATAGCTGCATTAAACCAAATAGGTGTTAGAGTTCTAGTTCAAAAAAACACCCTGAAAGGGAAGTGTAAACCTGAAATTTTCAGCAAGCGTGATAGCAGGCTAGATTAAAACACTGCATTCAGGCATCCAGAGCTCTAGGAAAATAAGTACCAAAACTTCACTCTTTGTTGGCTTTGACCAAAAACTCCTCTGAGAATACCAGACAAGCTTACCAATAATAGGAAGAAAAAAATAAGTAGTAAAATTACCAGCCAACAGGCAAGTAACAAATATTTACAAGTAATTACCTAACTTCAAGTTTCACTTGAAAAATACCAAGTTTCAGCTCCTAGCTTTGAAGAATTATATTCAATTATATTCACTTTATCTTCATTTCTTCTTCCACACAAAAATAAAATCTGTTGTTGGGCCTTGTTTTTCTTGTTGGGTCTGTGCAAAATGGATGCCTGCACTTGGGCACTTTTCATTTCAAGTTTAGGAATACTAAGTGACTGGGAAGAGGGAGAGGATGTATATAAGTATGCATGGGTGCACAGATGCAGATTTATATAGAGAGAATTATCACTCAATGGTAATACTCTTGCACAATTAGGATTCCTGAATAATTTAGCATTTTAGGATATTCCAAGGGTTGTGTACTGAATACTATTAAATATAATTATCAGAATATTTTATATTTGCCTTGGTCTCTGAAGTCATGTTGATAAATAATTAGTGTCTGAAACAACCGATGCTTACTTATGGAAATCACATAAATGTGTTGATTTAAGTGCCGAAATGGTTTATTTGGAGATTAAAGCCGTATCATTTAAAGCCAAGTTTCAAATGGCTGAGGCACCGGGAGCATGTTATGAATGGCAGTGGCCACTTGATGTCAGGGTTTGACCTACATAAATTCTTCTTCCATAAAACAGGAGTAGTTGGTTGCTCCTCCAAAATGTAGAGAAAGAGGGTAGGGGAGGCTGCTGGACCAACAAAGACAGTGGCTGTCCACTGCAAGATATAACCGGGTTTTTAAATTTCCTACTGACTCTTCAGGTAGAAGAATGAAGGCATAAATACCCCACAGACAAGGGGATGCTACGATTTTAATAGATAAATCCAACACACACAGAGGAAGATGAAAAAATGGAGGTGTGTGCCATATTTTTTTTCAAAATTCCTCTATTCTTCACTATATTGATTTATCCTACAAATACAATTTCACAGAAAACAAGAATATTTGAGATTGCGTTAGCCCGGAAAGAATGGTGCTAGAAATTAAATAATGATACTAAATTAATGTCTTTTTGTGGGAAATTACCTTTTTTTGTTAAAAGTATGCATTTTATTAAAAATATGTTGCTTCTGCTGTAACAGGGTTCTTAAATCAGTATTTGCAGAGGTCACATTACCACTTAGCAATTTTAGGCCACAAAAGTTACCTTTCTTTAATTTTTTTTTTCCGCAGATTTCCCATGTCATCACATGCACTGCAAAAGCCGTTTTGTAATGTATGCAGTTTCTCAAAGGCTGTTACAGCCTACCAACATTAACAGCCTCAGGAAGCCCTTATTTTGGCCCTGTAACAGGTAGAAGATCTTTTTACTGCTTTTCTCAGAGATCCTGTGAAAATCTTTTTTCATAAGCAAGTCTCTTTCTCCACCTTGTTTTGTGCAAGCTCCTCATTTCTTTTCCTTGCAGTCAGAATTGTGATTCTGCTCCAGTGTAAGAATATACCTTCACACTGTAACGACCTGCAGCCTTTGGGGCTGCTTCTGAGATGGAGGAATACAGTCCCTGCAAGCATGGGTAAGTTTTAAATTTTCCTCCACTGCTAGAAACTATGTTTTGCTATTGCTTTCATTTTATAGTGTGTAAATACTCAAACATCTGAGAGCTTCTTTTAGGGTTGTGCGGCTGTTTCTTTGCCAAAGCTGTCAGATAAGAACATTGAATAAAAAATAGGAAAAGAAACAACACTGTGTATCATACCATTGAAAGCATACACTTCAAGCTGCTGTGTATCAATGTTCCTATCTGGAAAGGGGAATAATGTTATTTTAAATCAGACTGCAACTGGAGAAATTCACTGCTGGAAAATTATCTTGGCCTGAGGTTCAAGATAGGCATCATTTAGTATTGGGCAGTGCCATGCTTAGTGTCCTAGTTTCGGCTGGGATAGAGTTAACTGTCTTCCTAGTAGCTGGTACAGTGCTATGTTTTGAGTTCAGTATGAGAAGAATGTTGAT
>JANHGO010000073.1:13759380-13792629 GCA_024606505.1 Aquila spilogaster
CTCTGGGCAACCTGTTCCAGTGCATCACCACCCTCTGAGTGGAAAACTTCCTCCTAATATCTAACCTAAATCTCCCCATCGTAGTTTAAAACCATTCCCCCTTGTCCCATCCCCCTTTCCTTCCTCCCAAACTACCACTGAGGAAAGCTGAGAGAGATGCTCTGGCTTTAGTCAAGTACTGATCAGGATGAAATCTTGGTACTAAGCACATATATAAAGCAACTAGCTGAAGACTGCCAACTTCCAGTTACCTACCTAAGCATTATCTATCATGAACATGAATATATTTAAGCAGCACTGTGTATCTAAGAAGAAAGCACTGAGAAAGCACCTTCTTGCACAGAGCATTGCTGTGCAGCATCCTAGTAATGCAGGTCACTGCAGATACCCTAACGCATCCTCTGTTGCTCCGTGACAGCCACACAGAGAACTAATTCATATTCAGGATCTGAGACATTTACCCCTGAAGCACTGTGGGGTCTGGGTCTACGCTATCCAACAGACTTTCCACTGCTGCAGTGTGATTGAAGTTGATGAGTTAATGCCCTGGTACAGGAGGTCTTTTCACTGCTAGTCAGCAGCGAGCACCAGACAGGGCTTTCTTGAGAGATCACGTGACACCAAGATTCCAAGAGGCATGCAAACTATAACATCACAATTGGCCATGTGGGTTCAGGCCAACCAGTTTCTGATCCACAAATACACAGTGTGCCCAGTGTGTGCTAACACGGGCACAAACATGAGGCAAACCTCTCTTTCCATTCATTAGTTTCCCAGTAAACCTGAAGAAAATTGGTAGCATCTGCAGCGACACAATTATCTGTGCTCTTGGTACAAAGATTCTGGTCTTCGATGTATCTTAGGTGATAATATTTTTGCTTAGTTAGATTGTGCTGGGATTAGACAAACTGGGACTATTTAAGATTCCTGAGTCTGAGGTTTAATGGTCCAACGAACTGATGATCCAGAAGGATTTCCTCTGCAAAACAGGGAGAAGACAGATTTCAAGCCCTCAAATCCAAAGGACTTTGTAAAAAGTATTTTAATTCTAGTACGCTTACAAGACATTAAGCCCCACCTTCTGGTGAATGGCTAAACAGCAGGATGAGATATGGCTCTAGGTTAAATTAAAAAGGGGGAATTTTTACAAGACAATAGTATTCAAGTAGTAAAATGCCGTAAATATACTTGCAGTATTTTAGTAAATACACTGATTTCCACCAAAATGTCAACAGGAAGGTTTTAAAGAACATCACAGTGTTTTATTTCAAGAGGTTTTAATGTGTTACGTTCCACGTTCATCACTTGGTATAAACTGTCATGCTATAAAATAAACTTTATGTTTCAACTATCCTTAATCAAAACAATTTGGAATGCCCTGCTGCACAAAACCTTTCAGTATTTTGATTTTTCATTTTGTTAAAGTGAATAAAAATACACATTGAAATGTTAAAGTTTCTCCAAGGACAGGGAATCCTTCCCGGGCAACACCCCAGAGCCTTGAAGTCTCACATTGCTCACTGACAACCACTCCTCTTTTCTGCATACTGCAATAGATGCAGCCCCAGCAGATGTTACTGATGTGTTCCCCAGCTCATCAGCAAACAAGCTGTAAACACCAGTGAGGTGATCTTACTCCACAGGACTCAGAAAGGGGCTGTGCACTTGTACTGGGAAGAATGGTGAGGAAAAGCAGGAACTGTGGCAGCTCTTTTTCACATTATAGCAAATGAATATTTTAAGGAAGGATTGGAATCTCAAAGCAGGCATTAATATAAAAGGGTTTTCTTCTAGGTGCACAGGACAACAAAGGAGAAATCACAATGGGAGAGTAGCCTTTCCAGTGGGTACAACAATCTTAATGTGTTAAATCGACTAGTTGGAAAATCAGGGTAAAAAACAGTATGACAAGAGCTACGGTTGCTTAAGAGAGCTCAAGTTGTGCTGTCTGCAGTGCTGATCCTTGTCCTTTTCAAGTTTGGTTTCTGGCACATGCTTGTTCCTGGCACATCCAACAAGTTGCTGCAGTGCTCCTAAAGAAGGTGAGGGGGGTTGTTTGTAAGCTCTTCACATCCACAGAACATCCACGCAGTGTGAAATGACAAAGCCGCATCCTTGGGAACAGCATGTTTTCACGAGCCACAATTTACAGTGTCTAGAAAACAGACTTTCCAAGACAAATCAGTCTTCCTTCAGTCAGCAAATGAAAGATAAATATCTGAGGTATGCCAAGATGATGCTTGGAAACAGTAGCACTTAAAAATACATTATCCAACTGTTGGCCCAGTCTGTGTATAGTGTACACGTATATACACACAGTGTCAGTTCATCGTGAGGTTTTTTTGCTGCTGCTCAAAGGCCCAGGACTCTCTGGGCTTTTTATGCTGTGAGAGAGAAAATAATGAAAGTTAGACTGTTTCAAAGAGCAATCTGGACATGTTTTTTTGGAAGGCAGGAGAAGGGCTGGATCCCGTCACCCTGTGGGACATTGGGTCTGTCTTCCCTTACAACACACAGGCTTCAGGCTGCACGGCCTGGTGTCATGGGAATGGACTTTGCCCTCACCACTCCTCTCCTTCTCTTAGCTCTCCCTCTCCCAGCCATAGCAGACCCATGTTGAGGGGAAATATTTCCTTCTGGCTAATCAGCCTCGGTGGTTTCCATACTGACATCTTCTAACTACTCGGCTCTCAGGAGAAGGCCACTTTTCTCTGTAAAATCACGCTTTCCTTGTTGGAGAGGCTGGGAGGTGTGGGCAAATGAGTCATGACTTGGGAGGAGCTGACAGATGGTCCTGCCATCGCGGAATTCGCATTTAGCTCTGTGGGACTGGGGACCTGACTGGAGGATTTGGGATGATCTCCAGGGACACCACAAACACAAAAAGCAATTAGAGCTGCCCATTGTTCATCAAGTGTCTATGGAGGAAAATTCAGCTCTGGAGGGTCTCCAGTCTGATTCTGTGATTCTCATGCATGTGTATCTGAAAACATATATATGGAATTCATCTGGAACTGCAGTCTTCCCCACATTATTCCTCTGGGTATCTGATACAAACCAGTTGCTCACTGACAGCCCAAAGTAGACCAATTAGTCATAGGCTAACGGGCTTGGCCAAAGTAAATTTGTTTTGTTTTGTTTTCTTTCTCTTCTATCATCATTGAAAGATGGAAACAGGTATCAGCACCAGGAGCTGTTGCTAGGCTGAGACATCAAGCAGTAGCATAACACTGCTAGAGCTTGGAATGCTATGCTAACTGTCTGCTAACAGAGAAAAAAATAAGATGAAAAACACAGGCAAAAGACAGAGTAAGAGAAGGGGTTACATAAGAATTGTCTCTAGAGAAAGCAGAAAGAAGGAATTGTGGAGAAAAAAACAGTCAGTCGTTTTACTTACCTCATGCACCCAATAGTACCTCAGCGGGAGGCAAATCAGAGAGGGCTCAGCTGGCAGGGGAAAGAAATAGGCAAGCAAAGGCTGCAGCTGCCCTCTGAAGTGCAAAGCTCTTCCCAACTGCAAAAATTCACAAGGTCAGCTATGGTCTTCCAGGTGCCACAGGCTGGGACTCAACAGCGGGATACAAGACTTCTTGAGCAGAGATGAGAGGCCAGAGAATGACCTAACCTAGAGAGATTATGAGGACTTGAAACTCTCTCTAGAATTCAGTGGGAAGCTCCAGGTGATATGTCCAAAGCTGGCTAAGATCCAGGTCCAGGTGCCCAATAGATTGAACACCCAAGTGTCCTGCTCAGGTTGGGAAGTCCTGGCCTGAAAGTAAGCAGAGTGTTGCAGGGCCAAACTGTGGCCCTGCATTGCCCCATGTCTTGACATTCCTCTAAGTCAGTCATCCTGTGCTGCCGCTGGGATACCATAGGCCTTTCTGCTTTCTGTGGCTTGCTTGATGAACATATGGATCATTTCTTTCCCTTAAAGCCTCCTCATAAACAACTGGTCAGAACACTGGGAATGCAATCACAAAGCAGAGTCTGCAGGGAGCTGTCTGCCAAAGGGCTCACTCTAGCTCTCCCAGGTCATCCCAGGACAGCTGCAGTTAGTTCTGCGGCACAACAAGTTAAATTGCTCACAGATTTGTCTGCACATAGCTGCTTCAGAACCAATTGCTTAGAAGGAAAACATTTTAACAAGCAGTGAAAAGCAGCATATGGCTCCTTAAACAACGGGCTTTAGTGCCACTTGTGTGAAGGGCTGCTGCATCTATTCAGCAACGCCACAAAGACCTGGTGTGGGTGTAAGCCTTTTTCCCAGCCTGTGGACAGGCCTGTCACACTCTCAGGGCACCCAGAGGAGGTCCAGCTCCATGGGTCCAACTAGTGATGTCTCACAGGGCCCACCCCTAGGCCCACACTTTGAAAGGCATCCCAAAGCTACTGCTGAATAGCTGAAGGGGAGGCTGAGAGCTTAGCCATTGTCGTTGTGCTAATCTCCCAAATAAATACTAACAGTGGTCTAAAAGGGTGACAGGTACCCTCAACCATTTCATCTTAAAGCACTGAATCTGCATACAGGCCACCCAAGATGTCCAGATATGAACTGAATTAAGCAAGTAGCATCCTGCTGGCAGTAAACCGAAAACACAAGTCTACTCTTCTCCATTCATTATCATCATATATACACTTTTTTCAATGTTTATTTGTTCCAAATAGAATATGAAATAAGAATGCTACAGAGTTCAGAAAATCCTGCCCCAGCCTCAGCTCAGCCCAAGGCCAGTAATCAGCTTTAACTGCAATCACAACAGGAAGTCATGCTGTCATGCTAAGACAGCAGAAAGTTAGTTTGTTTTTCATAAGTCTGATGCTTTACAGACTTAACAGGAGGAAACAATACTAAAGAAACATTTCCCTCTAGTTCTTATGGCTTTTACTACTCTATAGATTGAATAAGAGCCTATTCTCAAACACTGACTAACATGAAGACTCTTTGCAAAAGAGGCAAGAAGGACCAGATGCTATGCTCTTGATCTTTTCCTCTTTGTGTTTCATGCTCTAGTCATTCTTCAAAATCTAGTTCAGAAAGCTACAGCCTGAATGTTTTACATACAACATTGTCTTGGTAGGAATGTTGCCAGCACCAGCAAGTGCTACAGAAACAAGACACCACAGAAAACTGTACCTGGGGATCTGTTATCTACTCATACCCTTACATCTGAGTTAGCTCTCAGCATAATTTTAGCAAGGAAGAACCATAGAATTGCAATGACTGGAGAAGACCTCCAAGATCATCTAGTCCAACTGTTCACCTACTGCCAATATCTCCCCACTAAACCATATCCCTTAGTACAACATCAAAATGTTTCTTGAACATTTCCAGGGTTGGTGACTCAATCACCTCCCTGTTCCAGTGCTTGACCACTTTTTTGAAGAAATTTTTCCCAATATCCAACCTGAAATAAGTGGCCTCCCACGTGGCTGCAGAAGACAAGAGCTGCCAACCGAACAAACACACAGAGGTAACCAGCCATATTGTTGTTGAGGAAGCTTTAATGTCACACATCTCTTTTCAGTTAGAAGAACCAGATCTTAAGGAACTGAGGAACTTGCAATGGAGTTACAAGTCAAGGAGATATCAAGTATCATTAAGTGGAGACCAACAGCCAAGGCATAGGAAGCAGTGAAGTTGTGGCTCTTTACAAGTACTGTAACCTGACCGTGCTAAAGGATAACTACTACACTTTGACAGATGAGATTTCCCTCCCACTCACATCAGCCTCTCCTCCCCCAGAAAGTGGACTGGTATAGGGTGAATGGGGTTGCTTAATTTTCTTCCGTGACTTTTCATTCCAGTCAGGAAGACACTAACTGTTAAACTCACCATTTCCTTAACATTGCATGTTCCTCCAGGAAGTTTTGTCTGAATAGCAACATTAAGAGGGATATTTAAAGACTGGGTCCATGCTATCTCTGTAAAAGGTGGGATAGGAAAAAAAGATGCTTAAAACGTAATTAATTTTATCTAGATACTGTACATGATACTGGGAGGTCATTGTTCCTGAAAAACTACATTTAACAACAGCACTTCCACCTCCTTTAGATAGCACTTCTTCATTAATGCTGTAGGTCAAACAGCAAGCACAAAAAGCATGATGCATACTAAAATTGTAGGGATCGACCCTAGTTGCTGATACATACTGGGAAAATTGTTAGAGTGAAAACAAACAAACAAACAAAAAAACAAATTTGACTTTTATGCTGAATATAACTAAAGTGAAAGAAGTGACCTCAGTTGGACTGTGTGCAGGAAATAATTCACTAGTGCAATTGTTTCACTGTGCAAGTGTTAACTAAGGCACTGCTGTCATTCTAATAGATCAGAAAAAAAAAGTCCTCAAAACTATAGAGCTATAGTACTATACTAGGTTTTCCATATTGCTCTATTTACCTATTCAGAATAAAAAGTATAATACATGTTCTGAACCTTAGAACTGTCCCAGAGGAAAAAGCTCAGTATTTCTGCCTACTGGTAAGTTTTAGCAATTTTTTAAAGTATGCCTCTATTTCTTTCAAAGGAACTTTGCAAGATAACACACAATTTTATTTATTTCTAGTAATAGCGTGTGCCTTCATTTGAACAGCATTGTCATTTGCTGCCCTCTGGTGTCATAAAAAAGAAAAATCACTTATATTGCAAACCAGGAATACTGAAATTGAGTAAACTGTCAAGATTTCTTAATTTCCAGAATAACTCAGTAATCCTCACATTTCTACCTGGTGTATATGGCAGACACATTACCAAGAGAATGTAACAAACAGAATTAAAAATGAAGGTAGTAGTGCATTTCTATTTTCATGTTCTCTATATTGAGTATATCCCATTTATAAGTAAAATGAACCCTCACAGTGCAAAACTTGGCATCCTTCTTCTGTAAGAGTCAAACTTGACTCTCCTTCTCTTGAATAATCCATAATTAAAGTACTGTGAGCAGGCCTTTCTCCTTGCTTACATCTGCCATCCTCAGAGCTCTCACTTTATTCAGAAATCTTACCTAAGTCATCTTAGCATTGTATTCTTAGCTAAACAGTTATTAAATACTATATATAACATCTATTAGAATTTTTAATTAAAAATATCAATAGAATAATATGTATACATTCTACTGCACAGAGAACTTACAAAGACGGGATAGTTGGCAGAACAAGAGCAGGTGAAATTCCTTTGTGCCAAATACAGTGCACATCTGCATTGGAAACATATTTCTCACACTTCATTTTATCTGAGACTAAGCTACATACATTTAGGAAAATGAGATGGAGGTCACAGTCAAAAGCCAAATTAAAGGCATACTGCTTGGATAGAAGAACAGAATGCAAAACATTAAGCCATTTAATAGATAAACGGTATCCTTCATCTTCAAATTGAGATTAAGGTAAAAAAAACAAGTGCATCCCAATGGGCTTGGCAGTTAACTCTGTTCTTTACAGTTTTAGAGTATCAAAATGGAAGAGAGTTCACTGCCTTCATTGAACAGTTTTGAAAATGCTTTGAGATTTAGGAAGTGCCAAAGGTCAGAAACATACTCTTCGCTTTCTCCCAGTTGTATCCGAGTTTGACCAGAATCTTTAGGAATACTAACTTCCCTTCATGTTTCTGCAGTTCCTCAGACAGTGTTTGTAATGTTTCACAATCAGAACTTAGTATAGCCTCTCTAAAAACTTTTCCCAACCGCACTAAGAGGCGCACATGCTTAACTGAGATCCTAGTGAGCATACCCAGCAGAACCAGCAAGCCAGTTAATTTACCACGTAACTCAGACTTCTCCCTAAAGGCAGTTTGGCTTATATCAAGAGAGGGCCTGCAGGAGGGAGGTGTATAGCTCCACCTGTGTGCCCTACCCTCGTTGCTCACATTTTATATATTCTGTGAGTACTGAGTATCCATGGATGGAACTAACTGTTAGCAGTTTAGTCTAAAAGAAAACTGCCTTGAAAATTTATTTCATTCTCACTTTTCATAGGATTACGTTGCACAGTTTATGGTTTTCCATCCATGAAAGATTTAGAGTATTTAAGAAAATATTGCAAATGCTTTTTCCAATCCATTAAAGAAGCCTCCATACTCAGTCTATCCTTAGTTGCTGCACTGAGGCTCAAGTTCCTGGTATGTTCTTCCCCTCAGCCCTCAAAGAGAAAGTATGAGTAAGAATATAAGAGTAGCTATGATGTATGCACAGCAAGAGAAACAGGAATAGCAGCTTTCCAAGAGGGATTCTCCCAGGTTACCCTTTTCCATTGAGCATACTGTCCATTCATACAGAGAAAAGGCAAGTGTCTAAGCTTTGCTTTAGAACAGACTTCCATTAAGAACAGTAACAAGGAAACTTGCTTTTTTTTATAATGAGTTTTGCTTGATTTTTGCAAAACTGTATTGCATGTCCACTTTTAAGTATCTGACCTCATTCAAGGAAAATCTTTCAGCTGTGTTCCATACTTAGTAAGGAACTGATTCTCTTCAAATTTCCTGTACCTACTTGCACACATATTTCAAGCTGTACCACTGCACCAATTTTGAAGTACCGCACAACTCTCCTGCAAATACCAATTTTAAAGATGAACTGCACTGAAAAGTGCAGAAGAGGAATTTTCTAAAAATCACTTCTACAAATTAATTTCTTGAAAACTGCAGTAGTCCCCCCCGAATCTGTCAGGTTATCTTCATTTAGGATCACTTCGTCTTTGCCCTCATAGTACGTGCAGCAAAAACTAACAAACAAAATGCTGTTTCTGAGTTCTTCAGATGGATATTGTGGCTTGAATGTGACCTCGGGAATGTACGCACCTGTTCTTACTTTACTACAGTATTTTGAACAGCTTAGTTTTATAAGACTCAGTAAAGAGTATGAGGTGTTTATTACTTAGAAGTTTTGAGATCACCAGCTTCAAAAACGCCATTAGCAAACGGCATTTTAGCAAAAGCCTACATACAGCCTTAACGTTTTACTTCGAGGTTTTCAATTAGAAATCAATATTTATTTTTACTACAATAAGAGAAAGCCTATTTCAGGTGACAAACCTAACATCCATTATGCTCGCAGTCTGAATATAACTAAAGTGAAAGCCACCTCAAGTGGATTTCTAGCATTTTACTTCAAAGTAGTAATAAATATTCTTTTTCCCTCACAGGAAGGAAGAAAGAGAAGTGTTGCAAAGTCATTGGGCAAAATAGTTTAGTTTTTCCTTTGCCTCCACATCACCCCTACTTTCAGTGCCTAACCCCACATTCATAGAACCAAGAGCTCTTATCAGCAGATTACCACACAAAACGTTAGAAATGCCCAGTAGGTTTTATTTCCCATTAAAAAAACAAGGGGCAAACAGCTGTGCATCTAAGAGAAACGGAACTGTCCAAGAATGGGCGTTTTACAGAGCTTCCTTCTCCCTCCAGCACCCTTCGCCAAACAGAAGACGCGGGACACGAGGACCGGGGTGACTCCGTCCATCTCCCCGCGGCGTGCGGGGTCACAGCGGGGCCGGCGGGCAGGGAGCAGAGCGCCGGGCTAAGACTCGTCGGGTTTGTCGGCGGGCGGCCCGCAGGGCTGCAGCATCTTCTCCATGAGATTGAAGCGGACGCGCGCCTTGCTCTCATTCTCGGCGATGGCAAAGTAGTTGAGCAGGTCGAAGTGGCCCATGTAGGAGCAGTACGAGTCGCGATGCTGGTTCACCAGCCACTCCCACTTGGTGGTGTCGGCGTGGCCCGTCCCGATGTACTTGGACTGGAGGTGCTCCAGCTGGCTGTGGATGGTGTAGCGGTCCGTCATGATACCTCCCCGTCAAGGCAAATGGCGGTCGGAAGTGACGTCACCAGACGACGAGCGCCTTTTCCGTTCCCCTAAGCCGAGAGCAAAAGGGATTTCACAAACATCCCCAGATAGGTGGGGCGTAGCGCAGCGCGCATGCGCGCCCGGAAAAGCATGCCGGGAGCTGTAGTCCTGGGCCGGGCCGGAGTGGAGGGCTGCGTCGGGGGACTCCGAGCCGGGCTGGGGCACGGGATCGGGGCGGGAAGGACCCAGAGTCCAGCCAGCGCTCCGGCTATGGGGCACAGGGACACACTAAACAATTGCCCCATTAGGGGGACCCTCGGAGGCTGCCATCAGTTTCCCTGAGATTATTAACAGAACTTCTTATTCGTTACTTTAGCTGAGCAGTCTAGTAGTGAGCCATGCGGTGGTTATGACTGCAGGCCAACGTCTGAACTGCTCACTATTCTGAAAGGTGTGCTTGAGGACCTTTTATTCCCAAGCCAGACACAAGGCTGCATGTCCCTGAAGCCAGCACAAAACCTTGCTCTAAAGCTTCAAGTTAATTCCTAACGGAAAAACACAGTTTAAGCATTATAAATGCTGCTGAATTCACCCATCTGGGGATCCGGAGAGCATTTGCTACCACATCTGGCCACAAGCTACCTAGATATTATCTTAGTATCTACGTAACTTACATAGATATTAGGAAAAATGATTCTTCTCCAAAACAGTGGTGAGGCAGTGGCCCAGGCTGCCCGGGGAGCTGGTGGCGTCACCATCCCTGGAGGTGTTCAAGGAACCTTCAGATGTTGTACTGAGGGACATGGTTTAGTGGGAAATATTGGTGATAGGTGGGTGGCTGGACTGGATGGTCTTAGAGATCTTTTCCAACCTTGGTGATTTTATAACTCTATAATGGGGCTTTGGGAACAAAAGCAGAACATCTCCATTTATCAGGAAATGCCAGAAAGCAAAATTAATGGAGCGTTTCCTAAAGCTTGTGTTTCCCTACTCCTGACATTGTCTCTGTACAGATTACGTCTTATTTTGCTTTTAAACAAGTGACACAGGAAACCTCACTCTGGAGGAAGAGAGCTCTAACAAAAATAGCCACAAGGTACTAACACTGTTTGTCATTAGCTGTTTGCTTAAAGGGCAGCACGGCACTTTTGTGTTAACTCCATTACAGGAGCTCCTTATTGAGAAATGCTAAAAAAGTGCACTGAATTTGAGGGTCCCCCCAAAAGAAATATTTTGGTAAGGGTAATTGAGTTACAGTTAGCTGAGTAAAGGTACTGTAGGTCCCATCCTATTTCCTTCATGAGAAGCAGGGCTCTTACTTTTCCCCAGGCAGACTTTGCAGCTGAGCAGGCTCAAGGCATACAGTTAAGCCAAAATTAAATGTTACTGTTGGCAAAGATTTTTTTTCTATTGTTGATAAAGGTAATATTTCACGGAGATATTAAACTCATGAGCAGATATAAAAATCATAAATTATAATTTGCATCACCTATCTAACTTGGTCAAAGTTGAGATTGAAATAAATTCTATTATTCATCAGATAAGTAGTCTTTCTTCTCTAGCTCTCTTCAAGGGAGCTGTTTAAAAATTAATGTTAAATTTAAAAAGCATGGAACAATACATGCTTTCATATGGGAGTGCTGACTATAATTACTTGCTTTAAAATAGGAAAGACACGTAGCCAGTTTTCTGATAGGACACTTCAAGCTATTTCTTGCTTTCCTTGTAAATGCTGTGTAGTCCAAAGAAATCCACAGAAATCTAATCCAGATGATTCAAGGCTCCTTCTTTACAAATGAGTGTCTTATAAAGCCAAGGCCACGGAAAGAAGTGTCAAAGCAATAAAGCAATATCCTAACCTGTCTATACCTTTTATTGCAATGAACTAAACGAGGACTGTAATTTTTGTTTTGCTTTGTTTTTTATGAGGATCTGTAGAGTCATTATCAAGGCTTACGTAGCAGGAAGCAGTTTTACACAGCTGGATACAGGAATTGCATTCTGTAGTTGCTTCCAAAGAGACCAAGGCAAAAAAAAAAAAAAAAAGAAGAAGTAAAACACCACTCCTGCAGAGAAAGGCAGAGGTATCCCACTTTTGGAACTTTGAAAATGCTGTCTGTGATTTATATATCTTAAAAATCCGGGCCAAAGACTATCAGGAAGGAAACTCACTGGTGTTACAAAGAATAAGAAGTGAGGTACGTTCTTAGAGGCTAGCCTGTGTCAGATGAGAGAGGGTGCAAGCTGGTTTTATTTTCCTGAAGAAAAAAATAATGTCAAACAAATGTAAAATTACATTTTTTTTTGTGGGGAAATCACATTAAGCACCTGAGATACTGACTACAATAGGGAGAGTGAGCGATTCAGATATTCATCAGGACTTCAGAGAGGTAATCTAAGGAAACTGTGTTTCAGAAATCTACTCCAAGCTTTCTAGTATTAGTGGCCTCTTGTTTCAACCTGGAATTGTTTGTACACAACTCTGTGGTTTATAGCTTGTTTCATGTCTTCTTTCTCACTACAGACTCAGCCTTCCAATCTTAGACCTACAAGTGGTGCAGTTTAACATGGTGAACAACTCAGAGACTGCTTACATAGTTACTGAGAGTGGGGTGAATAGGGTTGACCTCCATAAGAGAAAAGCCAAAAAGGTTTATTTTACTAGAATAAACACCATTGAGATGCTTGAGAACCAACTGTTTTGTGGTGAAAGGATGTACTATATGCTGATATACAGAAGGACGTGGAAAAGTACTTCAGAGGTGGGAAAGCTTTCATTTCTTTTTAAAATTGTATCTTTATAGAGAGTGGGACTGTATGAAGAACACTACCATTTGATAGATGTTCAGAGACAACACAATGACATATAGAGCTGACCTCTGTGTTGTTTTCAAATTGTCACCTCGAGAACTCTAAGCTAGGGCATGTATTGATTAAAATAATCCATTTTTGGAATAGAAAGATGCACAGGAGCTTATCCATCTCTTGCAGGAGTTTACAGAAGCAGCAGCTGCATTAAACAAAACAAACATTAGAATTCTAGTTAAAAAAATAAAATAAAATCTTTGAAGGGAAGTTTAAACCTGAATTTTTCATCACGCTTGAAAGTGGGACAGATTAAGACACTGAATTCAAACATCCAAAACTCTGGGCAAATATGCACAAAAATGTCACTGTGTATTGGCTTTGATCAAAAACAACTCTGTGAATACAAGACAAGCTAACCAGAACCAGGAAGAAAAAAATAGGTAAAATTATTAGTCAACAGGCAAGTAACAAGTATTTATAAGCAATTCTCCAAATTCAGTGTTCACCCAAAAAGAGGTGTGTGTGCATGCACAGATGTGGAGTTATAAAGAGAGAATTATTACTGAGTTCTAATGTGCTTGTGTGGTTGGCATTTCTGAATAATTCAGCATTCAAGTAGTTTGAAAGTTCTCATACTGAATACTATTAAATATAATTATCAAAATATTTTATATTTGTCTGGGCCCTTGTAGTCCTGTAGTAGTGTTAATAAATATTTAAGAGTTCTAAACAACAGAAGCTTACCTATGGAAATCTCAGAAGGACATTGGTTTTAAAGCTGAAATGGTCTTTTTGGCGATAAAAGCCGTATCGATCGAAGCCAAGTCTGAAACGCTCTGGAATCCAGGAGCAGGTCATGAGTGAAGTGGCCGCTGGGTGTCAGAGCTGTACCTGCAGCAACTCTGCACCCATTGCACGGGAGCTGAGGGTTGCCGCTGCAAGATTAAAAGGAATAGAGCAGATGAGGCAGATGCGCCAACAGAGGGTGATAGTGACTGTCCCCTTCAAGGTATAACCGGGTTTTCACATTTCCTTCAGACTCTGCGGGTGAAAGAGTAAAGACATGGCTGCCCCTCCAAAAAGGGGAAAGGATTACTCTGAAAGATAAATGCAACAAATGCCCACGCAGGTGATGAAATGAAGAAAAGGATGTCATAATCTTTTTGAGAAATTCCTCGATTCTTCACTATATCAATTTATCCTACAAATACAATTTCAGAGCAAAAAAGTTGTTTGAAGTTGTGGTAGCCTAGAAAGAATGAAGATTTCTTGTGACAGAAATTAAATAAGGACAGTAAATTAATGTATTTATGTGGGAAATGACATTTCTTTTGAAATATGTTGCTTCTACTGCAACAGGATTCTTAAATCCTTACTTGCAGAGGCCACATTACAAATTAGCAATTTTAGGCTGCAGAAATTATCTGCCATGGGTTGCGTGTTCTTTTTGTGTGTGTGTTTTTTTTCTCAGATTTCCTGTGTCATCTCATACACCGTGAAATGCTTTCTGTAGTGTGTGCAGTTTGTCAAGCGTTGTCATAGCCTACAAACATAAACAGCCTCGGGAAATGCTTCTTTTGGCCTTGTAACAGGTGGAAGGTCTTTTCACTGTTTTTTCTCAGAGGTCCTGTGAAAAACCTTTTTCATAAGCACGTATCTTTCTTCACCTTGTCTTGCGTAAGCACCTCTAATTTATTCCCCTCGCTGTCATAACTGTGGTTCTGCTCCAGTGCAAGAATAATGCCTTAATGCTGCGACCACTTGCAGGCTTTGGGACTGATCCTGAGATGGGGGAAATGCAGTCACTGGAAGCACAGTGGAATTTTAAACATTCACCTCTAGACCGAACACTAGAAAATGTGTTTTGCTATTGCTTTGAAAGCATGAATTTACAGTGTTGATATACCCCAATATCTGAAAGCTGCTGTTAGGGTTGTGCTACTAATTCTTAGCCAAGAAGTAGAACAGGAAATAAGCAATAGGAAAAGAAGCAATACTGTGTATCCTGCCATTCAAGCACACACTTCAAACTGTGCGTCAGTGTTCTGGAGAAGAAAATCATATTTTAAATCAGCCTGCAACCTTTCTTTCTTTAGTCAGATACAAAATTCACTGCTGAAAAATCACCTTGTCCTCAGGTTCAGGAGAAGCAGTATTTAGTATAGGCAGCGCCATGCTCAGTCTCTGATATGTTATGATGTGTCAAGAATTGGGACAGGTGGCTTTTGTACTGAGTGGTTTGCAACTTGTTGGAAATTAAATGTAGGAATGAAAATCCTGAACTTCTTTTAGTGTCAGTTTCAGACCTTTTAGGTTATTTTTGTTTTGTTTTCATTGCATTATATCCTTACGCAAAACTCCATGAAATAATATGTTCTAGAGCACACTGTTGATGCAATGTAAAGGTCTTGATAACATGACCTGATGCTGCATGAGACCCTTTGCTATCAAACTGAGCAGATCTGTGATCTGCCTTCGGAGTCCCTTGCCTAGGAGCAGCTTACAGAGCGCAGAGGGTCTGTCTAGCAGCTTCAGCACTCCATTGCTTGAATGTTAGCATGTCACTGTACTCCTTCTGCATATGCCCTAGTAAGAGCTACGTGCCTTAGGTCTGCTCTACAGTTCAATAAGCTGAATTTAGAAGTTAAAAGCCATTTCCTAGTGTGGTGTAGGAGCACCCTAAAAGTAGAGTCACAGTAGGGGTCACTAGCACGGTGCTTACAGGTGGAACTCTGAAATACCGCGAGCTGATTAATGTGGAACACCACTACCAGGAGCACACCCGGGCTCTGGGACAGGCAGCAATTGTTTGCTGTCTTAGAGGGAATATTTATTTTCCAAAGCCATTACTAAAGAAGATAAAAATCCCCCCACTAATATGAGCCTGCTTCAGGCTGAAAACAGAGCTTGTAGTGTGTCAGGTGAATTGAAATTGCTTGTGTCCATATGCATTTTTGTAGTGGGGAAGGATTGTTCTTTTCATGCATTTTGAAATAAAGTGAATTTATAATAGTAAATGCAACAAAACTAGAAAAGACTGCAAAACTATCTAAGATGCAGCTGTACTCTGACAAAATTTTTCTCTACCTTTGCTTCATTCACTCCACATAAACTGTCACAGCTCATGCAATTAATAATTGTGTTCAATAAGGTATGCAAGAGTAAGAGTGATGAAAGACAAATCTTTAAATAAGCCTTAGAGAAGATACCAGAAATTCATATGAGCTTAAATGAGAAGAAATTGATTTGACCATTGAGTAGCTCTGTGTATCATATTACTATCTTCTTCCAATACGCAGGGTACAGTTAAGGACACAGGAGGTGAATTTCCTTTTCTAAGTTTGACTCTTGAAGCTGATTAGTGCAGCTCTTATTTCTTTATTTACCATGTAAGTATCATGTTTTAAATACACTGATTTCTTCAGAACAGTACTTAAAATTGTCCTCTGTGAAGAGCAGCCTGTCTGTAACTAGTTTTTTTTCCCATTCCAGCTCCCCCCTGCACACATGCATACATTTCACCTCTCTCTCTGCAGTAAGCATGGAGAACATCAGTGTCATAAACCTTGTCTCGACAGAACTCCAGCATGTGTGCAAGGGTAAAGCTCATCTGCTAATGCACAGCTAAGAGTCACTAAGAGTGAAAAACAACAGCGGCAGACACTGGCATCAGAGAGTCATCCACTCATCTGTCTGCTGCTGGCAGAGGGTATTGTACTAGTTCATGCTAAGAAATGCCAGTCTGTGGGTTGCTCATGCAGCAGACAGCAAAGGAGAGGGGGAGAAGTAGTGGCTGTTTAGGAAATAAATGCTCTTACAGAAGAAAGAATTTAATTGTTCTTTCCTTGTATCTCTAGGAAGACACAAGCCAGTAACTGTCAGCTAACCACTTGTTTCTCAACTTCCTCACATGAAAGAAGAAATGGGCATGACCATCTTGCATTTAGTACAAACAAATAGCTTCAGTTGTCACTAATAATACAATGCAATACATTCCACTTTCAGCTTTACAAAGTATTGTTTTAAATTAAATTTAAGGCATATAGAACAGAATTTTTCACCATGAAAAAACACACGTGTTCAAAGAATGTAAGATAAATGTCTTCCTGCTTGCAAGTTTATTTCCTGGGAATATCTTGTTTGTCAGAAGCTGAACAGTTTGGAATGCACCAGACCCTGAGAATATAAAAAAAAGTAAATTCAGATTGTTAAGACTTGGCAAGGATAAAGCTACTGAAAGGAAGAGAGTTATAATCAAGATAGGGCAAGATTCATAATGTATGATGATAGCCATCGCACCCATGCATTTTGGCACGTGATTTAAGAGCACGAGAGAGAACTGTTGATTTTGGAAAGCAAACATATGCAAGGAGTGCAGAAGAAAGATTTTATCTGTTTTAGATGTAGTCATTCTCCACACCTCAGCATCATGCAGATTGAGAAACCTTGAACTGGACAAAATCCAAACAACTGCTGAACAAAGTATTGTCAAACGCAGGCCCTCAGAAATCACCTGAACCTGGAAACCGTTAAGTGAGCTTTTAGAACTGTAGGGGATTATTTTGATGTTGATTTGTGGGTTTTTTGTTTGTTTTGTTGCTTGCTTGCTTGCTTTGTTTCGTTGTTGTTTTGTTTTGTTGCATTTTTAGATTCTATGTTTCACCTAGTTTGTATTCGCTTTTCTCTGTCAGTGTTAGGAAGTGTTTATTTACATGATGTTTGAAAGTACTTATTTTTAGAGAATTAAAGCCGGGCTTTTCATGTATTCAAGTGACTGCAGGGGCAGAGGCTCTAAGAAAAGTGGCAGTCATTGTGAAGGATGTCAGCACTGGGGGTATGATCTGGGACTCAACAGGACATGCATCAGTCATATAGAGGACAGCTGACACAGCTCTCAGAGCAGTCACGAGGAACAGGCATTTTGACATTCACATACTGCAGGTACGCCATCCACCTGTGTACTGAAACTCATTTTTGACGTCTTGGAAAAGCCTCTTGTGTGAAATTATAACTTTTGCAATCTTAAGTCTCTGATCCTTTTTCCTTATCTCCTTCGGCCTCATGTAGCTTGACTATGAACTCCTCTTGGGTAAGACATTCTCACAGTGTTTGCACTGTAATTCACCCACTGGGGCCTCATTCACAGCCTTGTTGTGGGATTATTATAACAACTGATGTAGCTGCTGGTGAAGTTTGCCTCTGGGCATGAGTGTAAAGATACCTTTTTTTGAACAAGAGTAATGGTATATATATTCCTTACAGGTAGAGAGGGGGAAGTGCAATCTACCTACTTTGTCCTTTGCTTTCATCTCCAAATAAAGCCTAACTTTCTCTCACTAGGCATTAAGGATTAATTAGATATATCAAGTGTGAAGATGATTGGCACCAATCATTCATATCTGGCACTTCAAAATCTGAGAGGTAAGGATAGATTGGTATGGAAAGATTGTTAACTTAGATGCACCAACAAAAAAGCCGTCCCTCCAAGATGAGGATGGGGGAGCAATTCCCATGCCAAAGTGTGTATGTGTTTGTGACTGCCTTTGACTGGCATGATAACTCAATCCATGTGACAATAAAACATAGGAAATTATCTCCAACCCTTGAAAAAAGAAAAGTTAAAGATAATGAAGAAATTCATTCTAGACTACAATAGCAATTACAAGTTTCCAGTTGATTTTTATGAACAAGGGATGAACACGCACCAGTAGCAACAGAGAATGCTATGGGAAAGAAAATCTAATCTCTTTTAGTACAGGACTGTGAGCACCACTCAGTGTAATCCCATGACAGCTTTTTGTTCCCTCATGTAGTTAGTTTCTTGTGTGAAGATGACCTGAACATTATTCTACTTTAAAATGTATTTATTCTATCTCACATAGGTAAGGACATGCAGAATAAAGGCTAAATTTATCATGGTGGAAAGGGCTGCTTCAACTGACTGCTGCAGGATGGATTGGTCTCCTCAGTGGAGAAGAGCTGTGGAGATGCTGAGTCACAAACTTGCCTGCATAATTGGAAGGGTGAAACAAGTTTGTTGAGTGACTCAATTTGCAATTTGATACCAGACTCATTCCCACATGCACGTGCACCTGTATTTTGGAATAGCAAGGACAGGTAATTGCAGTTTGAATCATTTCAGTGGCACCCATGGAATGTCTCCTTCAGAAGCACTCTTCTGCTCAATTTCTGTTCCATAATCCCTGGCGTCCAGCTGAGCACTTACTACTCAACCCTGGGGAAATGTATCTGTGTTTTCCTTTACACCTGAAACCAGTCAGTGCTAGTTTCCTCACTGATCCTCAAGTGGAGCTTAAAGGAAACAAAAAACAACAGCTTTGTAGTTTGCAACTTTTTAAAGAAACAATTTCTACTCTATTTAAAGTGCTTAATAATAAACTGCTTTCAGTGGTACATTAGATTTAGAAGATGAATCTTCTGTGCATGTGTAATATTCAGAAACAGTGGCAGAGAAATCATAAGCCAAACATTTTCTTGCAGATAAAGGTATTTATTTCTACTGCTTTGAAGGAGGAGGAGAAGTTGGCCTTTCAGCTCAGACCTGATGCTCGAGAGGAATTAGAAAGCACTTTGCATTGAAAGATTGTTTGTCCAATGCTCTGTCAACCAAAGAAACAGAAACATGTAACTGTGCTTTAAGAGAAAGCAAGCTCTACATCTAGAGAAAAAATAGTGTTGAGGACAGTCATCTACTTTACAAATGTCACTGTTTCCTTTATAAAACGTATTAGGAAGTGTAATAGTCTTTCATCTGGGATCTTTATTGTGTCCTACAAGCACTAACTCTTGATAGCTGTGCTAAGAAAGGAAAATATAACTAGAGCAATGGAGCAGGCTAGAAGGTGACACAAGCCACAGTGACACCGCCTGCCAGGCATGCCATGGCAGCAGGGCAGGGCTCTTGCAGGCCTGCAAGTGCTCAGCACCCCACTGTGGCCCACCGCTCCCTGCACATCTTCCCCTGACTCAGTACATTACATCTAGGTGAGACTCGTTTATGACTGCGGCGGTTCGTTTGGGGTAAGTTAGCCCTTTGGAAAAATTCATTGTCAGTTAAGTTTCTGTTTCCTCCCACGTTCTTGAGCGGAGTTTGCTGAGCCCACACTTGCGCTGACACATTTCTCACCCTGCTCACACTGCAAGCCAAGCTCCTCCGAGATCCACGTGTTGATTTGCATGAAGAGTCCTGGGTTCAGTGCCACTGAGTTCTATCACTTTTACGGCAAATCTGATAATTGTCACTGTCTTACTCAAATCAAAACTAAACTCTGTTGGGATGGGCCAAGGAGTGGGGCACATCTGAGTACGCTTTCAAAGTGCTTCTACCAGTGTGCTCCACACAAACACCTTGTATGTGTAGGCTCTCAGCAGAGGACTGTCTCAAGACAAAGGTCACCTTGTTCAACCCATTTATTAGTTTTCTCCTGAAAGTTAACAGCTTGTGAAAGAAACAAACTTGAGGCTTAAAGAGGCCTTTGATAGCAGCTCTTTTCTAAGGAATGAAGGCACTCCGGTATAAAACATCAGTGATAGATGGGTGGAAGTGAGGGTCTTGGATTGCTACCCCATCTCTGGGTGTGAGCCCGTCCTTCTCAAGGTTTGGGGCACCCTGGATCAGCCCCCAGGAAGGTGGGACAGTCACAAGTCTGGTCGTGATTTGCTGTGTGCAAGTACCTGAATTCCAGGTGATAGTTTGGGCTTGTCTCTAGGATCTGGAAGGTATTTCGTCAAAAATATATGTTGGAACTGCCAAAGCCAGCATTTAAATAATTAATTTCAGTTTGCTTTCTGGTTCTTGTCTTAAGGGCATGTCTAGAGGACACGCACGGTCTCTTCACTCACCTGGACACAATTACTGTGTTTTTATTCTCCTTTATACCAGTATAAGTGCAGGCAACAGCCTGTCCTCCATCTCACATCTCCTGTATTTTTTTATATTCAGTCTGACTCTGTCCCTTTGATGGTCAAACTTCCACTGACTTCATTGAAAGAGGAATTAGGCAATTAATTTTTACTGGCACAGGCTTCTTACTGAGTAAGACACAGCATTTTCTATGCCAACTGTATAGTATTCTTACCTATGAAATTATTTAAGAGGGAGAGGGAGAAAGATGACTGAATGGAGGCATAAGCCTGATGAAAAGAATACCTCTACAAGAAAATGGCAGAGATGTGAAAAGACATGCAATCTTTTTGTGAAAGGAGAAGACTAGCACTCGGGGGAATTTGGATGCAACTTCCAGTTAGATGAAGGCTTTCTGAACTCCTGCAGGCATTCTAATGCTTTCTGTGATTTCTTTCCCATCTATAATAAATGGATAACCATATACATAGAAGTATTTTTAAAGTAATTGCTTGCAAATTGCTTTAGGGAGCCTGAAGTGGAACACGGTTAAAAAATGCAGTGTGATATTTGTTATCACATTCATTGAAAATCTACTTTAGTCCATCAGCTTAATTTGTCACCAATGTCACATGTATGGCAAGGCTTCTAAGATTATTTAGCAATCACCTTGCAAGTGAAAGTGTTACATTCAAGAACTGGCATGTCTATCTCCTTTCATCTTCAGAGAATAAGGATCTGAAAATTCCCACGTAGTACAGGTTTGAAGGCTGATGGGCATATTACCCTGTGTGTCAGATAAACTGGAGTGTGCTTGTTTGCACCTGTTCAATCTGTCTTTAAAATTTGTAATGTATGGCAAACACTTGTTAAGCTTTTAAGCTGCCTGCTAATATTCTTTGACCAAGACATGGACAGCTTGGATACACCTCAGCCATTTTGCAATGTATGCTGCCAGGCCACCATTTTATGTCTTGCACTGATAGACAGGGGGCAAATAGGTTGCTCCACCCAGATGCCTGAACGAAGACAGAATTACTTTCAAAGAAGGCTATGAACTGTTAAACTGCAGATGTGTATGATCAGAACGACAAACCTCTGGAAAATAAGCTCAATAGATTGGTAACTGAGATTAAAATCAGATGTCTGTGTGTTGCAGTGAGAATGCTGACTAATGACCTTGCTGTACCAGCTCACTTACCTGTCTGAGCCAACGTTCATGCAGTAGTAGGCACGAGATTTTAAGTCTGCCTGTAAGTTATTAAATGTGTCTGTACTAGGCTGTAAGTCACAAGCTTCGTGACTCTTTGCTGGATTTGTTAAGCTGATTCAGATCGCCTTCATACTGGGAGTCCCCAGACTGTTGACTGTCTCATGAAAGAAGAAGTGAGAGAGCAAGAACTCTTCCTAAACCTGCAGCAGACTCTCTGGGTCATGTAGCTCCATAGCAATAGGGAAGGTTATTTATCTGCTTGCTCTTTCCCAAGAGTAAGCAAAATGTAAGACAGTGAAAAGACCATTACTAAAGCAAAGCCGTGTAGGAAAGGAAGTGACCTTAAGAAAACTGTATATTCTGAGGTATCTGGAGATGGAAATGTACGGAATTTGTCTTCTCTGTGCATCTTTTGGCTCTCCGTATCTGCTGCTAGAAGATTTAAAGGAGGGGGCTGCAGGCAGGTGGCCTGGCTGCCTGGAGAAATGAAAGCGGAGAAAAAGCCTCTGTAAAGAAGGATTATCTTCCATGTAATTAATTTAACTCTCAGTACACCTGCAGATATGGCAAGATTGCAAATATCACTTGGAAAATTTTCTTGTCATATAAAAGAAACATTTGTCATCAGAAATTGATGTGTCTATCTCCCGTCATCTTCACACAGTGAGCACATAAAATTTGATATGCAGGTATTTGGTGTGTTACTTGGAATGGAAATGAAGTATAGGTTTGCTTCTCTGCATGTACACAGAGTACTGACTATTGGTGAACTTTAAATAAATTTGCTGTTGGGTATTTCAGGAGATGAATTGTGTTTATCTGATGCTGAATGCTTTTGTTAAGTTATAATTCATTTTAGGTCCACACCAAATCAGTATTACAGCAATTGTGGATGATGTACAGCTAATATTAAATGTGAACAGTATTGTCAGTTATTGTTTATGGAGGATCTTCTCTTGCTTTCTTTCACTTACTGTGTTGTAAAAGATTTATTCTGTAAGATGGAAAACCTATTTAACATCCTTCTTATCAATACACATCTAGCACTGCTATTATTATATTTCAGCTTTGCCATAAAACCAGTGGTCATGCAGTATAATTGCAGTATCATTTTCTGTATATTCCTTTTCAGTGTACTTCTTCTGTTACGGAAGTGTCTGTTGACCTCGGCCAAGAAGAAAGAGTTAATTTTATTAGACATTATACAAATGTGTATTAGATGATACATCTTCTCAGAAATAATTTTCTGCCAGTGAAAAGATTTGTGAACTCACTTCTTGGGATTAAAAATACGGCTTCCTGAACTTCATGATGTTACTATGTCTTGCAATCTAATTCAAATTACAGATTTTATGCAATTTCTCTAAACCTTACAGTGTTATTGTAACTGTTTCTTGGCTTGAAATGATATATGCACTTAAAACGATATATGCACTTTCAACCTTTGATTTGAATTTTGGAGAACTGATTCAGCCTATCTGAGGCCTTAGTCTTATGTTTTAATGTATTTTACCATTTTGTATTTTTATAAATATTTAAGTACATCTTAACACATTTTAATAAGATTTAGAAAATAAAATTCAAGAAGTCATACCATCCATTAACCATTTCCACTTAAAGTCATCTCTCTCTATATAAGGAAAAGTTATTTTTATGATAAGTTTAGTGAAGCACTGGAATGAGTTGCCCAGAGAAGTGGTGGATGTCTCGTTCCCGGAGACACTCAAGGTCAGGCTGGATGGGGCTCTGAGCAACCTGATCGAGCTGTAGGTGTCCCTGTTCATTGTGGGGGAGGTGGACCAGATGGCCTTAAAGGGTCCCTTCTAACTCAAACAGTTCTGTGATACCTGAATTATTCCTACCAGATATTTACCTAGCTTAAGAAGGTCTCACAGCCAGGATAGGTTACTCACTGAAGGTGAAAGTACAAGGAAGGAATAAGAATGGAATATGTATGCACAGCACAGTCCTTTTCTGCTGTGGTAACACACAACCTGTACAGAGATGCTACTTGTAAGGCACATATGTAAGTACATAACATGCTTTCCAGACCATGTAATTCTCTAGGCTGATACATGGGAACAGAGGCTCTGTGCTCTGTTTTTGATTCATCTGTTGGGACTTCCCCATTCATTTGCTCACTCAGCTATGAATTGTGCCAACAAAAAGGCCAGTGTCCAATGCTTTCAAAGATCTGGAAGTTAAAGGATGTATGTAACAATGCCAATGTCCAGATCTATCCTGATGCTCATGTGCACAGTCAATTAACTAGAAACCAATAGTTCTAGGAAGCTGTAACCATATGCTTTGGCTGCTGCAGAACCTCTCCTGTCTGCGATGCTATCTGAGCTCAGAGCCAGGTGGGAGGCCAGCAGGAGCTGGCAGCCACACAAGACCCCAGCAGATTTGGTCAGGTTTCATCTTTCTGTAAGCTACCACCAAGGCAAATACATCTATCAAAAAACAGTAGTTCACACACACATACACACACACACACACACACACACACACAAAAGCGGTCATTAAGCTGCCCTTCTGCCATACCCACCTTCATGTATAGATGCTACTTCTATAAACAGATACTCCTTGACTGGAGTAAGTGAATCTACGGGCTCCAGTGGCATTTGTATAAGTATTTAGAGCTGTTTGGTGCCCACAGTATCTATTGCCTTTGCATTTTTTAACTATAAGACTTGAAGGCTGATAACAAGTGCATCCTGGAAACCTGAAATACTTGCAACAGTCTACAGACAGGTTTGAAAGATAAAATATATGCTTTCACTTTTCTCAGATAGGTTTTGCAGGTTCTCTGACAAATACCTCTCTATCTTGATACACATCATTAATTTTTAACTTTTCCCAGCTAAAACACTACCCTGTGAAATATAACCATAAAAATGACTTTGTTTCATTCCATGGAAATCCGTCATGCTATTGCTGTGTCACATACAGCTTGCCTATAGACTCTCCACCGGGTGAGACCTCTAGACAGCAACTTGTGCTGTGAAATGTATTGCCCTCAGGCTGTGTATTCCAAGCTAGAGAGGATTCCAAGTGATTCTTCCCTCGCCTTCAGCTTACCAAAAAGCATCTTTTCATCTTCGATCCGTCACACATTGCTACCATGCTAACATTGGATAGATCTACTGCAGAGCATTTAAATCTAGCCACAAAGCCATTTGTGCAGAGTGCTGTCAGAGTCTGCACGGTGAAGAAGCACACTGCACCATCTCTTTCTGGAGGACTATGGTTATCTTGCTTGTTGAAAAGCACTGGCAGCATGGGTTAGGTGATCCAGGCCATGTAAAGCCAAGCAGTTCTAGCACAGAGATGTTCTATTTCATTGAAACTTGTTAGTTGTAAGAAAACAATGTATTTTCTGACTAATTATTTGAAAAGGATGCCCCACACAAACTGGATATGTTTTCATTTTCTGATGGCTCTCTTTGTGAAAGTCTCTTTAGCCTCTACCACACTCTTAGCGGGCTCTCAGCCCCTGGCTGTCCCTAACCCCCCAGGTACTTCTCCCTTCACTCCCGATTTACAGCGTGCCCATTTTCTGACCAGAAAACACTGTTGAGAGGAAAATGAGGAAGTACATATTGGCAATGGGAACCTGCCCTGGATCCTGCTATTACTGGCCCTACACCCAAATCTGAGCTCCTGCTACCTGCTTCCCATCAAGGCTTTTCAGTCAGTCTTGTCATAAAGACATCCTCACCTCTGCCCTGCCAGGTAACAAAGTGCTCCCTCTATTGCTGAACCTGCTGTTAATGGAAGGGTGTGTAAGCATAAAGATACCTCACTCCCCTCTGATAACAGGTGTCAGAACACGTCCTTACAGAACACAGAGACTGTTAGGAAATACTTTCCTCTAGGCCAGCGGTTGCAATAGGATCCTTGCCATGCTGAGTACATAAGACTGTACTGTTGTGTTCAAAAGCCATGGCAGCAGCAGAGACAGCCAATGGTTTACTTGATAACAAACCAAGCCTTCAGCTCATGGAAATCAGTTTTGCTCCATTGGTTTCAATTAACAATTTTTTTTTTATGTCCACCACGTGAAAATATTTTAAGTATGCTCATTTATCAATTACTAGCTCAATAATTAAGATGCCATCACCTCCAGAGTTAACACAAGAGCCAGGGCTATTCCCCTTCCATCCAATCTGGCATTTAATACAATCTTATCTAGATCTGCAGCTCTTTTAGCACTTGTGTATGTGTAATGAACCTTCAGAGCCATGTATGGCTGTGGTTCACAAGGAATTCAGGGACATTAAGCCCAGGGCTGGCTCCACTGGCCTTGCCAGCATAACTGGAGAAGAGTGTTAACTCCTTTCCTAAAGAACCAAGAGAAACGGCCCTGTCATGGGGCATCCTCCACCTCTGGGAGCTCCTCTGTCTGCACAGCTTTCAGCAACCCCTCCTTTTCTAACATCTTTCTTCATTCCCAGTCAAGAAAAGGACAGCTAGAAGAAAAACAGCTGCAGGGCTCAATGCTGCTCTTTGCTCTCCCTTGCAAACCCAAACAACTCTGTGATCTTCAGCAAAGAATTAAGCTGGATTTAGCTAGCTGTGGAAAGCCTTGACTTCTGAATTCTTGTCAGCAGCCCATTCCTCATGCAAGTGAGCAGGATCCCGCTGTGTCACTGATGTTTAGTGAAGAAGCTGTTCTGTGAAGTCCCTTGCTTTTGCCAGAGGCTGCAAGGACCGTGAAAGGCTCAGCAGAGCAGTGCTTGAGGGTCATCACTCGAGGTGGGAGTGCTGCAGCTGGAGACTCCCCAGTGAAGGCATATAATGAGAGGATTTCCTAGCATCAGTCTCAGCCTTCCTGCACTCATCTTGGAAACTGTTAACTCATTTGATTTCAGGACTGCTTAACAATCCATGAGGTCAAAAAGAGAAAAGTCAACATTAATATCAAGTTATCTGTCCAGGACCATGAAGCAGTAATTCCGTTAATCCAGAGCGTGCAAGATTACATCAGACCTCATTCTAGCTTAAAAGAGGCTTGTTTGGCTCATCCAGAAAAGCAAACATAACTGTTAGGTGTCTGAGAATGGGTCCTGTGATGCAGAACTGAACTGGCAGAAACGTGCTCTATTTTTAGCTAAAAAAATGTCACAAGTATCCATTATTAATCAACATTAACTCGGTAACAGGTAGCAAGGCTACTTGTCCCCAGAGATACTACTGTCTGTTGTGCTGCCCAACCCCTATTTAAGAAATGATGGGTATCACTACAGTAGTCAATTCTGCCTTTAGCTATGCGAACAGAGTATTTCCTTTCACCAAATTTTCACAGAATGTCTCTCATATAATGATAGATGGTATAAAGTGGAAAAAACCCCTACTTTGTTACTTCTGCAGCTTTGCAAACAATGCTTCTCAGGACTTGGAGAAGAATAAATTGACAAGGCTGAAAACTCGCAGTTTCGTTTATGGGTAAATCACTTTGTCTGATCACTTTCACTATTTGAAACATTACAGAAATGAGCATCATAAATGCTCATAATAATAACGTTCATAAGAAATGAGCATTAAAAGTTTCTTTCTCATGACACAGACAGTCTTTGCATATGACATACCTGGTTTTGTTCCTCTTAACCTTGTGTAGGATCCAGCAATACCATGTGGTCAAATATTTCAGGGGCTTTGTTCAGCAGTGGTCATTTTTTAGTTACCCATTGATGCAGCCTAATTAGCTATTTCTTGAGTTTTGCAGCCTTGACTAAGCTAAGTGACAGAATTTACAGAAACAGTACTCCTCACAAACTGCATGGAAGATACCAGATGTTTCTGTATGAGCATTATCTTCCTGAACAGCTTGCCGAGCCCATCACTGAACCAATAGCATTGCTTTTGCTGGAACATCACAGCTTGATTTGCCATTGCTGTTCTGTCATGGCCTTAAGTTGCACCAGGGGAGGTTCAGGTTGGATATTAGGAAAAAATTCTTCTAAGAAAGAGTGGTGAGGCAGTGGCACAGGCTGCCCAAGGAGGCGGTGGGGTCACTGTCCAGGGAGGTGTTGAAGAATCATGTGGATGTGGCATTGAGGGATGTGGTCAGTGGTATGGTGCGGATGGGCTGACAGCTGGACTGGTGCTGTTAGTGGTCTTTTCCAGCCTTAATGAGTCTGTGAGTCTATGATCCATGCAAAGCAGACTGTGTCTGTGCCCACCATGCACTTATAATAACATGCAGCTTCGTTTTCAGCTCCGCCTGTATTCAGTTCCACTAGCCTGGAGTCCAGAGACTCCACATGGAAAGAACCAAGGAGTGCAGACTTGGGTGTTTTGCCTTATCCTTCATGCAGACACAGCCACTCTGACAGACATGACTTTAACTGGTTGTTAGCCATAAAACCTTAAGTATTTACCTACTGCTGAGGTGTTTTTATTTCCTGGAATAACAGCAGCACAGCAAACAGGGAGGCGGGAAGCTCTGCATGCCTTTGCGGCAGACCACTCCATGATGGGAGTGTGCTGATACAGTGTGAAAGAGATCTGGGGGCTTCACTGGAACTGAGAACGGCTTTGGAAAGCAAGGATGCTCTTTCAGCCATTACTTGGCATCAGCAGCAGCAACAAAAAACCTGTGTTTTGGAATTTCCAGATTCACATTTCTTGGTTTTCTGGTGAAAGGGAGGGAAAAAAAGGACACAGAAATAAACGGTTCTTTGAGATGTTGAAGAAAAACAAAAACTCCAGATCACAGCGGGATGTGAACAGCCTTTATAACTAATGGCATAGCCTGCTCTATGATAATAGCGCGTATTGATAGCTGTGTGGCTAAAGGGTTTGTTGCTGTTTTAATTACAAGAATGACTTTTAATTTAAAGAATGATGAAGAAGGGTGTTTTGTGCTTTTCCAGAAAGACACCAAGTCACCAGCTAAGCATGGGCTAAGGATGGCCCTCGCTGCAGTGCTGTGGGAATCTCGCCTCCTCTCACACACTGAACGGCAGCAGAGGTTTGATGCGTGTCCCCAGCAGCCGGTCCGGCACGGCATTTCCGCGCCCACGTCCGACGCGGGCAAGAAGGGGCCGGTGGTGCCCACAAGGTCGACTGCCAGGCAGGGCAACCCCGCGCTCGCCCACTCTTCCCGGACGGATCCGCCCCCCGACGGTAGGGGGCGGGGCGCAGCTATGCAAATCGCCGCCTCCTGCAGCCAATGGGCGGTGAGCCGAGCCGCGGGCGGGGCGTTCCGCTGTGGCCAGCGCTGGCCTCGACGGCGCGGGCGCTCCGACGGCGGCTGAGGCTTCGGGAGCGGTGCGTCCGGTGCGGGAGGTGAGTGGTGCGCGGAGCCGGAGGAGGGACGGCATCTTCCGCGCTGCCGGGCTGGTCCTTGGCGTCGCCATCAGCAATAAGCGCCGGTGTCCCGCTCAGCATCGGTCCCGCGGGGTGCGAGGAGTGCTCTACGGTTTGGCTTTGCCTGAGAGTAAAGGAAGCGGCCCCGCGTGAGCCGAGAGGGAAGTGTGAGCTCGGCAGCAGGGAGTGCGTTAGGGACCGGAGGTGCTCAGTTCCGTCTGTAGCTGTGGTCACCTGAAAGGGGAAGAGGGCATCGCTGGCTTTCTGGCAGAAGCAGAGAAATGAGGGCGTTCTCAGAACGCATCTCCTCGTCGGGTCTCGGCGCTGCAGTCTGCCTCGCCCGTCCGCCTGCCTCGTGGTGCTGCCGTGCGGCTGTGGGCAGCGCCTGGAGGTGCTTGGCTTCACACGCAGAAGATAACAGCTTGTGGTATTCCCCTTTTCCTTGAGCATCCTTGTGGCCAGGTCTGTGAGCTGGGCGGGAGTTAGTGCTCTTTGATTGCTTCCCATTAAACTGACATTAGTTTCTTGTCCTGCCGAGGAGCGTTAATGCTGTGTGTGTCTGAGATAGCAGTGGGAGCTGGTGCTGGGGAAGGAAATGACTGGGAGAGTATCGCTGGCCTACAGCGCACAGCGACGCTTCTTGTTCCTGTGCTTCAGGTGGTATTTTTGGAACCTTTTTTTTTTTCTTAAGCTGCCAGGGATCCAAATGGAAATGTATGGCTTTATAAGATGAGAACACAATTTGGAGGATGCTGGCTTCCTGTTAGTGGTGTTCATTGCTGTTTAAACAGTTTTCTATGGGAGCGGTGAGACTACAAGAGGAGCACAAGTTAAAAGAACAGACAGAAGGTTTAGCAGAGTAAAGAAAAACAGGGTAGAACTCATCCTTACAAAAGGACGCTTTAGATGCCCAGCACTTCTGACAACCTTTTTCTTACCTCTCATTTCTCACTGCCTGCGTTGTATGACCACTGCTCTGAAACTGACATTGCATGCTAAGCCATAGGATGCATACATATGGTGTTTTGGCTGAGGCTAAAGCCACAAGTTAACCTCTGTTGTCGTAAGAGATCTTTATCCAGAAAATAAGCGTGATAAAGATCTCTCAACACATTAAAGTGCCACTGCTTACTGCCCCACAGTCTTGAAGATTTGGGATAGTGCAGGGTTAAGCTTCGTATCTGACACCTTGTATTGTACTGTGCATGCTATTTTTGGAGAGGGAAGCGAGAGAGAGCCTTCTGTGAGGAAAGACATGATGGTAACATAACTAACCTAGATCTGTTCCAGAGGAGGGATGCTCAGTGATAACAGAAAGGGAAGAGACCTTCTGGTTGAGGAGAACCACCAGGACTTCCGTGGTTGCAAGACCATGGACAGGTAGGGTCATGGAGAGATTTTAAGGCATGGCCCAGTCCCTTCTGGGACAGCAGAGCATTGCCCCCAGAGCAGGCCTGCAGGGTGTTCCTGTAGCCTGTTGGTGACCTCTGAGGAAGAGGGCTCCATGGTGTTGCTGTGGAGAAATGATTCCATTTTATCCTATCACAGCTAGTTCAATGTAACACCTGTAAATCAAATGGATGACTGTTCCCTTTGGTGACATTGGAAATAAGCAAATAACCATTTCTTTTTAATGAACTCCTTTTGTACATTAGAGTGTGGTGTCTTTATGCCCCCTCCCTTGAGGCATTGAAGGCCCCAGGGCCTGATCTGGTAGGTGGCAGCCTTGCCTATGGCTGGGGATTGGAACTGAATGGGCTTTAATGTCCCTTTCCACCCAAGCCATTCTGTGATTTCTCCCTGGTCTTCTGCAAAGAACAGGTATATGTCCATTTCCTTCAAGCTTGTACTTTCTAAACCATTTGGAGACACTATTCAGTATCCTGTGGCTTTTCTAGCTTGGTAATGGGTTCTGGATGCAATATTCCAACCAAGGCCTTACTGATATCAAGCAGGGTACAGTTGGTGTTTCCTATGCCACCTCTCATATAAGTGACATGTGTGGTTTTGTTTTTGTTTTTTTACAGTGTCTTTATATTGTGAACTTGCATTTTAGCTTGTAATATACTATAACCCCACTGATGCTTACCTGCTTTTAACTGAGGTATCCCCTATTTCCTATCTGTGCAAATAATTTGTTCTAAAAGTGCCATACTCTGAATTTCCTTTTGTTTATGGTAGCGCTGCTGTGACTTTCCAGGCTCATCCTGTGTTCTGTTTCTCCTTTCCTCCACCGCCAAATGCCTCCCTCTGCCCCCTCCAAGTTCAGTGTTGTCTGGAGGCTGTGAAGGCTCACATCTGTCTCCATTATCCAGGTTGCTAATTGAAATTATGGGTAGCCTCCTAGACTGACAGAAGGCCATCATAATGTTGGCATATTTGAAAACAGTTATGACAGAAGCTAACTACCAAACACGAAGGTGCTTGACCAAATACAGCCTCCCTTGTATTTCACCTGGCCTATCAATGCCTTTGATTCCTCGCTCATCCTTGCAGTGCAGAGGTGACAAGACATGGTGCAGAAATCTGTGAGGTAACAGTAACTTAACCTGGTAAATTTACCTCATCCCCAGGTACTGGCTCACCACATTGATGCAGCCCTGCAGAGAAGCCATTTCTGGGGACGCAGCTCCAGTCCTCCCCTGGCCGTGTCCATGCTCTGTGGCCGTGTTGTGCTGCTGGCAGGGCCCATCCTGTGGGGCTGGAGGGCTGCTGGGGAGCTAGCAGTGTGGTTCAGCTTCTGCCTTTTTGTTCTGCTGTTTTGATAGCTTCTGCTGATTGTGTCACCATCCTGCTATCTCATCTAGCCTTCCGCACGCAGTGCTCAGTGCTTCTCATCTAGGCCCTGTTTCTGTAGTTAATCACAGGGACCTGACTGTGAGGCTGATCATGTGTGCAGCTTCTGCTCTATCTGCTGGGCTGTAAACAGGGAAACAAATCTAACCGATGTGGTGTAAGATTATTCTTGATAAACTTGTATCAACAAAAGCTGGGGAAAGATTCCCTGAGTACTGGTGGCACTGTACCCTCAGTTACATCTGTACCTTGTCTCAGTGTCCCTGGTATTTTGAAGAGGCCTGTGAATACCCATAGGCGGTGTGTGGTGACTGCTGTACTGCTGGCTGGCATGTCCCGGGGCTGAGACTTTGCCTGTGCACGTGTGTGCGAGGGGTGTTTCCTGGCTGAACCTCTTTGGTCCAGTTAAGGGGTGTAGGTTTTGTAGGAGGACTCAGAACTCAGCCTCCTGTACTGGCTCACGTGAACAAATACCAATAAGATATTCCATATTAAAGTGTAAAGGGATTTTTTTTTCTCTTTTTAAGTAGAATACTTGATCTCAGATTGTAACACTGTACTGTAAGCTCTAAATATATGTATATTAAAAAAAAAAAGCTGTTGTTCTAATTTACAAATGCCCGTAGAACACTTCGCTTCTGACTGATGATCACATGCAACCTCATATTTCCACGCAGATGCCAGCCTAATGTCTTAATTGTGTCCAAATACCAGTTGGTAGTAGCAATGGTGGTTACGTGTGGGCTGTACCCAGTTATTCTGCTGGGCAGACCTGTCTCAGGCTTGCTGAGGTGATTCACCAGAGCAGGATCCACCTGCAGCACTCAGTGATGGCATCGCACAGATTTCCATGTGCCGTGACTCATCATGGTGCTCAGTAATTGCCAGAAATGCATGGATGGCTGTCTCACTGTTTATGTTTCTGTATGACTATTTGCAAAGGCTGGGCACCTATAGTCCATACTCCCTTGTCCCCATCCTTAACTGAAGATGAGCTTTGCCTATCACAGGAAGAAAGGACGTACTGCAGTAGTCTGTAATATACCACATGAGAAGTACTTAAAGGAGAGCAGCACTAGGGTTTTTTCTCTGTTCTGTGATAAAATACATTCTCATGCACACGCAGCTGCTTGTAGTGGCCCTCTGCTTTCAGAAAGCTGGGCATGGTCACAGCTCACAGGCAGTAAGAGTTCCAGCAGTTGTACAGTGTTTCAGAACCTGAAGCTGAAAACCATAGGGTTTCTAGAGTCCTTAGAGGGGAAAAAAAATGAGGCTAAATTTGGGGTGTACATTAGACTTGCCTGTTTTCATTCCTTTCATATATAGAACCATGATGACTGTTAGAGGGAGTTAGCAATTTTGGGGTTCAAACAATGCATGTGAAGACTACTGTTTTTTAATGCGCCATGTCCTGAAGACAGATAAACTTTTTTGTCTGCAGTACTGGCCTGGGGGGGGGGGGGGGGGGGGGGGGGGGG
>JANHGO010000073.1:13792729-13828061 GCA_024606505.1 Aquila spilogaster
CCATCCCACTGGGTGGGGGGGAGTGAGTGAGCGGCTGCGTGGTGCTTAGTTGCTGGCTGGGGTTAAACCACGACACTTAGGCTTTGCTATGTTATGGTGTATTGAAACTTGGGACAGGAGGCTGTTGTACTGAGTGATTTGCAGCTTGTGGGAAATAAAATGTTGGATTGAAAATGAACTCTTTTTAACATCAGTTTCAACATTTTTAGGATATTTGTTTTGGTTTTGTTGCATCATATGCCACCAGACTTATGCACTAAGCTTTATTAAAACTCCCTAAAGCATTTCTAAAATAATGTATTCTGTAGTACACTATTGTTGCATGATGGCAGAGTGAAAACGTAAAGGTCCTGAACAGGTTAATTGACCCTGTGTTAGACCCTTCTCTATCAAACTGTGTAGATCTGTGGCCTGCACTAATGGTCCCTTGCCTAGGAGCAGCTTATGGAGCACAAAGATTCAGTTTAGTAGCCTCACACTCCATCGCTTGCTTGTGAATATTACCATGACACACTACTCCTCTTCGACACACTACTCCTCTTCTGTATATGTTTGGATAACAGTTATGTGCCTTAGGTGTGCACCACAATTTAATTAGCTTAATTTAGATGCCACTGAGAATTTCCTATCATGGTGTAGGAGCACCCTAAAAGTAGAGCCACAGTAGGGGTCACTAGCACAGTGCTTATAGAGGAGACTCTGAAATAATGTGGTGATCTGAGAAATGTGGTGCAAAGGGGGAAGATGGAGCACCTCTACCAAAAGCGCAGCGGAGGTCTGGAAGAGGCAGCTCTCACTCTCGGTTTAGAGGGAAGTTCTCTACTCCAAAGCCATCACTTTGAAAATAAAGGCCCTCCACTAATGTGATTAGTTACTGCTTCAGGCTAAAAATAGAGCTAATAATAGTCTGCCAGGTGAATTGAAATTGCTTGTGTCCATATACCTTTTTGTAATGGGACAGGTTTGTTCTTGTCACGCATTTTGAAATAAAATGAAGTAATAATAGTAAACGCAACAAAACTAGGGAAGACTACAGGACTATCCAAGATGCAGCTGTATTCTGCCCACACTTTTCTTTGGGTATCTTTCCTTCATTCACCCCAGATAAACTGTTGTGGCTAATGCAACTATTGATTGTGTTCAATAAAGTACAAGAAAGTAGCAACGATGAAAGATACATCTTTAAATAGGCCCTAGAGAAGATATCAGAAATGTACATGAGCTTAAATTGGAAGAAATTGATTTGACCATTGAGTAGCTCTGTATATCGTATCACTGTCTTCTTCCTATGTGCAGGGAAGAGTAAGGACAGAGGAGGTGACTTTCCTTTTTTTAAGTCTGACCCTTGAAGCTGCTTAATGCAGCTGTTTCTTTTTTTATCTGCCATGTAAGTATCATGTTTTAAAAATACTGATTCTTCAGAACAGTACTTAAAAATGTTCTGTACAAGGAAGCATATCTGTAACCAGCCTTTTCCCCCCTCCAGCTTCCCCCCTACACACACGTGCACAAGTATTCATCATTTCACCTCCTGCTCTGCAGTAAGCATGGAGGACATTGGTGTCATCATCCTTATCTTGACAAAAATATGTTGTCTGGATTCTGTACAAGGGTAAAACTCACTTGTTAATGTTACAGCAAGTCAGTTCATAAAAGTGAAAAATAATAGCAGGAGAAGTATGGAGCTACTGATATCAGGGAACCATCAGCTCGTCTATTTGGTGTGTGTTGTACTAATTTATGTTATGAAATTTCAGGCTGTGGATTGCTCATGGGGCAGACAGCAAAGGAGAGAGCAAATGGATATTTAGGAAATTAGCATCACTACAGAAGGAAGAATATAACTGTTCCTTCTGTGCATCTCTAGGAAAAGGCAAACCAGTAACTGCCAGTTAACCGTTTCTTTCTCAACTTGGGTTAGGAACTTCCTCATTTGAAATAAGAAATGTACGTAATCCTCTTGCATTTACTGTAAAAGTAAAGCTTTCACTAATAAGGCTAAGCAATGTATCTCACTTTCAGCTTTATCAAAGTATTGTTGTTTACATTTAAGGCAGATGGAACGTAATTTTTCACAACACCAAGCACCATAGGGAAGTTTATATGTTCAAAGCACAGTTCTTTATAACTCAAGATAAATGTCTTCTTGCTTGCTGTTTTCATTCTTGGGAATGTCTTGTTTGTCATAAGCTGAAAATGGTTTAATTCAACAGATCCTCAAAATAAAAAAGTAAACCCAGAGTGTTGATACTTGGCAAGGAATGAGCCACTGGAAGCAAAGTATTTATAGTCAGGATTGGGCAATGTTAGTAATGTATGGTGATAGCCATCCCATCTATGCATTTTGGCATATGATTTGAGAGCTTGAAAGAGAATTGTTGATTTTGGAAAGCAAACATATGCAAGGAGTACAGCAGAAAGATTAACTGTTTTAGATTGTAATGTATCTCCCTATCTCCTCGGCACCATGCAGACTGAGAAGCCTTGAACTGGAAAAAATAAAAAAAACTGCTGGACAAAGTGTTGTCAAATGCAGGCACTCAGAAATCACCTAAAGCTGCAAATTTTTAAGTAAGCTTTTAAAATGGTGATTTTTTTGCTATTGTTATTGTTATTTTGTTATTGTTATATATAAGTAATGTATATTGTTTGCTTTCTTTTTTTTTTTCTTTTTGCATTTTGAGAGTCTGTATTTCACTTAGTTTGTATTTGCTTTTCTCCATAAAAGTTTGAAAGTATTTATTTTTATGATGTTTGAAGGTACTTAGTTTTAGAAAATTAAAGCTGAGATATTCACATGCTCAAATGGTTGCAGGGACAGAGGCTTTAAGAAAAGCACCAGTCATTGTGAAAACTGTCGACGCTGGGGTTGTGATCTAGAGCCCCAACAGGATGTGCGTAGATCGTGTAGAAGACGACTGATGCATCTCTCAGAATAGCTGTTGTGAAGAATAGACAAGTCAGTATTCATGTACAGCTGTGTATTGAAACCCATTTTTGACGTTTTGGAAAAGCTTTCAGTATGAAATTAAAAGATTTGCAAACCATAACTCTCTGTTCTGTTTTCCCTATCTTTTTCAGCCTCGTGTAACACAACGATGTGCTCCTCTTGGCTAAGGCGTTCTCCTACAGTGTTTGTACTGCAGTTCACCCAGTGGGGCCTCATTCATGGCCTCACAGTGGGATTATTATAATGCCAACTAACGTGGCTATTGGTGAGGTTCACCTCTGGGCATGGGTGTAAAGATACCTAGTTTTGAACAGGACTAATGGGTTATATTTCTTACAAGCAGAGGGAAGTGCAATCTACCCCGGGGGTTCTTCACTTTCAGCTCCAAATGCAGCCCAGAGATTCTGTCAGTAGGTGTTAAGGATTAGGTATTTCAAGTGCTAAGACTATTGGCAACAGTCATTCATACTTGGCACCTGAAAAGGATCAAGCCTGAAGAGTAAGGAAAGATTATTGTTGGTTCCAGATGTGTCAGCAAAAAAAGTCGGCATTCTAGGCACAGGCTGGGGCAGAGATTCCCATGCCAACGTGTGCATGAGTCTTTGACTGCCTGTAACTGGCATGACTCCTCCACCCTTGTCACACTCTAAAATGTAGGAAATTATCTGCAACCCTTGAAAGAAACGGCAAAGACAATTGAAGAAATTAATTCTCAACTACAACTGCAATTACAGCAAGTTGCCAGATGATTTTTATAAGCAAGGGATGAGCACACAACAATACCAACAGAAAACGCTATCAGAAAGAAAATCTAATCTCTTTTAGTTAAAGGACCATGAACACCGATCAGTGTAATCCCATGACAGCTTTTCTCTCCCCCATTTAATTAGTTGCTTGTGTGAAGATGAGCTGAAGATTATTCTCCTTTAAAATGTATTTAGTCTGTCTCACATAGGTAACTGCACACAGAATAAAGGCTCCACAATCTTTTCCATACTGTGGCTGCCTGCTGAATTTATCACTGTGAAAAGGACTGCTCTGACTGACTCAGCTGCAGAACTGATTTGTCTTGTCAGTGGAGAACAGACTTGTGTAGATGCTGAGTCACAAACTTGCTTGCATAATTGGAAGGGTAAAACAAGCTTGTTGAATGACTCGATTTGCAATTTGATACTCATCTCATTCCCAAATGCACATGCACCTGTGTTTTGGGGTAGCAGGGATAGTTGATTACAGTTTGAATCATTTCAGTGGTACCCATGGAATGTCTCCTTCTGAAATGCTCTGCTGTTCTGTTCTCTCTTCCATAACCCCTGGGATTTGGCCAAGTGTTTCTTCCTTCACATGGGGAAAAAAAAAATCTGTTTTCCTTCACTAGTAAAAACACTCACCATTACTATCCTCACATGGAGCTTAAGTCAAAAACCCAGCACCAGTGCTTTTCACCTTTTTTAAGGGACTATTATTACCCTATTTAAAGGACTTAGCAATAAACTATTTTCAATGGTAAGTTAGGGTTAGGAAAGAAGGTGGGTCTTTTGTCTATGTGTAGAATTCCAAAACAGTGGCATAGAAATCATAAGCCAAGATCTTCCTGCAGATGTAGGTGTATTGTTTTGACTGCTGTTAGTGGGAGAAAAAATTGGCCTTTTAGCTCAGAAGATGTGATGCTCAAGAATTAGAAAAAACTTCACATTGAGAGACAGTAGTTTGTCCGATGCTCTATCAGCCAAAGAAACAGAAGCATGTAACTGCTTTAAGAAAAAGCTAGCCATAAATCTAGAGAAAAAAATAGTGTCGAGGGCAGTCATCTACTTTATGGATGTCATTGTTTCCTTTATAAAACATTTTAGGAAGTGCAATAGTCTTCTGAGAACTGTGTAGTATCCTACAAGCACTAACTCTTGATGGCTGTACTAAGAAAGGAAAATACTAGCCTAATCAAAGAGACGAGGACGTTGATACAAGTAGTGATGAAATCCTTTGCCAGAAGCCCTGCACTAAACTGGTGGCAGAGCAGGCTTCTTGCTGGCACTGCACTGTGCCCATTGCCCAGCTGTGCCTCCAGCTCTCCCTGAGGATTTTTCACGGACTGAACTCAGCACATCATCTCTAGGTGAGACTTGTTTATGACTGTAATGGTTTGCTTTGGGTAAATTAGCCCCTTGGAAAATTTTATTGTCAGTTAAGTTTCTGTTTCCTCCTACATCCTTGAGCAGAGTCTGAACTGAACCCACACTCACACTGACACATTTCTCGCCCTTCTCACACTGTATGCTGTGGAGCTCCTCTGAGAGCTGCATTTTGATTTGTATGCAGAGATAGTCATGTGTTTAACTCCGATGAGTTCTACCACTTTTACAGCAAATCTGAAAATTTTCACTTTCTTACCCAAACCAAAATGAAACTCTGTTTGCCCAGGATAAGCCAGAGTGGGGCGGAGGCGTGGTGTTTCTGTGTGTATCTGAATACACTAAAAGTACTTCCACTGATATGCTCCATACAAACAACAATTCATACATTGGCTCTGATGGTATCTTTTCAGCTACTTGAATACCTGAATGCAACCTCTATCTCAGAAATCCCACAGCTATTGGTTATTAGGGAGCTGTCTCAAGACAAAGGTCACCTTCAACCTCTTTTTTACAGTTTTCTCCTGAATGTTATTAATGGCTTGTGACAGAAACAAACTTAGGGCTTAGACAGACCTTTGGTAGTAGTTTTTTTCTAAGAAAGGTACTCTAATGAAGGTAGAGTACTGGGTTTGGATTGCTATGCCTGTATCTGGGTGTGAACCCCTACTTCCCCAAGGTTTGGGCCATCAGAGTTGGGATTTTTGGATCAGCTCATTAGGAAGCTGGTTGTGATTTGCAGTTGTGTAAGTATCTGAGTTGTGGGGGCTAGTTTGGGCTTGTCTCTGGGATCTGGGAAGCATTTCATCAAAAATACATGTTGTAACTGCCAAAGCCAGCTGCCAGAGCATTTGTATAATTAATTCCATTTTGCTTTCTGGTTCTTGTCTTAAAGGCATTGGCTAGAGGACACACATGGTCTGTTCACTCACCTGGACACATGATAATTGTGTTTTGATTCTCCTTTATACCAGTATCAAAACAGCCCACTGCCTATCCTCCATCTCACGCTTCCTGTATTTTTTAATATTGGCCCTGTCTCACTCGATGCCATGGTCAAACTTCCATTGACTTCACTGAAGGCAGAATTTGGCAATTAATTTTAACTGGCATAGACTTCTTATTAAGTGGCACACTTAATTTTAAGTATTTTCTATGCCAACTGTATGGCATTCACACCTAAGAAATTATTTAAGGGAGAGAAGTAGAAAGATGGCTGTATAGAGGCATAAGCCTTAAGAGAAACAAAATATCTGTAAGAAAAAGGCAGAGACATGAAAAGACATGTAATCTTATCATGAAAGGAGCGGACTAGCAATCGGGGGATTTGGATGCAACTTCTGGTTAGATCAAGGCTTTCTGTACACCTGTAGGCATTTTGACACTTTCTGTGATTTCTTTCCCATCTATAATACATGGGTAGCAACACACATAGCAGTATTTTTAACGTAATTGCTTGCAAATTGGTTTAGAGAGCCTGAAATGGAACATAGTTTATAAATGTAATGCAATATTATTATTGTCGTCACATATATTGAAAACCTAGCTTAGTCCATCAACTTAATTGTCACCAAAGCCACATGTATGGCAAGGTTTCTAACTTTACCTGGAAAATCATTTTGCAAGTGAAATCTTGTCCTTCAGCAACTGGCACTTCTATCTCCTTTCATCTTCAGGGAATAAGACTCTGAAAATTTCCATGTAGTACAGGTTTGAAGGCTGATGGACATATTACTGGGTGTGTAAGAGAATTTGGGGAGTGCTTGTTTGCATCTAATCAATCTGTCTTACGACTTGTAATATACTGCAAACACTTGTTAACCTATTAAACTGCCTGCTAAAATTCTTTCACCAAGTCACAAACAGCCTGGATACACCTCAGGACCTACTAATCCAGTATCAGTTTGGCAATGTATGCTGTCAGGCACTGGCTGGTGCCAGGCAAGCGTGTTTTACGTCTTGCACTGACAGACAGACGGTAGGTAGATTGGTCTCTACCCAGACACCTGAACGAAGACAGAGTTGTTTTCAAAGAAAGCTACAAATGGTTGAACTGCAGATATGTATCATCAGAAACAACAAATCTCTGGAAAATAAACTCGTTAGATTGATAACCAAGATTAAAATGAAATGTAGGTGTGTTGCAGTGAGAATGTTGACTAATGAAGAGCTGGCTTTGCTGTAGCAGCTAACGAGCCTATCTTAGGCACTGTTCATGCAGTAACAGGCACTAGATGGTAAGTCTGGCTGCTCTTGCATGGCAGGACATGGGATGTGGGATTTAAGGGCTTCCTATTTAGAGGCATCTTTCAGTACCAAGGTCTGGGATCTACAGCTGTTGATTTTGGACCACATTAGAATCACAGATTAGGAGAGACCTCGGGGAGTTATTTTGTCCGATCTCCTGCTCAAAGCAGAGTCAACATTGATTTCTGACCAGGTATCTCTGGGCTTTGTCCAGCTGGGCCTTGAAAATCTCCAAGAACAGAGATTCCACAACTTCTCCCGGCAATCTCCTGTTCCAATGCTTCATTGCCCTCATAGTGGGGAATTTTCCTTTATATCCTGTTGGAACCTGCCCTATCTCAATTCATAAGCATTGTTTCTCACTCTCCTGCCATACACTTGGGTTGTGTCAGTAATCTCCTCTTCAGTACTTTAAGGCTGCTGTTAGGTCCCCAGAATCCTTCTTTTCTTCTCTGGGCTAAACAAGCCCAGTTCCTTCAGCCTCTCCGCACAGGTCACACAGTCCAACCCTCTGACCATCTTGGTGACTCTGCCGGACTCACTCAAGGTCATCTACATGATCCTCATATTGGCAATCCCCAAACTGATGACTTTCTTACAGAAGGAAAGGAAAGGGAGCAAGAACTCTTCTTATACCTATGATGTACTTTCTGGGTCATGTAGCTCTACAGCAATGGGGAGGGTTATTTATCTGCTTGCTCTTTCCCAAGAGTAAGCAAAGTGTAAGGCAGCAGAGAGAACATTACTAAGGTTTCCAAACCTCATGTCCATACATTCTCACTGACCAGAGCAGCCCCACAAATTGGCTGTGATTTTGAATTGCAAGAGTAATTGCGAGATCTTCTCTGTGACTGGTAAGGGGCTAAATCCTATGTGGAGAATCCAGTCGGGGGAGACAAAGGAACAGAGCCATATAGGTAATGGAACAACCTTAAGAAAACTGTATATTCCAAGGTGGCTGGAGATGGAGATGTAAGGAATCCTTCATCTCCGTGCGTCTTTTGGCCCTC
This sequence comes from Aquila spilogaster, assembly GCA_024606505.1. Classification (NCBI taxonomy): domain Eukaryota; kingdom Metazoa; phylum Chordata; class Aves; order Accipitriformes; family Accipitridae; genus Aquila; species Aquila spilogaster. The sequence goes on from JANHGO010000073.1 coordinate 13,801,069, forward strand.
CATGTTTGCTATAGGGTTTAAAAGAGGGGACTGCACAGCATCAATTGTGCAGGTGACCTGACCCCCTTGAGGAGTGAAGGGGGAGAGAAAGTCTCTGTAAAGAAGGATTATCTTACACGTAATTAATTTAACTGTCACTAAAGCTGCAGATATGTCAAAATTTCAAACATCACTTGGAAAATTTTCTTGCCATGTCATATAATAGAAATATTTTTCATCACAAATTGATGTGTCTATCTCCTGTCATCTTCAGGTAGTGAGCATATGAAATTTGATATGCAGGTATTCGGTGTGTTATTTGGAATGGAAATGAAGTATAGAATGGTTTCTCTAGATGTGTTCTGAGTACTGATTATTGGTGAACTTTAAATAAATTTGCTGGTGGATATTTCAGTAGCTTAATTTTGTTTATCTGTTGTTGAATTATTTTGTTAAGTTATACTTATTTTACATCCACACCAAATTGGTATTTACATCAGTTGTATATGCTGTGGAATTAATATTAAATGTGAACAGTATTTAAAATTACTATTTATGTAGGATCTTCTCTTGCATAATTATATGTTAGTTGGGTTTTCTTTTATTTATCATGTTGTAAAAATTTATTCTCTAAGACAGAAACTGTATTTAACATCCTTCCTACCAATACGTGTGTAACTGCCATTATCGGCTACCAGGTCTGCAGGAAAACCAATGGTTCAAGGCCGTATAGCATAAGGGTGTGTAATGTTGTTTTCTGTGCTTATTTTCCATCTACGTAGTATTTCTCCCAGGGGACTGTCTGCTGACCTTGGCCGAGAAGCAAGGCTTATTTTGTTAGGCATGGTACAAATGTATATTAGATGACATATCTTTCCAGAAACAATTTTCTTTCAGTAAAAAGATGTGTGAATTCACTTCTCAGGATTAAAAGTACAGCTACAATATTTACCTTACAATATTTTTTAATGGGATATTAATAACAGATTTTGTGTAATCTCTCAAAATCTCACCATGTCATTGTAATTGTTTATTAGCTTAAGAAGAAATACACACTTTCAACCTTTGACTTGAATTTTGGAGAACTGACTTACCCCATCTGAAGCTGTAGTCTTATGTTTTAGTGTATTTTAATATTTTGTACTTTAATAAACATTTAGATACACCTTAACACATTTTAATAAGATTTAGAAAATGAGGCTAAAATAAGGTTCAAGACGTCATCTAATCCATTCCCCACCTCAACTTAAAATCAGCCATACCTGAATTATTCCTAGCAGATATTTATCCAGCTTAAAAAAGAGGCACAGCCAGGATAGGTTGCATCACTGAAGCTGAAAGTACAAGGAAGAAATAAGAACCGAGTATGCATGCGCAGTGCAGTCCTCCTTATCTGCCACAGTAACTCACAACCTACACAGAGATGCTACTTGTTAAGTGTTTGTGTATGTATATATATATATATATATATGTAAAAAAATATTTTTCAGACCAAATAATTCTCTTGATAAATTGGAATAGAGGCAGTGTGCTCCGGTTTTGGTTCCTCTGTTGGGACCTCCCTATTGGTTTGCTCACTTGGCTATGAACCGAGCAAATGGAAAGGCCAGCATCCGAAGCTTTCAAAGATCTAGAAGTTAAGGGATTTGTGTAACAGTGCCAACGCGCAGCTCCATCCTGATAGATGCATGGTCAATTAATGGGAAGTTAAGAAATGAAAATCTGACCGTACCCCTTGGCTGCAGAGTGTCTCTCCCCCGTTGCTGCCTGCGAGCGCAGAGCCAGCCGGGCAGCGCTGGCAGCGCCTGGGGCTCACCCAGGACTCCAGCAGATTTGGCCAGCTTTCATCTTTCTGTAAGCAACCACCAAGGCAACTGCATCCATCAAAAGCTGGTAGCTTTAGAAAAATGGTGCGGGTATTAAGTTGCCCGTCTGCCTTCTTACTCACTTTCATGTATAGGTGCTTCATGTGCAGAGCTACTCCCTGGCTGGGGTAATTGGGAGGAGACCTGTGGGCTCCCGTGGCGTTACTGTATAGCTAGTCAGTGCCTCCAGTACTTTCTGCCTTTGCATTTCTTAACTATGAGGCTTGAAGTGTGGCCGGTCACAGCTGCCTCCCAGAATCCTGGGATACTTGCCACAGTCGACAGACAGGTTTCAAAGATAAAATATAAGCCTTCACTTTTCTCAGATAAGTTTTGCAAGTTGTTTGACAAATACCCCTCTACTTTGACATGTACCATTAATTTTTAGTTTTTTCTAGCTACAACACTACCCTGGAAAATCCAAACATTAACAATGACTTTGTTTCATTCCGTGGAAATCTGTCATGCTGTTACTGTATCACATATAACTAGCCTATATACCATCTGCCTTGCCATTCACAAAGGACTCTAGGCAGCAATTGGTCATGACTGGGCTGTGAAATGTATTGCTCCCTGGCTGTATATTGCCAGCTAAATGATCCCAAATGATTCTTCCCTCACCTTCAGCTAATGAAAAAGCTATTATTTCTCTTCCTAGATCTGTAACATTTAGATCTAGCCACAAAGCCACCTGAAAGTGTGCAGCATGCCTTCTGAGGAGCGTAGCCCACGTGGTGCAGAAACACGCCGTGCTGTTTGTGCAGGCTCCCTACTCCTTTCTGGATGAATATTGTTATATTGCTTGTTGAAAAGCACTGGCAACATGAATAAGGTGATCCATCAACACGGTTGTGTAAAATTTATGCTCATGCAACTCTAGGGTAGAATTGTTCTATTTCATTGAAACTTGGTGGGGTTTAGAAAACACCACCTTTTCTGTGTATGACTAATTATTTGAAAAGGATGCTCCAAAAAGCTATGGAAATGTTCTCATTTTCTGATGGCTCTCACTGTGAAGAGCGAGTGGTATTCTTTACTACTCCCTCAGAAGGCTTTTAGCCCCAAGATGTTCTTACCTCCCAGGTAGTTCTCCCTTCACACCTGATACACAGCCTGGCCATTTTCTGCTCAGAGAGTATTGATGGGGAAAAATGGGGCATGTAGGTTTTGGCAATGTGAACTTGCCCCTAGAATCTGCTGTTCCTGGGACTATAGTCAAATCTGAGCACCTGCTATGTGTCTTCCTCGCCTGGGTTTTTGGTCCCTCTTGACTGTCAGAAAGCTGTCCTTATCTCTGCTCTGCCAGGTTACAAAGCACTCCCTACAGTGCAGAAGCTAACTGCTCTGAATCTATGGGCATGCAAATGTACCAAAGAGATACCTCACTCCTGTCTGATAACAGGAGTCAGAATACACATCTTTACTGAAGCATAGAAGTAGGATTAGGTAATACTTGTCATTAGCCCAGCTGATGTGACGGGATCCTTGTCATGTTACACATATGGGCTGTACTCGTGCATTCAAAAGCTGTGACAGCAGCAGAGAAATCCAGTGGCTTACTTGATAATCAACCAAGCCTTCAGCAACCAGGTGGCTCCAGTTAACTATGCTTGTTTACGTCCATTACATGAAAATATTTTGAATTTGGTCAATTTATTGGTTACTAGCTTAATAAAACATGCTGGCACCTGCCCTCATCTCCTGAGTCAACAGAAGTCCCAGGGCTATTTCTCATCCATCCAATCTGGCATTTAATACCACTGTAACTAGATTTGCAGCTCTTTAAGAACTCACGTATGGGTAATGAACCTTCGAAGCCACATATGGGTGACAAATTGTGGTTCACAAGGAATTCAGGGGCATTACACCCAGGGCTGGCTTTGCATGCCTTTCAGGCATAATTGGAGAAGAATTTTAAATTCTTTCCTATATAAGCAAGAGAGGGCCCTAGCACCGGGCATCCTCTGGCTCCACAGCAATTACATCTGTACAGCTTTCAGCACTCCATCCTTTTCTAACAGCCTTCTTCCCTCCTAATGAAGGAGAGAAAAGGAAAGCAAAAAGAAAAACATCTGCAGGGCTCAATACCTAGAGCACTATGTTATCCCTCATAAATCCAAATAACTTGGCAGGCTTGAGCAAAGAATTAAGGTGGATTTAGCTAGCTGTGGAGACACTTGGCTTCTGAATTCTTTTCAGCAGTCTGTTCCTCAGGCAACCAGGGAGCATCTCTCTACATCAGCAACATTTAGTGAAGAAGCTGTTCTGTAATGTCGGTAGCTTTTGTCAGAGGCTACAAGGAAATGTGAAAGACTCAGAGCAGGAGTGCTTGGTGGACCTTACTCAGGGTGGAAGTACTGCAGCTGAAGACTCAGTTTCCCTGGTAAATGAATATAGTGAAAGAATTCCTAGCATCACTCTCTCATTGTCTTCCTCCACTCACCTTGGCAATTGATAAAACATTTAATTTCAGGAGCACCTAATGATCCGTGAGGTTAAAAAGAAAAAAGTTGTTATTAATATAAAGTTATTTGTCCAAGACCACGAAAGAATAATTTCATTGAATCAAAGTGTGCTAGATTATATCAGACCCGATTCTAGCTTAAAAGAGCCTTGTTTGTACTGCACATCGAGAAAAGTTTACATGGATTTTATACGTGTCTGAGAGCTGGCTCCGTGCTACAGAACTGGACTGGTAGCAATTTGCTCCATTTTTAGCTAAAAGTTTCACAAGTGTCAGTTGTTACAGATCTACAACGCTGTAACTCCATACTTGAAATTAGTACCGGTGTTGTGGGTGCAAACTGTTCTGTAAACATGGGTAAATTTGAGAGAAACATAGGGGTATTTCTATATAGTAGATCAGCCCAGGGAATTGGAAGTGTAAATATAAGTGGCCTGGTGAAACTGCTCTTCCCCAAAATTGAGATCCCCAGAACTCCCAGATGCTGATGTGTCGGTAAGTGGTAACAAAGAGAAATCTGCGTGCACCTAATACCTAATTTATTGGCCTTTGTAAGAAACTTGATCAGGCTATTCCGTGATTATCCTGGTAGGCAACTTGGTGAGAAGCATCAGGCACCAGAGCAGAGAGATGAGGGCTCTCCCTGGCATGGACACTCCCTCTGCTCTGTGGATCATTCACGAACTACTAGATGTCCTTAAGGTATTTTAACGTACAGGAGACTTTATATATTACTTTTCACTACACATTTATGAGCGCTGAAAGTAATTACACCTTTCCTCTTTCTAGAGGTGAGGAAACTGGAAGTAAAATGTGGCTCATCCAAAGCCATCCCTCAAGATCTAGGTTAGGGTTAGAAGCCTTTAAGGAAAAAACGCAGCTCTTCAGAGAAAAAAAGAACTAAAAGGGAGGCTTCCTGCCTCCAGATGTATTGTCCATTATGTTGCCCAAGTTCCTTCAAAAAATTATTGGCATCGGTGATCATTACACTAATGAATTCTGCCTTTATCTATGAGACCGGAGTATTTCCTTTCACTGGTAAATGACAATTTTTCATTAAATGTCTCTTGTATAATGAGAGATAGTACAAAGTGAAAAAAAAAATTACTTTGTTACTTTTGTAGCTTTGTATGTAAGGCTGCTCAGGACTCAGGGGAGGATAAAATGACAAGACTGAAAATTCTGCATCTCTTTTATGGGCAAATCACTTTGTGTAATCATTTTCGTTATCAATCTACACTGTTCATGTTATTTCAAAAGTGACTGAAATGAGCATAATAATCCAAAACAAGTGTCTTCTGTGTGTATGATGACGCCACAATCTTTTCATACAACTTATCTGGTTTTATTTCTCATAACACCATGCAAATGGGCACCCTTTGTAGGATCTAGCAACATAATATGCTCGAGCACTTTGGGGGTCCTTGTTTGTCAATGGTGAGGTTTTTTTAGCTACCTATTCATGTAGCTTAATTAGCTAGCTGCCTCTGAAAGTTTTCAACCTTCTTTAACCTCGTCTAATCTAGGTGACAAAATTTATAGAAATAATAAGGGCCTCTCACTCTCCATTTCCTTTCTTAGAAGGTTAATAATTTAACAATATTGCTACCTTGCCTGCTACTCCGCTACTGAAATTGTAACTAAAGTGTCTCCCAAAGTGGAGGAGGCTTGCCGCTCATCTATTTGGTCTTCCATACCCTCCTCACAAATTATAGGGAAGATACCAGATGTTTCTAGATGAGCATTTTGCTCTTGACTGAGTTGTCAGACACATCAATCAATGCACCCAGAGCTTTGCCTGTGCTGCAACAACAGCAGGTTAATTTGTAATTGTTGTTCCACGCCATACAAAGCAGAATGTATCTTTGATTACCCGTGAAGTTACATTAACACGCAGCTTTATTTTCAGCTCCGCTTGCATTAACAACACTAAAGGCCCGTTTGCTTTCTGCGGTCCAGTGGCGCTTTGGGGGTGCCGCAGCTGGTCTCACAAAGCAGCAGCTTGGAAAAGAAGAGAAAACCTACTCATCATTCAATGCTTTCAGGGAGTTTTAGAGGACCGATGGGACCCACCTACCTAAATTCAGCTCCAGCATCGAGGTCTAAGAGAAAAATCCCAGCAAAGACTCTGCATGGAAGAACCCTGCAGTACAGTCTTGGATTTTTCAAGGAGAAAGAGCCACTCTGTCAGATATATTTTTAACTGACTGTTATCCATAAAACCTCAAGTATTGCTTAAGTTTTTTTCCTGAAACAATAACAGTATAGAAAATAAGGAGGGAGGAAGGTTCCTCTGTTGCTGCAACTGTCTCCATCATGACAGAATTTTCTCTTGGCATGTCCAGGATGGGATGGATGCAATGTAAGAGAAATTTTGGAGCCTTATTATAACTGACAATGGCTCAGGAAGGAACAGTTGCTCTTTCAGCTACTACTTGGCACCAACAAAAAAGTAACTTCTGTGTTTTAAAATTTCCAGATTCAAATTATCTGCAATTTTTGTGGTGAAAGGGAGAAAAAAGTACACCCACATAAATGTCCAAGGTGTTCAAGAGAAGCAAAAACTTCCTATCTCATAAAGACTTGAACAACCTCTATAACTACTTGTGTGGCTTATTAATGTGTGTTAAAAACTGTGTGACCAAAGTTTTGTTGCTGGGGTTTTTTTAAGTTAGAATGATGGGGAAGGTGTTTTTTTCCCAGGAATGGTAAAAGTTATCAGAGTCCAAGTCACCACCTCAAAACGGGCTAAATTAAGAGCAGGACGAGGAGGAGGAGGAGGAGGAGGAAGAGGGGGACGGCGCCCGGCCCCAGCTCTCTCCTCCGGCGCCGTACGCTCCCTCGGTTTCAGCTCCCTGTCCGCCCCGGGGTCTCGCCGCCCCCCCCACCTCGCAGGCAGGCGGCGGGGGCCGGAAAGCCCCCGCTTCCCGGGGGGGAGGCGAGGGCTGGAAAGGGCAGGGGCGGCCATGGGGACGGCGGCAACGAAACGGGCAACCTCAGCCCACCCACGCTTCCCAGCACCCGCGGGGCGGACTTTCCCCCCGCTAGGAAGTGGTGCGAGCCGAGGGCCGCCCCGGGGGGACGCAGGAGGAGGAGGAAGAAGAGGAGGAGGAGGAGGAAGGGGCACGGCGCGCCGGCCCTGCAGCCGCCCCCTCCGTCCGCCCCTCGACGGCCGTGACTGACAGCCCGCCAGGGGCGGGGCGCCGCTATGCAAATCACCCCCCCCGCAGCCAATAGGCGGGTGAGCCGAGCGGCGGGGCGGGGCGCCAGGCGGGAACCAGCGCTTGCCTCGACGGCGCGGCCGCTGAGACGGCAGCGGCGGCTCCGGGAGCGGCGCGGGTGGAGCGGGCCGGGACCGGCCGGGCTGTCCTGTCCTGTCCTGTCCTGCCCGGGGGTGAGTACCTGCCGGGGTGGGGGAGGACGAGATGGCGCTTTCCTCGGGGAAGCGGCCGGGCTGGGCTCCTTCACTGCGGGCATGTCGCCGTCGGCTCCCGGGACGGAAAGCCGCCCGGGTCCCCGGGCGCCGACCCGACCCGGAGCTGCTTCGGGACACCGGGCCGGGTGCTGGGCTCCGGCGGGGGCGGTCAGCCCGTCCCTGCCTTCCCCTGCTGTCGGGCGGAGTCCCGGTGCGTGGCCGGTGCCCCGCCGGCAAGGCGGGAGGAGCCGCGGGGGTTGCGGAGCGCTTTGCACCTCGGTTTGGGGTTAGGGTAAACGAAACTGCCCCGTTTGAGACGGGGAGGGTGGCGGGAGAGTCTGAAGCCCGGCGGCAGAATGGACGGCAGGGGATGGGGACCGGGGTTTTGGGTCCGGAGGTGCCTTGGCTGCCTTCGGGTAGGTCTGGTCCCACAAAAGGGGCAAAAGGGGCGGCCGGGCTTTTCGCAGGGCGAGGGACAACCAGAGGCGCTTTCGGATACGAGTCTCTTCGTCCAGTGCCAGCAGGTGTCTGCGTTTCTAGCTGCCTTGTTTGTCTGGCTTAACGAGTATTAACATTTCATTCATAGTGCTCATATGTGGTTATGAATACGCTCGTATGCGGTTATGAACTGCTCCAGAGCAGATTTTGTAGAAAACTGGGTTTATATACAAAATATAACAGCTTTTACTCCTTTCTTGGGCATCATCATGGCCAAGCCTGCGAGTGGGTGCAAAAGTTGGTGTTCTTTGATTGCTTCCTATTAATTGATACTCGTTTCCTTTTCTGCCAAAAAGAATTAGTACTCATGTATGTCTGAGATAACCGCATGTAACTGTGTGATACCGGGAAAGGAAATGACTAGAAGAATAACACTGGCCTAAAACAGACATTCACACTTCTTGTTCCTGTTCTTTAGATGGTATTTTAGGAACCATTTTTTTAGCTGTCAGGGATCAAAATGGCAATATATGACTTTTTAGGATGAGAATACAATTTGAAGGATGCTCCTTTCTTACCAGTGGTGTTACTCGCTATTCAAATAGTTTTATATGCAAGTGGTGAGACTACAAGATGAGCGTAACTTTTTTTTTTTATTCAAAACAGACCAAAGCTCTAACAGACGAACAGATGAAAGGTCATCCTTAAGAAAGGATGGCTTAGATGCCCAACGCCTCTGACGACCTTTTTCTCACCTTATTTTTTTTCACTGACTGCCTTGTATGACCACTGCTCTGAAACTGAAATTGCATGTTAAGTCATATGGCAAATGTATCGGGTGTTTTGGCTGAGACTTAAAACTGCAAGTTAACCTCTGTTGTCATAAGAGATCTTCATGAACAAACTAAGCACAGTACCTAAGATCCCTTGAGACATTAAAATGGGTATAATGTGATAACGGTATCTTCTGGGCACTGCAGATAAACATGATGCTATGGAACACAGCTGCATATTATATCACAGTCTTGGAGATTTTGCGTGCTGTGGGGTTAGGCTCCAGGTCTGACACCTTCCATTATATTATGACAGTAACCAAGATCTGCTCCAAAAGGAGAAATGGTAGTCGCTGCTGGTGCAGAAATAATAGAGAGAAGAGAAACTGCTGGGTGAAAAGAGTCACCCAAATTGCTCCCCAGCATGGGCAGCGGGACTGTGCTCGCCTGTGCTTGCACGTACACTGTGCTGGACATACAGTGAGACTGGGAGTGAGGGCACTGAACAAATCATGGAAATGCAGGGCCATGGGGAGACTGTAAGACATCACCTAATCCATTCCGTGCATTGTAGCAGTGCACCTAAACTGGACCTGAGAGGGGTTTCTGTAGCCTCTCTCTGTCCTCTGAGGAAGAGGGTCCCACAGTGCTCCCACAGAAAAATGGCCTGATTTTCAGCTAGTCACAGCTAGTTCAACATAGATCTCATGCATGAAACAAATGGATTGCTTTGTGTGTTTCCAATGTCAACACAGGGAACAAACTGATTGTTGCTCTTTTTATAAACTCCTTTTATACATTGAAGTGCTGTGTCTCTCTCCCTGGTCTTCTGCATGAAATGAACATAATTCCTTCAACTATTCTTCCTCCAGGGCTGTATTTTCTAAACCGTTTGGAGACAATTCTCAGTACACTCTGACTTTCCTAGTGTGAGTACAGGATGTACTACTCCAACTGAGGCCCTACCTATGCCAAGCAGAGTAAAACCAGTCCTTCCCATGCCATCTCTCATACAAGACATGGCTTTTTTTACAATGGCATTATATTGTGAACTTGGTTTTTAGCTTGCAATCTGCTATAACCCCACCAATGCTCTCTTGCTACCAAACTAGGTGTTCCCTACTTTCTATCTGTGCGAATAATTTCTTCTAAATGTACCATACCAGGCTCATCTCTGTTGAATTTCCTTTTATTTTTGCCAGTACTTATCTTACTTGCCAAGGTCATCTTAAATTCTCATCGTTTCTCCTCCCCTCTGCCACCAAACGCTCACTTGCACTTCCTTTCAGTTCCGTGTCACCTGAAGACTGTACAGGTTCATGTTTGGTTCCACTCTCCAAGCTGCTAATGGAAAATACGGATAACCTCCGAGTATGACTGAAACCCATCATAATGTTGGCCTATTCAAAACCAGTTCTGATGAGAGAAGACAACTGCTGTGTCAAGTATGAAGGTGCTGGACCAGATACATTTTCCATTAACTTTTATCTGGTCCATCAATTTTCTTTGATTCTTTGGTCATCCCTGTAGTGCAGGGATGACAAAGCACGGTGCAGAAATTACTAAGGCAATGTTAATTTGAGCCAACAAACTCATCTCAGCATCAAATCCGGGGTTCCCACTCTTACGCAGTTTTGCAGAGAAGCCACTTCTGCTTACACTTGCATTTTGGGCTGCCCTCCAGGACATGGTCCCCACATGAGCCATCTCTGGTGAGGAACATCATTCCCAGGGAGCGGCAGTGATGCTCCTGCCTAGGGCTGGCTCCTGGGAACCCCCTCTTGGGGAGCGGCACGGGGTGGGGGGCCCTGCCGGAGGGGAGGAATGCAGTTCGGTTTCTACATCTGTGTTGATAGCTTTTGCCGATTGTCTCAAGCGTCTTGGTATTTCATCTAGCCTATCACACAAAGTGTTTGGCTCTTCTCAGCTAGACCACATTTCTGTAGTTTATCACAGAGGGGATGTTGTCACATATCATGACTTCAGAAGGCTTATCACAATTAACCCGTTAATTGCCAAGATAATTCTTGACAAACTCACATTCACAAAAGCCAAGAAAGTACTGAACGCTCCAGCTTTTTCTGCTATGCCCTTCCTCTGTGCCCTATTTGTGTTAATGATAAATCACTTATTTTTGAAAGCAAGAATATAGCTTGCTTGAGCTTCGGATATGCCCAGTCAGGAACAGATTCTCTAAGTACCACTGGCCAGTGTGTCCCTAATTACATCTATATCTTGTCTCAACTTCACTGGTACTTTGAACAGGCCTGTGAACACCCATGGGCTGCTAAGTAGTGTAGAGTGACTGCCATAAAGCCTGCCAGCACCTGACATGTCCTGGAGCTGAGGCTCTGGGTATGCGTGTGTGGCTGTGGGGGTTATTTCCTGACTGAAACTATTTTGGTCCAGTTACAGTTGTGTAGATTTTGCAGTGGGATCCAGAACTGAGCCTCATGTGTACTGGCCAACATGAACAAACACCCGGTATTTAACCTTAAAGGGATTTTTTAAAGAGTACTTGATCTCAGATTCTAACACTGTATTACAAGCTTTAAATATATGTGTATTTTTAAAAGTAATGCTGTTGTGCTAATTTAAAAATGTCTGCAGAACATGTTGCGTCTGACTGATGATCACGTGCAACCTCATATTTCTACTCAGATGCCAACATAATGTCTTAATCACTTGTAAATACCACTGTGCGGTAGCAATAGTAGTTATATAAATGTGGTATGTACATAGCTATTTCACTGAGCCAATGTGTTTCAGGAAAGCCGAGGTAATTAATTAGATAATGTATATACTCATGGCAGTGTAGCGACAGCGCTGCCTGCGAGTGCGTTGTCTGATTTCCTTGCGCAGTGACTCATAACGATGCCGAGCTGTAGTAATTGCCAAGAAATGCATGGATGGCTGTCTCACTGTTTATGTTAGTGGTATGGTTCTGTCTTAACTCTTTGCCAAGCCGGTGGAGGTACAGTTCACGCTCCCCTTGTCTCCGTCTGGGCCAGTTTTACCTGATGACCTTGGTGTTACCTATGGCAGGAAGGACGGGCACGCTGCAGTAGTCAGCCTGCAGTGCGCTGTGTGTACTGAAAAGCACTGAATGGAAAGCGATGGTGGGATTGTTTTTCTTCCCCTTGGGTAAAATACAATCCCGTGCATGTTCATTTACTTTTTATAAAGGCACTCTGGTTTTAGCAAGCTGTACACATTAAAGCTGATTGGAGTCAGCTGGCAGGTCTCAAGGATTCGGCAGGTTTTCAGTATCTGCAGTTGCTAACTATATATTCTGTTCCTAGCATCCTTAGGAAAAGGAAGTGGCTAAATTTGGGGTTTGCATTAGCCTTTCCTGTCCTTAACTTCCATTTGTATACAGAAGCACGAGGACTGCTGGAGAGAGTTCCCAAGTTGGGGAGGGGGTTCAAACAGTGCACATGAAGACTGAACACTTCAATGGGCCATGTAGTGAAGATGGAGAAACTTTTTTTTGTCTACAGCCCTGGTACAGGCACCAACCCCCAGCCAAACAAACACAAATCTTGTTACAGTTGCTCATTAGCGTGACTTGTGAGAAAAATGTCAAGAGATACTAAGAATCCATTTTATTGTCTATCCAGGATTGAAAATTTCTCAGTGGTGATCCACAGCTCTCCAGTGAAAATTTAGACAACCCAGTAAGTAGTAGCAGTCAACCTATGTGCAACAAGCTGTCCTCTCCAATGCACGAATAATGTTTACTTAGCATGTGCTACTGTGTAGTAACAAGTTAAAACTTCAGATTTTTTTGTCTGTCTCATCATAAATATGTGAAAAATGCAATGCATATTATGTGTGCACTTAATGCATGCCAGCAGCTTCTCCTAGTTTTGATACTGATGTCTGGACAACCTGATAACTAGTCTATGGAAAACACCAAGATGATTAACTTTACTGAATACATCTGGGAAGTATGAGATGCACCCTAGATCCTTGAATTTGTAATATGCTGTTGTACAAAAATTGAGAGTTACTTTACCTTGAAGAGACTAAATACTGGTAAAGACACTGGGATAAGTCAAAGAGGACCCTCCAAAGCTATCAGTATTCAAGCAATTATTGCCTCATTACTTTAAGTTAGAGGCAACAAACTATTTGAATGTTAATTTTTTCCCCCTAGGCCTTTCCTAGCCTTTATGGTAGGAAGGGAACCACTGGAGACTTGGAGATTCTGATAGCTGCAGAAATAGCCCACAAAGAATGGAGCCATCCCTGCTTCTCTGAATATATTGACTTGTAATAAATAACTTGTTCCAATACAAACAGAGAAGTTGACACTTCATGCAAGCTTTTTGGAAAAAAACTGCCCTGAGACATTTGCAACTGCATACACTTCTCACTAGGGTATTGAAAGTATTAAAAGAGGTGTTCTGCTGTACACAGGCTTTGACTACAATATGAAGTGGGTGGTGTCTAAGAGTCTTCAGATATATTTGTGGCTTCTTGCTGGATTTCTGTAGCTTTATAACTGGTGTTCTGTGTTAACTGGTGTATTTTCAATCCTGAATATGTTTTTTCTATTTTTAAACATTGCCCAATCCAAGAAACTCCAGAGAAGATAACTTCCTTTCAGTGAGGCCACAGAAAGATTTTGAAATGCTGATCTCTGTCATAGTTGTTAATATTGGAGTTAATATACAGATATGATCTTAAAACTGCTCCAGAAGGCAAGCTGTCCTATCATTAGATTATGATTTTTGGTGTTTCCTTGAGCTCTTATAGATGAGAAGGAGGAAAAAGAAGAGTGATTTGAGAAATTCAAGCCTGCTGTTCCACCAGTGATGGACATGATTGGCAAGATGGGGAATTTGGTCTGAAAAGATGACTAGCACTCTGCTCTGAGTCAATTAGAAGATCTTTTGGAAAGAGGAAAACCTATAGTAAATAACAGTCTGTTTTCCAAATGAATTAATATTGTCAAATCTATTATTGGATAACAGATGCCAGGGAAAATTATTAAATCTGGTCTAAGACAGTTGTTTCCAAAACAGAAAGATACTAGAAAACTGTGATTAAATCTGAGACTCCAACTCTTTAAATGAAAGGCTTCGGCTGCATTTAACCCTTCTTTTACCTATACATGACTTGCATTTTTGTGCAACAGCAGCACACTGTTTGCCTTGTAATGGAGCATGTTCAACTCAGCCAGTCCGTCTGAGTCGATTTCCATCAATACTGCATCCTCTACAAGCAGTATGGGAAGATACTGGAATGTGCTGATGCACGCTTGGCTATGAAGCAATTCTGCCTGGGAGCAGGTTATTTCCTAATTGTTCACCACTTGTTTTCTTGAGTCACATCTATTCTGTGTCATGCAACCAAGAGCACATGTCATTCAGAGACAGGATGAGCCATGTGGGTTCATAGTGGAGCACAAAACGACTTCTACCTTCTGAGGGAGAGAAGAACCGCGGATAGAAACAAATTTTAACTGGCTTGTTTTGAAATATCTGTTGTTCCTCAAACAGGCCACTTCAACTGAAGTCAAAGCTTCATCTTGTAAGGCCCTACTCAAGGCTGAAAAGTTTACTGACTAGACTTTGGGTAATCCACAAGCTAGTATTAACTAGCAGCTGCCTTTGATGAATGCTGTAAAAATTAAAAATGTACACTGGCTTCCTTCCCAGCTCCTGGTGACGAAATACGGGTGCTGTGCTGAAACTGCTGCTTTATTTCACCGTTTGTCCCCAAACTCAGTGATGTGGATATACAAATGCTAAAGCTGAAATAAATAGAGGTATGCAGCTCATTTGTTTCTATAGAAATAAATTTTCATCCTTAAGTTATTTCTATGTAGATGACAGGCTGCAGAACATTAGCACAGCAATGGAAATATGCTGTGTAGAACTCCTGTTTGTTTGTATATGGGGCTAACAGAAAGGGGGTTTATGTGTATGCACAGTTTTTGATTTTCAGAGTGAATTTCCTTTCCTGTCTGAAATCCCATGTCATGCAGAGTTGTGTGGGGCTGCAGTCTTTACTGCACCAGGACAGCTTGCGTCTTTCTCAGGCATCATGGGAAAGCTAGTCATTGTGGTGATTAATACCAAGAAGTAGCACGCTAACATGAAGAGATGAGCACTGAACATGTCCTCAGCTGACTGTACTTGGTGGGTATCTGGCTTCAAAGTTGTAACCTCTGCAGTCATTACCTGGCCTGTACTTCCTCTGTGTGTGAGTGTGTGTTTTGGGGTTACACACCATGACGGACTACAGAAGGAACTTCATTTTTACAAGGACAGATTTATCTAGCCCAAAAATACAAACATGGAAGTACATGTTCCAGTTTGAATATACACAGTATTTTAAAAGAAAATAAAACTGACAGCTAATCTATTAAAATGCACACTCTTAGAATTAAGGTATTTATACTCTTGGGGCTGTTACTCCAGAGTAGTTGGTGACTTGATATTCTCATATGTTAGATCTATCTTAAATAAACCCATGCAAGTACTTGAATATATTTAGCACTCATGTTCAAATTAGCGAACTTTTGACCTAAGGCTGAGTACTGGAACAATTTAGACTGGACCTTTGGAGGTCATCTAATCCAGCCCCCCCTCCAAAGACACACAGGTGGTTCAGGTTGCTGAGGGCCATGTCCAGTAGAGTTTTGAATATCTTCTATGCAGATTCCAAAACTTCTCTGGACATCTTTTCCAGTGTTTCTGAAAGTTGTATTTTCTTCCTTTTTTTCCTGCTCTACTGTCTGGCTGGCTTTTCCCTCGTTTCCACTTGGGTCTCTTGCCCCTTTTGCTGTTGCTGCACATCTTCATGAAGGGTCTACCTGTGCATGTCGCAGTTGGTGACAGCAACAAGATCTCCCTTGAGCTTCCTGCTTTCCAGGCTGAACATTCCCAGCTCTCTCAGCCTCTCCTCATATATCAGGTGCTCCAGCACCTCTGACCATCCATCTTGGTGGCCTCCCCTGGACTCACCCCAGTGTGTCCATGTCTCTTGCGCTGGGGAGCCCCGACACCGACACAGCAGTCCAGATGTGGACTCTCAAGTGTCAGATGGGGGGGGGTGTGTCACTTCCCTCGACCACCTTTGCTACATCAGCCCAGGATTCTGCCGGCCCCCTTTTGCCACAAGGGTGCATTGCTGACTCATGTTCAACTTGATGTCCACCACCACACCCAGGTCCTGTTCTGCAGAGCTGCTTGCTAGCCAGGGAGCCCAACTTATACTGCTGCACCAGGCCCTCTATTCAGGGAGGGATTGCTGCTCATTTTAAAGAATGTGTGCTGAGGCTATCCCTAACAACTAGTAATGTACCATGTATTAATATATTGTTGTTTTAATTACAAACAATGCTACCGACATGTAAGTAGATGCAAACTTCCCTGAGTAATAACAGCATCTAATAAAGGAGGTCAATTTTTCTAAATACTGATTCGTTAAGCTGATGTTTTACACATGGCTGTTCCCCCCTGCTCTCCCATGCTTGTTTGTTCATTTGTTTCAGCTCTTTAGTGTCAGTTCTGTCCCTGACACTAGCAAAGGAATGCTTGGAAGTTATTGTCCTCTCTTGGGAAGATCTGGTTCCCCTTTGTTTGAAATGGGAATTTGAAATGGGGAAAGACCTCTGTGGTGGCGTTGCATTCGGGCCTGCTGTTTTCCTTATGTAAACCTCCTAAAATTTTGCCAAATCGTGAGTTTCTCAAAGCAGCAGTTTGCAAACGCCCCAAATAAATTTACTGTGTTCCTTGAGCAAAAGGTGCTCAAGAAAGCTGAAACCTAAACATTTTCTTGAACCTCACAGATATCTTTGGGCAAATATTACAAACGCTAACCTGCAGAGTAATTGTGCATGCTCTTGCATAAAGCTGAATAGGCGTCCTCTGCAATTTGTGGTGTTTGTGGCCTAATATGATGCTGAAATACAGGCAGAAAGTAATTCTCTTCCTGTCCTCCATCCTGTCCAGGCACTGTATGTAGATAAGGAAGAGCATCTTGTGAATGTGAAGATGAAGTAGGAAGCAGGCTAGGTGATGTACTTTAGAAACAGAGAGAAAAAGACAGGACTCAGGGAAAATGAAAGATGTCAAAAATCCCTAATTTTGCAGGACTCTGAAGTCAGGCTTGAAGAGATGGCACCGTTTGTTAGGACAAAAGTGCAATCACTTTAGCTGTGGAGCCATTACCCTGATGCGTATGGATCCTCAATGCAGAGTTAAAAGATCCTAATGTTGATCACCTTGAATGTAAGTAAGTTTGGTATGCAGTTTAAAATAATGTAGGCTTTTAGAGCTAAGCACTCAGAAACTGGGAAACCCCAGGTTGAAGATTGTCAGTGCAACTGTACTTTGATCCCTCTGTTCACATTTAGAATTGGATTCTACTGGATCTACTGGATCACGGAGATCGTGGGTGATGCTGTACATATCATTGGAGATGAGCTTCTCACAAGTGACCTCGATCCATGTGTTCATTCACTGATGTCTGGCTTGTTACTTCGTGATCTTAGTCAGCAAAGTGCCCGAGGCTTGCAGCAGTGACCAAAGTCAGAAGGAGCTGACTTCTGAACGTACCAGGTACAAAAAACTGTGCTTCAGGTGTCTCAAGTGGGCATCGTAACTCATCAAGAGTGATAGTGTTGTCCTTAATCACTCCGAGCTGAAACCTGTGTCTGTGGATGGGGCTGTTAGATCTGCCCTCCCCCAAAAAGACTGTTACGAGTCTATGGAGCTTTCCAGGGATTTCACAAGAGAAATCCATAAGGAAATTAACAGTAGTAACATAGTAAATGAGATATCTGTCCATGAACTGAATGATGAATATTAAATTTTAAGTTGTAAAACTTTTATTTGGCCTATACAGACTGTAGGCAGAGACTTGGTGGAAGTGATAAGACATAGGCCAGTGTTTAACTGCATGATCTTCCTGTGTGTAGGCAACATTGTGGTGCAATCTGAGGCCACACCTGACAGCTCCTTACTCTTCTTTTAATGCTTGACTTTTTATCCTTTCATGTTGTATTAAAAAAAATTAGCAATATTTTTACAGAGATGCTGCAGAATTAGTATACACATGAACTTACTACAGCATTAGTATTTTCATGTTGTGAATTACCATGTATTTGCTTCTCCATTTCTCCCTATTTTTATTTTATGTAGCACCTTAAAATTGTTGTGGGTGAGAAAGACAAATTGCAAGTTACACTTTTGAGTGTAGGGGGAAGGAAGGGTAGACCTATTCCTACAAACTGATAAGTTTATTACGCAGGAGCTCTTACTCAGTGTGGTTTTCTGTTTGTGTTTTCTTTGTCAAGAACAAAAAATAAAATGTTATTCTTGTTGAGCCAGTTGCCAGTCTGCTCTCTGTGGAAGGCTTATGAAGTTTAGTTTTTCTCAAGTTCAAGGAATTTTAAGCACAAAGGCAATGTAGTCCTGCACGCACATGATTTAGTTTACATGAATGGCACCTTGCTGCTGTGGATTGTCATTTTAAAGTCATAAAAAACATTGTTTGCTGTTTCCAAATGTAGATGCTAAACACAAAAAGGATAAACTGCTGAACACAACACATGACAGCTCAAGGATCAGACTAGAAGTGGGAGGATCATCAACTCTAGGGAAGCCAGTAAGAGTCAGGAATGCAGTCAGATGAGCAATGTGACTGGTTTTCAGAGCCATGTCCACATTTCAGGTGAAAAGCATCTCAGAAACAGTTAGTGATTAGAAGAGATCTAATAATTCTGAGATTGCTAGATGCCTTTGTTCCCTTTCCACCATGCTGTCTAGAAAATGGTCCACTATTTCCAGACAGGAGGGGTAGATGTTCTCACTGTCCCAGTGCCTTTAGGCAAACTTGGCCATACAGCTTTAAAGCCAAGTAAACCCAACCTTTAAGCTGCACCACACTTTTTTTTTTTCCTTTTAGATGGGGATTTTTCATGTTGATGTTGTGGCATGAGGTGAAAGTCTGGATTTTATTATTGTTGAGGGAGGAGGTGGAAAACCTTTCATTTCCTAAAGCTTTCTCTATATGATTGAGTTGAATCTATGTGGCTTATGTTTTAAATTCAAACAATCATCTTACACGTGTGGATTCCTGAATGAAAGCTCTTCTCTCAGGGTGTTAAATGGACTTTATTTGTTTACATTGCTTGTAAAAGAATTGGTTTAAGTTAAAATTCACTTTTTTGCTTCAATGTAAATGTGATCCTAATCAGGACAGTTCTCAAGACCAGTATATACCCCCAATGAACTATACGAGCCCAAGAGGCTGTGTCTGTGAGGGAATCTTTCCCATCTCCTCCCTAACATCTTTAACACATCCTACAATCCCATGAAACGGATTATAAACTTGCAGTTTTAATTCATGTTAGATCTAGGCCTGTTATACTGGGTATGTACGTGTGACTTTTCTTAACCTGGGAGTAACTGATGATCCTATGAAGGGATGTGTTGTTCACGGTGGATAGCATGTTTGTAAATGTTGTGAAGATACTTTAATTCCTGGAAAAACAAAAATGAATCCTCCAGACACAGAGATCTGGAGATGTCCTGCTTGGTGCTGCTTCTTAACTTGGTTCTCTTTCTTATTAATTTAAATGAGGTCATGGGATGTACAGCTTCTGTGATGGAAAATTTTCAGCTTCCTGCTTGCTGTAACACTTGGTGCAGGGTTCTTGCTAAAAGCTTTCAGATTTCACTTTCTGCAAAGACTTTAGGTCTAGAGCTTCAAGTAAACAACATACTTAAAGGAGGCTTATGTTTTGTTACCACGTAACCGGTCTGTACAGATTACTCATTCTGTGGCTTTTTAATTAAATTTGTAGTTAAGTAGGCCTGAGACAAACACATAGAAAACAGATCCTGATCTGTAACAATGGTGTTACTTTATTTCTTCAGTAGGATATTTCCATCACACAAAAAAGAAGGGTTGGATGGATGGTTTTACTTACAAAATGCTGCTATCGCTGTGTTGTTTTGTTTAATGCCTGGTACGTATGGTCAATGATAGCATCTGCAGACCCTAAACTTGCCTTTTTTTTTTATTTTATTTTTTTAATTCTGTCTTGATATTTTCCACACCATTTCTCGAAACTTTTCTTTCCCAACTGTATTGGTGAATGCCATTTCTCTTTCTGAGAGGCTTCCTACTCTTCTCCCAGGAAAAGCAAGCTTAGAATGACAGAAGACCTGTGACATTTAGGGCAGTTGATGTAATGAAGGGTCAAGATGTACAGATTTCCCTAGTGAGAAGCAGTGGGAAGCGTTCAGTTATTAACGCATCTACACATACCAGTAGCTGAAGGCTTTCTATCATTTGCTCAAGAGTTTGGTTTTTTCTCCAAGTGAAAGACTCGCATTTTGGGGGGGTTGGGGATCGTCTTATTATTCTTTGGGATTTGTCTTCAGGATCTGTTGTCTTCTCTCTTGCACTTTTTTAGTTTCTAAGCTTTGTAGTTTCTAGAAGAGTGTTCTAGCACCAGAGTTTTGGATCTGAGATCCATCACTATATAAAATACTGTGAACAAATTTAAAATCTGGTATTTTGGGTTATTTTTGATGTAGTTATAACTATGATGTAGTTATTAGTTATGAACTTTCAATTCTTGTAAACCAATATTTTATTTACTTTAAAATTCTTTCCTCCTGTTCCTCTGTTTTACAGGCAGGATGAAAGACCGGCTAAATGAGCTGCGTGAATTTGCCAGGTTACACAACCAACAGTTTTCTGATAGTGAGGAGGATGAAAATTCACCCCATGATGTTCTCCTTTATGAGACTGATTATGCCTTGGAAATTCTTCATAAAGACATACAGAACATTCGGACAGAAAATGACCACCTAAAAGAGGATGTCAAGCGGCTCAGAAAGCAAAACAGCCGCTTCCTTACTTCCATGCGCCGTCTTAGTAGCATCAAACGAGATACTAACTGTATTGCCAGAGACATCAAGGCCCGCGGAGAAAGCATCCACAGGAAACTCCAGATAATGAGAGATTTCAGCGAAGATGCAATAACAAAATACGGGGCTATGTCTGTCATTGCCAGGGTGGCGAAGAACCACTACGTTGACCTCATGCATGCATTTCAGGAAGCTATGTTTGAATACAATGCAACAGAGATGAACCAACGGGAGAACTGCAAGATTCGAATTCAGCGGCAGCTAGAGATCATGGGCAAAGATGTTTCTGGCAACCAGATTGAGGAGATGATTGAGCAAGGCAAGTGGGATGTCTTCTCTGAGAATCTCTTGTCGGATGTTAAGGGGGCTCGCTCAGCCTTGAATGAGATAGAGACACGTCATAAGGAGCTGGTGAAGTTAGAAGGACGCATTAAGGAAGTTCACGAGCTCTTTCTGCAGGTGGCCCTGCTAGTGGAGGAACAGGCAGACACCTTCAATGTCATTGAGATAAATATGCAAAATGTTGAGGACTATGTAGGAGAAGCTAAAGAGCAAGTGAAAAAAGCTTTGGAATACAGAAGAAAACACCCCTTCAGAACAATCCTCTGCTGCTGCTTATCCTGTTGCAGAAGGTGACTATCCCACTGACGCTATCACCGACCGACTCAAATGTCTTCAAAATCAGGCATTCTTTCCAGTGACTTCTCTGTAATGACAACCCCTATAAACTGGGGGGGGAGCTATTTTGCAGTTGGTTTTGTTCATTGCCTTTTTTCCTAGATGTGCTGAAGGCTGTTCTATTTGAGAGCTCCTAGAAATGTTGATAAACTATTTTTAATCTATTTTTAATTGAAATGTACTCTGCTGCTGTAAGTAAAGGTGCAAGAAGGTCTCTGCAGTGATACTTTTTTCAAATAGGCAAGAAAGAGGAATGAATGATGGGCTGATAACTCAGCCTAGGGATGATGAGAAATTTCAAGAAATAACTTTATTCTTCTCAAAGTGAGTCTGCAGGCGATGCAGCCTTACCACCTGGGGTGACACAATACACCACAGAATCAGGAGGTTTCAATTTTAACTAGATTGGAGCCTGCTTGATGCAAATACTTGAACAGATTTTTTCTCCGTTCATTTGACAAAATATTGAGCCTGTTAGCAGGAGCAGGACACAGGAACTAGTTTCTATTTCAACTTGATTTCCACCTGTCATGAATCTTAACAGAAGTAAGTGCACCTTAAATGATAGTATGCGTGTTTTGCTCCATTCACAAATGGAGCAAGTGATTGCTTTTCTCCATTCTGAGTACCCGCAACTTTGTCAAGGTGGCTAGAAGTACTGCAACACTGAGGCATCTCACTGGCTTTTGACTTCAGCCACTGTCTGTACTCTCAGTTTCAAAACTGCCATGCTTTTATGCTTCTAATACATTTTTCTGCCAATTAATACTTCAGCCAGAAGAGATGCATGCAGTGGCCTTCTGCAGAAGCACCCATAAGAAGACAACAGCTGGGGAGTCGAGAAAGCATTTTAGGGTCTCCTGTGCTGGCACATAAACACAAACAGTTTCAGCGGAAGGATTATCCTGTCAATAGACTTTTATTTTTTTATAAGCATTGATTGAATATGGATTTTTTAATATCTATTTTAAATAACATGAAGGATTAAATTTATTAACATGCAATTTTACCGGTGTACAAAAACTATGACTTTTCTCCCATTATTAGGAAATCTCCACCTGGGAAAGAAAATAGACATATTTCTTCAGTACACCTGAAGAAGAAAGAAAACAACATTTTAATGTCATTTCAGTGCTCTTTTCAAGCTTAAAACTAATCTCTCCTTTTGTGTAAGGGGAGTCTGCCAACAGTAGGTTTGGAATATGAGGAGGGAATAGAAAATTTGCAGCCCTGGAAACCACTGAGCATTGTCAGTGAAGCATGTATTCATAAGGTCTGGGGAATGATTACAGCTCCTGCTTCTGGAGGTTTTCCAACTACAATATTTCTAGGTGGCTTCCTGATACACTGTGATCTATTGCTATCCTTTGAATTAATGCAGGACATTTTTTCAGAAGTTAGTGACTTTTTTAAAAAACTCTGATCCTATTTGTAACTATTTTAATAAATATATTGAAACATTTCAAGTGTTTTGCTTTTGGGATTTTTTCTCGGGAGATGCGCATAGCCATCTTCCTGCACCAATCGCAATGAAACAATTCCCTTCTGATCTTTTCCACACTAATCTTATATGTGAAAAAACACCCATACATTTCTTACTATTTATATTGATACAACAAAGCAGCAAAATAAATTCAACTTCCAAGTGTTCATATCCTAGTGGGAAATGCTTCTTAGCCGGACAGGCTTTTTTTACACAAATAGAAGCTAAATGGATAACTCTTCCCAAAAACTGAAAGTCTCTTTTGCGGAAGCGCATGTCTGTGATAACACAGAAGAG
This sequence comes from Aquila spilogaster, assembly GCA_024606505.1. Taxonomy (NCBI): domain Eukaryota; kingdom Metazoa; phylum Chordata; class Aves; order Accipitriformes; family Accipitridae; genus Aquila; species Aquila spilogaster. The sequence continues at coordinate 13,824,361 of JANHGO010000073.1, forward strand.
TGAGGAACACTGATCTTCTAAACTAGAAGATACTTTGATATTCAGTGATGTCCTGATGAAATCAGAATTACACTTGCCTGAGGACCTCTCCAACAACCCAATGCTCAAACTTGAAGTGGGAGAAAGGAGGGTGTTGAGCTGGCACCATTACCAGTAGCTTTGGTGCTACTCAAGAAAAGTTGCTTACTCCGTAGGTACTGCCATTCAAGGCAATGGAAATGTGCATTTGTAGAGAAATACCCTAAACCTCTGAGTGTCAGCATGTGGGCATAAATCAGTGAAGAACAGAATATGCATTTAATTTCATCTGCATATTCTTAGCACTCACCAGTGCTTTTGATAAAAATGTGTACATGTTTTTTTTGTTGGTTTCTTTTTTGCACATATGTATGTCTACAAATGGAATAAAAGATTTAATAAGAAAAACTGAAAGTGCAGAGCGTTGTACATTGAATCAGCAGCTCTGAATAGTTTCTTGCATTGTCAAAGTTTAGTTTAAAAGCTGCTGGACTAAACTGAGTTGGTGAAAGGAGATTAAACAATGCCTAAAAAAAAAGTCCTCCTAATATCTGTTGCCACAATAAATCAAGTGTGTTGCATATTGAGATAGACTTCCCATAATTTTTCCTACAAAAACCATGAAAAATGAATTTCATGCATTCTAAGATGATTCTCTACTGCAAGAAAAAATACAAATTTACTCTGGCAGTTCTGAGAGATCTTGATGATTTCGTTAGTAGAAACTCAAAGCTTATATTCAAATCTTTAGCCTGATTTGAGGCACAGGGAAGGAGAGCGAAAGCATGAAGAAAAAGGTAATTGGAGACCTTGTCTCTTGACTTAAGGCTGTTGCTGCAGGGAAGAAACTGAGAATCATTGAAACACCAGCTTGGGACCCTTTAAAACTATTTTAAAGTTGCATTGTGAATTAGAGGCACTTAAAAAATTACTTCCAGTAACTGAAGAAGTCATTCACTTCCTTGCAAGCATGTGTTCATTGCTTAATACCATGGGGCTTTTCTATCCTTCAGTTGTGTAAGAACTCAAATTTTGCCAGCTCATGAACTTGCCTAGTCACAGTTAAAGACTTTTGAAAAAAACCTGATCACACTACGGATGCAAAGACACTCATGGCACACCGGATGAGTGGAAGAAGATGATAAAAGTAGCTTGATAATATGTTAGCATTAGTAATAACAGAAGCCGCAGAATGGACATCTTCATGCTTGCTGAGGAAAGCTGCCTTTTCATTCTGAAAGTCAACAGGACTCCTGTGGAGATGTACGTAGCATATTCTATGTTTTTTTTTTCCTTTTCCTGATGTGGCAAACCCTATAGCTGGGCTTGAGGGCAAAGTAGTTAAAACGTGTGAGGGGCTGCTTTAGCTTTTAGGGTTGCTGGTACTTTGGTTTTGTTTCCTTCTGAAAGCAGCAGAAGCTTCACAAAAAAACCCCTATGAATCTCAGAAAGGAAAACTGGCAACCAGGCACACCTTGCTCCTTCTTAAAATGTAAAAAAAACATTGCATAAATAAAGGAAAAAAAAATCCCCTATTACACAATATAATGTTTGGTATAGAACCCTGAACATCCTGCATATGTGTATGAGTCTCCATTTCATCTTTGGGGATTTTTTTGTTTGTTTGGTTGGTTTTTTTAGCATGGATTTCTTTTTGAAGAAATGGCAATCGAGCCCTTGCTACCTCAATGCGAAGGACTCAGACTATGGACGCACTTGAGCAGGCATCTCTCTGGCACATGTCTTGGGAGAAATTTCTAGAAAGTATAGCTCTTAGTTTAAGACCCAGGTATCTTTCTTTAAGAGGAGAAAGCCTGAGGCTGGACTGAGTAACTAAGCTAAACTGCTGCTTTTCCAATCTAAGGAGGCCAACCTACATTAAGGATGAGTTGAGTGCACAGCCCGAGTTGTATTTTGTAATTTCTTGAAAACAAAACAGGTTCTCTAGATTTTTGAACCATGGTAGATATTTGGAATTGATTTGAAAAGGAAAGAGCTACACATGGTTGTGTTTCTACCTCTAGAAAAATATCACAGATATGATGAAGGCAGGAAACAGTATCATTTAATAGATACTGTATGGGGTGATTACAGTTAATCTATTTCCGAAGCAATGTGGTTTTCACATGGAGCCATGGTATTCGTATCTCTAATATGTGAGAAGGCAGTTCCAGATCTATCTTCTTCCACATTTCTAGCATATTATACAGTGTCTTTGTAATAGTTGAGCTAAAGCCAGTAACAGCCAGCGTAAGACAGCTCCACCGTCATACCTTACCTTACAGTGCGTACACTATTAGGGCACAAAGTTTTAACAGGAAAAAGTAACTTTTTACAATGTTTCTCAGAAATAATGTTAGACATGAATAGAGAATGAGATAACCTACCTGATTTTTTTCTACTCAATACCTTTGCTAAAAGGCACAGCGCTACTGAACATAGAGCAATGCTAGCTACCATATGATGCCTGTTTCAAGCAAATGATAAGGCATGGTAAGTTCCAGCCAAAGAGCTGTTTTTTCATTAATGGGTTCCAGCGCATGAATAAAACTAAGGAAAAAGAGAGTGTGAGTTTCACATCTGTTCTTCACATTTGTGAAACGTTAACAATTGACTTTTATTGTATGTGAGAAGCATTTTCCTTCACGAGCATACCAAGCATACTGGGGGGTCTCTGAGCACTAACGGCTGCAGAGGTTAGGCACCAACTGCAGCCTGCCAATTCGAAGCCCAGACCCCCTTACAGATGGCCACCTACAACCAGGGTGTCTAACAACCAAGCAGGGGATGTGCTCCTCTGCTGCTTATGGGGAAGCAGATGGCCTCTGCCTGCCTCCTCCAGTTTGCTGGAGGCCGACTCGGTCCAGCGTCGCCAGCCTGTGCCGTACCGAATATTTGTTTCTCGCCCCTCAGGGGCAGGCTCAAAGGTGGCAAAGTTTGGTGGGATGCAGGATGCCCATTTTCTCCTCTGGAAAACGGACAGCAGAGACGGTGGGAGTGGGAGCCGGTGTGTGTTGGGGGGGGAGGCCGGCGATGGGGCACTTCATCATTGCCCCTCTGATGCGGGGAAGAAGGGGCAGGTCCCAGTTCAGGCACTAACCGCGGATATCGCGATAGGCGCTTCCCTATACCTGGTGTGCAGTCGCGATCTGCAAGAAACCTTTTCTCTGCGGTATTTTCCTGCTAATTAAGCGTAATTGATAGCTTTGGACTTTGCTGGGTTTGGTTCTCCTTCTATGGAAGATCTATTCCGGGAAACACCTGGACAGGAATAAGTAAAACATCGGTAGGTAACACCGGTTTTCGCAAGAGCACCTGTCAGTCGGTATTTCACCAGGCAGCATCGCCGGCGGGGGTGGAGAAAACAGCGGAGTTGTTTCACTTTTCGGTGGTCTGAGCCTTATGGGCACAACTTCTCCACAGCTCCCCCACTCCCCCGACGAACCACGCCGGCACCGCCGCCCTCCCGGGATCCCCCCCCCCCCGCCCCTAAACCGGCACCTCACCGCCCTCGGCCCCGAGGCGGCCTGGCCCAGCGCGCCCCCCCGCCTCTCCCCTCAGGGGCGGGCCCGCGCCGGCCCCGCGCACCTCCCCCGCCCGCCCTCCCCGGTGGAGTGTTACTTCATAGAATTCAGTAAAAAAAATTGATATTGCCAGGAAATCAATGATAAAAATTAAAAATG
>JANHGO010000073.1:13828161-13856083 GCA_024606505.1 Aquila spilogaster
CCCTTGGTCAATACCATGCCAGGATCCATGTGCCAGTATCACCCCAACAGTTCATCCAACCTCTGCTTCCTGCAAATTCGTAATGATCAGTATCCTGTTACTTCCTTGGGTAACACAGTCCCAGTCATAACTTTTGTAGTTATTAGGAAGCTTTTCTTGGCTCTGATTTAAGAATCTCTTAAGTGAAATAGGGTATGTTGCGGCCTATTGTCTGTTCTCTTTGTAGAAACTTTCCTTCACCAGTGCATCTCTCCACTTTTCAGTTACCTCAAGGATGCCATATGCCTTGACACGAGGCTGAAAAATGACCTCGGCCTGGCCCAGAAGTTACTGTTTTCAGCGCAGCTGCTGTCTGAAGAGCATCTGATCTGCAAAGCAGAAGCTGTTCTGACAGAGGATGCTTCTGGACATGTGTTAGAGTAACTGGCCACCAAAGCACGGCCTGACACATCAAGAGAATCAGGATCCTCTTCCTCTCGACCAAGGAAGGCATGTGCAAAGCCTTCACAGGAAAAAACATTTTATTCTGTCTCTCAGAAATAATTTCACACATGAGCAGGAAAGAAAATAAGCTAGATGACGTTTCTGTGCTGAGACACGCCACCGCAGGGAACGTGGAACACCACTACCAAATAACACAGCATGGTAAATGCCAGTCAAGGAGTTGTTCTTTCATCAGTGGACATCAGCGCATGAATTATAAAATTAAGGAAAAAGAGGCTGTATGCTTTACATCTGCTCTGCGTGTCCCATATCCTTGGGGTATGTGACCAGGTTTGGTGGTGTGGCACAGATGATGTCAGTTTTCCAGAAGTAAAGTAAGCACGGCAAGAGCAGGAGCCTGGGGAGGGGTGGATACAGGGCATGTTTCCAACTCAGGCTGGGAAGAGGGGTAGATCTCAGTCCGGCCACCTGCCCAGCAAATACCTGAGTAGGAATAACTACCATGTCGCTACATAGCACCGACTTTTCCCAGGAGCGCCTGCCAGCTGGCATCCCAATCGACCGCGCCGTCTAAGAAAGGAAGACACGACGGGCGGGGCGGTGCCGCTCGAGTCGGCCCGGCGGCTGGCCGGATCCGCGCCCCGCCCGCTTCCCCCTGTCCCCGCGGCGCCTGGCAGCCTCCCGGCCACCTTCCCTGTGCCCCGACAGCGGTGCGGGACGACCCGGGATCGCGTTGGGTGTCGGCGGCCCTGTCTTCTCCCCTCGGGCACGGCCCCGCGCCTCCAAACCTTCCCGCATGGCGGCCTCCCCGCTTCCCCCTTCCGCTCAGGCCCCGGCGCCCGCCAGAGGCACGGCGGAGGGGTGCGGCGGCCGTCCGGTCCCGGCTGGGCGAGGGGCGCGGGCCCGAGGCGGGGTCGGGCTCCCCTCGGCCCCCCCGCCGGTCCCGAAGCAGCTGAACGGAGCCGCTCGCTCGCGCCACGCTGCGCGTTCTGCGCCCTCCGGCACTGGAAATGAAGGCGGGAGGGCGCGGCGGGGGGGCGGTCGGCGGCGGCCTGAAGGTCTGCGGGGTGCAGGACCGAGCGCTAGCGCGGCCTTGTATGTAGGAACGTCTGCGGGCGGTTCCTGTATCTGCACCAGGATGGCCGAGTGGTTAAGGCGTTGGACTTAAGATCCAATGGACGTATGTCCGCGTGGGTTCGAACCCCACTCCTGGTAGTGACCTTTTTTTTGCGGAGCCCCGTTACGTTGCCGGGGAGGGCGCGGTGCCCGGGCAGAGGCGCGGCCGCGGGGAGCCGGGAGCCGCCGGGCCGCGGCGAGGGTCGGGGAGCGGCGCTGGAGCGGCGGGCGGCCGGCACCCGCCTGCGGGGCAGCGGCGCGGCTCTGCCGGCGCTTGGCGGCGGGTCGGCGCTCGGCGGCGCGAGCTGAAGCGGGCCTGGCCGACTCGGGCCGCCGGGCGCTGCTTTAGGCACCGTGACTTTATGCTGAAGTTGGTTTCACAACTTAACTTTGAAGAGCTTTTTTTATGTATGTATTTTTTTTTTCCGTGTCCTTCGCAAGCTGCTCGAGCCTGGGCCTCGTGTCTCCGGGGGGGGGTTCTCACAGCCACGGCAGCCTGTGTTGTCACCGGTGGGGGGGCGGAGGGCAGGGGCTGGCAGGCGTACCCCCCGGGGCGCGGGGCCCTCCTGGCCCTGCTGCACAGCGAAGACTGCCGGGCGCTTGGCCAGAGCCAAAAGAAAATGTACTGGGTCTGCATGGCAAGGTTTTGGTAGCAGGGGGCTACAGGGGTGGCTTCAGTGAGAAGCTGCTGGAAGCTTCCCCTGTGTCCGACAGAGCCAATGGCAGCCGGCTCCAAGACGGACCCGCCGCCGGCCAAGGCCGAGCCCATCAGCGATAGTGGTAACGCCTCTGGGATAACAGATTTAAGAAGGGAAAAAAAGCAGTACAACAGCAATTGCAGCAGGGAGAAAGGATTGAGAATATTTGAGAGAAACAGCCCTGCAGACACCCAGGTTGGTGAAGGAGGAGAGGAGATGCTCCAGGCACCGGAGCAGAGATCCCCCTGCAGCCGGTGAGGCAGGCTGTCCCCCTGCAGCCCATGGAGGTCCACGGTGGAGCAGATCTCCACCTGCAGCCCGGGGAGGACCCCACACCGGAGCAGGTGGGTGCCTGAAGGAGGCTGTGACCCCATGGGAAGCCCACGCTGGAGCAGGCTCCTGGCAGGACCTGCGGACCCATGGAGAGTGGAGCCCACGCTGGAGCAGGTTTTCTGGCAGGACTTGTGACCCCGTGGGGGACCCACGCTGGAGCAGTGTGTGCCTGAAGGACTGCAGCCCGTGGAAGGGACCCACGCTGGAGCAGTTCATGAAGAACTGCAGCCTATGGGAAGGACTCACGTTGGAGAAGTTGGTGGAGGACTGTCTCCCATGGGAGGGACCCCACGGCAGATCAGGGGAAGAGTGAGGAGTCCTCCCCCAAGGAAGAAGGAGCGGCAGAAATAACGTGTGATGAACTGACCGTAAACCCCATTCCCCATGCCTTGGAAGAAGGGAGGGGTGGGGGGAAGGTGTTTTAAGGTTTGGGTTTATTTCTCATTACTCTGATTTGATTGGCAATAAATTAAGCTAATTTTCCCCAAGTTAAGTCTGTTTTGCCAGTGATGGTAATTGGTTGAGTGATCTCTCCCTGTCCTTATCTGGACCCACGAGCCTTTTGTTATATTTTCTCTCCCCTGTCCAGCTGAGGAGAGGAGTGAGTGAGCGGCTGCGTGGTGCTTAGCTGCTGGCTGGGGTTAAACCACAACAGAAACGCAGCCCGGCAAAGGCCCATGCCTGACAGTGGTGGGTGCCACGGATCCCCTCAGCAGGACAAGATGCCACCTGTCATTTTTCATTTCTGTAGTTCAGGCCAGTTCTCCACAGAAGTGCCTGACAAGGGAACTGCAGCTGGTCTGACGGTAACTAAAAATCACATTGCATGTAGTCTGCTGAAGGCGTAGCCATCCGTTTGGTAGGAGGCAAGTAGGGCCGTCATGCTGGGGGCCTGTGGCACACTGGGTGGAGGTTAGCCCTCCAGCTTCGTCAGCCCCAGGTGGTGACTTTGTTGGTCTAAAGCATAATTTAAGGTTTTTTTGTGTGGATTTTTTTTTTTTCCAGTTCCGAGCACTTTGAATACTTTGACGGCTGTATGGCAACCTGTCACAGTGCTTTTACAATGTGAATGTGAGGGTAAATACCGTGTTTGCTAGGTTACGGGATGAGGGTGTAAAGGATATCTGCGAGTGTCAAGGCTGCTGAGGTGTTTTTGGCTGACCCCGAAGGGTGGAGGGAAGGCAAACCCTGCTTCTGGGGGAATGGTCCCTAGTGCTGTCTGTACCCTAAACTGTGCCATGGCTTCAGCTAAAAGTTAAGCAGAATGAGTGAGCAGGATTTTCAGACTAACCTCCTGGCTTGCTTTTATTTAGCAGGGCGGATGTAGCAGTTGTACATGTTGCAATGTTTAATTTGCTATAGCATGGTTTTGTTGTTTGGGGTTGTTTTGGTTTTTTGTTTTTTTGTTTTTGTTTTTTTTTACAGGGTAGTATATCATTGTGTTCTAGTATACTGAAAGTGCAGGAAGTACAAACCAAGGGCAGACTGACACATTTTAAAATATTAGTGTTTGCCAGAGCCTCCTGGTTGATTTCTAATACAGGTAGATACAGTTGTTCTCAGCCACCCTGTTCCCGATAATTTGTGCTGAAAATTATTCTAAGCTTTCAGTCCAAATTTATCATGTGATGATACAGACTAAATAAAGGATAAATTCTCAAGAGAGAGAACAACTCTTGGGCCTTCAATGTAATATGAAATAGAAGGTGAAATATTTCAGACAGGATATTTTATTACATGCTATGTAAGATGATCTAGCATCACAAATGTGGACATGGTATAAACATAGAAATATGATAGTCAAGAGGGAATTATGGAGAGAAGTGTGGTCTGGTGGTGAGTTTCTAGGAAATGCAAGTACGTATATTGTCTTTTTTGCCTGTTCCCACAGTGAAATTGTAAATGCAAAACATACCACACTTTCTAGAACTGTTCATTAAAAAGCAGTACTGCCAGGTTCAAATTTTTTATTAAGTAAACATTCATTCCTATTCTTCATTAAGGTACAAATTAGTAAAAATGGGTGCATGTTTGAAGGTACATTTTACTTGTCATGTTGTAATGGAAAAATGCTGCCCTTGGAAACCCACACCTTTGCATACAAATTGTGTAATTCTACTGATGTGCTTATTTACGAGCATGTTTGTACATAGAATAAATGCTCATGTAGATTTTGTGGATGCAGTGTTGATCTTGATGAAAAGTTGGTCCCAGCTATGCCAGTTACAGGATGAATTAGTGGCAGCTATTCAGCATTGTGAGAAAGAAAAAAGAGTAAAAACAATCACAATTTTCACAAGAACAGTAATCACTGACCAAAAAAAAGCATTTTTTATGATAAAGCAAAGAGAAAGCTGGAGTTCTTGGTTAGAAATACTTCTGTTACAGGCACAGCACTTTACTTAAGATATTTCTTTTGGAGAGAAATTCCATCAGTCCTTTGGTGAAACTGTGTTCCCTGCTTTTTATAATGGCTTGTTAGAGCACATGCAGGTCTGGAATGGAACAGAAGATTTTTGAACCTTACCTGCTCTCAAGAAATCTCCATAAAATCTACTGGCAAGAAGTATGTCCCAACCCCTTCCTACACTTCTCCATAAAGAAAAGGATAATCTGCTGGGGTTATTGGTTTCTATTTTAGGTGAAGTGACAGGGTGGTGTAATGTGTTTCAGCTCTGGAGCTGACCATTATTTTGATTTAAGATTTTTATTTTATCAAGCAGGTGTTTTTCTTTGTTTTTGATAGCTTCCTTGTTAAACCCTCATGAATTATTGGTGGTTGCCTTTGCAATTTGACGTTCTTACATGCACTTATACTCTGGCCCTTAGTTCAAACAATATTGCTTCCCATTGGACTCCATTCTGTGGATGAGTTGTTTTCTAAAAAGGTCATTATCTGTAGGATCCTTGCCTCATTTGTTGAAGAAGTTGGAAAAAGTATAGTGACTAGTGCTAGAAACTGGAATAAAAAAAGAGCTTCGTATGCAGACAGTTGAATGCTACCCTAATGACCTAGGGGTGTTTCTTTTGCCACTGCATATTTCCTGTCTGATGAGGAACCAGTGAGTTTTAATAGATTTTTCATAAGCAGTCACTTGTTTTCATGTTCCTTATTTCGTGGTATCCATCTTGCGAACCTCAGTCTGATTTGCAGAAATGCAGAGCTTTTGCAAACACAGGTGAAATCAATGTATCACCTGTATTTTAAGCAGTCTCTGAAAAATATATCCTAGGTCTCTGAGCAGTAAAAGTTATTGGAGATATTTGACATTAAGCTTTCCATACCTCAATTTCCCTTTGTGTAAAATAGAGGTTAATAGAAATACACCATCTGCAAAACGGGCTGCTATGAAGTAAATCTTGTTTGTGAAGAATTCAGATAGACACTTGGGTAATCTGGTCATGTTAGACAAGCCCATGAGTAGAATATCAATGAATTTGGAAAATAACATGAAATAAATAAGGTATAGAGCCATACTTCGAGCTGTGCAGACCTTGCAAAGTATTGAACAACTGGTTAGCCAGCAAGCACCACATGATGTGTGCTGAACAAGGTGTGAGTCTTACATGAAAACAGCAAGCCATAGTTTAACTAAAAATTGTGCCTCGCTTCATAAACAGAAGGGGATCAAATCAGTGAGAAGGCAACCTATTGGTGAAATATTATTTAGGTGATACTTCAGTATAGTCTGTATGTAAGATGATCAATAATCTCTGTGATTCTTACTGCAGACTAATTTAAAGCCTGGAAAGTAAGACCTTAGGTTAGCAGGAGTAACTGCATGTGAACTACTTGGTAATTCTTGAATTGTTCTCATTTTGGGGCCTGTGTGGTAAAAAAAAGAGGGGTAGACTCTATTTTCTGGATTCTTGTCATTCTCAGGATGCTTGTTCAAAGATTACCACTATATAGCATAGACAGTTGTGTCAATGTTTATACAGGTCTGTCTTTATACAGGTTCATTTTCAACAGCTGCTGGGCTGTTCATCTGCTGATTGCATCTGATCTTACCTGCAGATTCTTACAATCATTTCTGTTGGACTTGACCAAGCAACCAAGTGTCATTAGCAAGATTAGCTAATTCGCCTCCTTCTCCAGGGCGTTACAACATACACTCCCAAACAGATCCTTGCAACATTTTATTGCTTAACTATTTTTCTTGGTTTTGATGAGGAAAAAGAAGGTATTTTCTGCTAGGTTAGTTCAATCCAAGCAGCAACCTCTAGGGAATCAGACTGTGGTAGTACGGGGAGCTCGGCCACCCTGATCACAGCGTTGATAGAACAGAACAAGGGTCTGCATATCACTTACTGCAGTGCAAAGTCCTGCAATTTACTGAAAGTGCTGATGGAGGTAGGTTTACACTTATGACTAACAGATGAGCCCTGCAAGTCTTGCCACGGTCACTTAAAGCGTCATCCCCCCCCAGTGTTACCCTGAGTGTTGCTCTCCTAGAGTTAGGATGGCCTAACATAGCCATCAGAAGAGACCAGGTGCCCACCCTTCAGCTGCTCCAGCTGGTGTCTGGCATTTTGGCTTAAAGCCGCCTTCACTGGCAGAGCAATGGGCAGTAGCTTTGCGCTGGAGCGAAGGGGTGTGGGCCTGTGTTCCCTTTTGCCAGTTCTTCTGATCAGGAAGAATATATGCAGGTGGTAACACTTTACATCAGCACAGTGTTATTAGCGAAGGGTATTTCTGAAAGTGTTAAAAGACTGGTCTGTGCACTAGATGACCTCCAGTCCAGGAACATTTTCGCTTGTGCTGGCTTTGCTATGGTGGCAGTAGCCTCTGGAAGAAGGACAGAGCAGACAAGTCATAATTGACACTATAGCAGCAAGGTTCACCAGAGCACCTTGAAATGAGGGGCCCTGAATGCCCTAAAATGAAGGCAGCATAAGGCAGAACGTTGCAGCTAAGATCTCTGGGGTCTTAGGGCATGGGCTTAAAGCACACTAACATGCATTTTTCTGGGATTTTTTTGTTGCATTAAACTTCTCTGAATGAATTGATTCTTTCTTCCTGCCAGGGAAGAGCTTTTGTCTGAAGATGATACAAAATGTGCACACTCTTCTGGAGATGTCTTCTTAAATGTGCAGTTACAAAAATGCCTTCCTTCTTCTAATGATTTTAGAAGCATGCACTTTCCAGATTCCTTCATTTTCCTTGATTGCTGCTTCTCCTTCACCATCTGCCCAACGGTGACCTTCTTTCTGGGCTGGAAGTGCTACGGGATCTTTCCTTCAGACCTCATCTGTCTCACTTTTAAGTGTTTGTTGAAGTGGTTTATGTAATTCTTGGCAAGAGATCACTCCCTGACTGTGTGACTTGGTGGATTTGTGACACTTGTCTCTTGCTATTTCATCATGTGTTGCAAACTTTTTCATATGAGAGTGGACTCACCGGTGGTAAGTATGGACTGCAGTAATGAGTTCTGTTTCGCGGCTAATCCATGTTTAATGATTGACGTGCATATGTATTTTAGTTTCACTTGTCCTGTCTTACATCTCTGTTGCTATTTTCTGTCACACTCCCACCTTTTGCTTTTTACGTGCATACCAAGAAACAGATCCAGCTGGTCTAGCAGTTAGCTGCTGCTGAAAGAGGCAGAGATGCTGTCTTTCCCCTGCCCTGGCTGTTCTGCACATTCCCACTGCTTCCCTCTTGCATCCCTCAGTCTTTGATTGTCAAGTAATATGTTACAAACCAACCAATTAATTTCATGTTACTTGGATCTAAAATTAATCGCTGAGATTATCTCATTCTAAGGATTTTTCTGTGAAGAAACGAGGAATTGGAGACAATTTCTTATGTGGTTTGGGCTCCCTAACGCAGACAGTACAGATCTACTAACTGGTTTTATTCATCACAGAATGGCAGAGGCTGGAAGGCCCCTCTGGAGATTGTCTAGTCCACCTCCCAGTTCAGAGGAGGGTCAGCTTGAGCAGTTGGGTTTTGAATATCTCCAAGGATGAAGACTCCACAACCTCTCTGGGCAACCCATGCCAGTGTTTGACCACCCTTACCGTAAATAAATTTTTTTCTAATGTCTTAAAAATAAGTGTTTTCTTGTGTTTAAGGCATTTTCTTATGTTTAAGCTTATCTCAAACTTACAGATCTGTCTGCTTGTAAGTCTTAAATGATTGTATGTTTCTCTGTGCTTAGAGTTTTGTTCCTAAATATCCCAAGATAAGATGAAGTAACTACAAATGCCACAATGCTTAGGAGGACACCCACTGGATACATGGGTTTGCTGCCATGCACGTTTTACTGAGAGCTCTGCTGAGAGAAGAACAAAACCTCTGCAAAGATCTAATCAGGTGCTTCATTTTAGATACTGAAAGCAATTCTTTGAACGCTTTTGCCCAAATAAAGACCAAGGGAGTGCAATATTTTGTTTATAAATGTGTACAGTTATTTTCCTGTAAGAAATGAACACCTGTGTCTGGCCTTAGCTTATTGAAAGCCAGAGTCCTGCTAAAGCATTACTCATTGGAAGACCATTCCAGTATCACGATTAAAGTTCATGATCTGCAGGTTAGACTACTGTAATTTGATCTGAGTTTTTCCTTAAAATGGTCTGGGAGCTATATCGTTAACAAATGACATCTGTCTATTGAGTTGAGGGAAGGTAATGCAACTGATAGCGCTAACCTTCATCCAGTGCTATTGTCTGGCAGCCCAATAACTACAGGTAAAAATTCTTATTCCTGTGTTTACATAGGTGTGTTAGTAGTCTTCTTCCTGAACAATCTTTGCTTACTGGCTGTGGCTAATTATTCCTCATCCTAGATCCAGAGGCAGCCTCTGAATGAGGAATTGGAAAGAGTCAGCATAGTTCAGAAATCCCATTTATGTAATGCTTTCCAAATCCTTTTGTTACTATATTCAGAACAGAAATAATTGATTTATTTAAGTAGTAGGACTTCTATCTTTTACCATAATATTTTGTATTATTTTTTATTGTTTTGCAGGGTGCTATGCTTTTCTTTGCTGTGAGAATAGCTGATTTCTTGGCTAAATGTAGTTTTAATTTTTATGTAGCTAGCTTAATAGCCATGTTTTCCACAATCTGTATTTTGATAGCACTATGACAGTGCAGGTTATATCTATGCCAGTTAACAAATCCTATAGTGTTCTGTGACTGAAAACAGACTGAGACATGCCCAACCTGTTGTACTGCATTCATTTGGGTGACCTGCCCCAAAAGTTACTTGACACATCAGTAAAGAAGAAATACTGAAAGCAACTGGATCCAATTTTGGTGATATCTTTGCCTACCCAGCCCCCTGAACAAAATACTTTTCTACAAAAAAGAATTATCGGGTAAGATAAGAATTGTATGGTATGAATGCCTGAGTCAAATTTCTTTAAGAGGAGAAAGCAGTTAATGCCTCCCAATACACAGTACAGAGAGACATCATGGATGAGATGAGATTTCTGCTCTGTATTGAAATTGTTAGGGAGAGAGCTCAGCCATCACAAGGAAAAGGACCTGTATGACAAAGAAGGTAGGGTGACTGTATCCAGCTGAAGTATTAACAAACTTGAGAGTGTTATGAAATACGAGATAAGAATGGGGTGGGATTGGGCATCTCAGAACCATCATTAAAATGCTCTAAAAACAAAAGTTGTGGTTAGAGATGCTTTTCCTATGCCTGTTTCTGTTGCTTTTCTTGGTAAGTTGTCTCACACAGGGATTTAAGTAGAGTTTCAGAGTGCTCCTGTTTTAGGTTGGGCTCTGCAGAGAAGGTGTCAGGAGATCTTAAGGTGCATGATGGTACCCACAGCCTGAGTTACAGACAATGTCTCATATTCACCTGTAAGTCCTTAACAGACTTGTCTCCATAGCCAGGAAAGGGCCTAGATTGTAATGTTAACTATCTCAGAATGTTGTTGATTTTTTTTTTTTTTTAACAAAAATTATGATACCAAGGTAATCTTAACTGTCAAACTGGGATGTGTATACTTTGCATTGTGCATTGTTTCATTTCATGTACTGTTTGTCATTAACAGTCTTGGCATGACTGTTATAGGTAGTAAGTATATTCTGGCATAATTAAAGCAGTTCCACTTCCTTCACAGGCAAAACCTCAGAGATGGTATCTCTGGAGGGAGACATTAGAACTGACTGAGAAGTTGCCAACTGCTATTTATCTGTTAACCAGTACATCAGGTACCATCTTTCTGAATCACCATCCCTGACCACCTCTGTATTAATGCTTACAGTGACCCGCTCTGGTCCATAGGCCGTTATGTTGGCAATTGTAAAAAGTAAGTTCAAAAAAAGACTGTTTTTTTAATCTTATTTTTTAGCTCATTATATGTGTTCAGCTAAAAAAAAAGTAGTCAGAGAAAGTAATTTGAAGACTTCTATTTAATCTGTGTGAAAATCAATGCAAAACAATATAACTTAATTCTTAACAAGGTAGATGACTTCCCTTAGCAAGGTATCTATAAGGGATGCACTTCTGAGGATATACCCAATTAGCTCTGCTGCTGCAGCCAATGTTTATGAACATACATTCATGGATCCTGATCCTGTTGCTGCCACTGTGTAAGCAGATTGTCACTGAAGTTTTGGACAGGCACAGAAGCCTGCTTGTAATACTAAAGCTGTAGCACCTGCACAGTAGTTATACACTTAAAATTACTGTGCTGAAGCGTCACCTCCTTCTGTTGATCTTCAAACCAGCACAAAATGAAATTGAAAATACAGGCAAAAATTCCGTTAAGGCCCGTAAAGAGTACAGGATACTGTGGGGTTTCTAGTGCAAGGGCAGGACTACATTGTTTTTCCTACCTCACAGAAATGTTGTAAGAGGCATCTTAATATTATGTGATGGGAAGGGACATAAATCTGTATGGATAAAATGAAATTATGCATAAGCAGTTAGCCTTTGATGAAGAAGAGACATAAGTTGTAAACTCTTTGGAAAGCCCTCCTCCCATGCCACCAAATCATTTAAATCACGGAGTATTCTTTGGGGAATATTAGAGCTGCAAAAACTAGCCTGCCCATAACTTTATGTAAGGGGCAAATTAAATACAACTATTATCTCTTGACTGTTTGGAAAATGAAGGCCCAGTTTGCATTAACAAGGCTGAACTGGATGATTTCTCTTGGAAAAACACTTGGATCCTTTTTTCTGCATTTTAGAAAAAAAAGTGTAATTTTTCAGGTGACTGCTGCATATTCTATATTTGAGCCTTTATTTGAAAAAAGATTCAGGGATAACAAATTCTAGTACAAATATTTGGGTAATACCTTGTTTATTTCCAGGACAAATACCTTTAAATGGATTTGAAAGAGAACCATCCAAAGATGAATTTTACTAGTAACAGAAACACTTTTTAAAAGGAGTGCTTCTCATCAAGTGTAACCATACTACCTAAACAGATGCTATTTAGTGAGATGACTGACCTTAAATCTAGCCATAACAGAAACTTGTATTCCTCAGTTATTCAGGTGGACTGTAGATTTCATTTGATGACTTAATTTATGATAAACTCCTTTAGGAGTGCAATAGTATTCCACCTTGTTTCCTTCTCATGGGTGTTGCAAAGCGGCAGTGTCATTTTATGAGTGGCTATTGCAAATCAGAATGAGCCTGGAAAGGCGACTGGTCTGTACCTAGCCTCCCAGTCAGGGCTGGCGAGGACAGCACTGCATTGCCCCGGTGGAAGGTTGGTTTTTGGTTTTTTTTGGGGTGACAGCTGTGTGGGGGCAGTGAAACAGCACTGCTGCCAGAGCCTGGTGCCGAGAAACCAGGGCTCCTTCCTGGGGCAGTGGGGCCTGCGGTGGCCCCACCGGGCTACAGGGTCTGGGGGGTGCCTATGCAAGCCGCTGAACCTGGACTGGGTCCTTCAAAGTGGCATCGCAGCGTTTCCCATCGCCTCTTCTGTGCCATGCTGCGTGCACCTAGAAAGTGCAGCAGCGAGTTCGGTTCCGTGAGCACGGGGCGGGGAAGAAAAACCGTGGCTGGGGGGAAACGGGTTGGTTGTGGCGAGGTGGTGTCATGCTACGCAGGGGCAGAAGCCCTGAAATACCGAGTGCTCTTTGAAAACCTAATGGAAGTCTCCTGCTGCAGCAGAGCCCAGCCTGCCGGGGAGGCAGCGGGTGGGTGGGCAGGGGACACTTGGCCCCTGGCAAGGGCAGGGCCCAGCACTGCCCTCCCGGGCGTAAATGATGATCGGTGCAGGCTGGCCAGGGGTGGGAAAGGTTGGGCTCTGAGTGGCAAACAAATCCATGTCCTGCACCACTTCTGAGAGGGGATCCTTCTCTCTGCCCCATTGCTTTCTTTGCCTTTCAGAGGATTGATTTATCCTTTCTGATACCTTGTACTAAACCCCAGATTTAGTCTATAGGTGCAGAGACAACTTTTGAAATGAATGAAGTGGCTTACAGCCACCCATGCTACCTCCACAGGTACAACCAATTCCTATCATAAGAAGGGGGACAGCTGAGCAAAGAGCGGAGCTGAGCAGGGGCGGGCAGGCTGGGGGATGTGACTGCATGCTTTAGGAGTTACACCTCTGTGTGGTTCCATTACTGCATCGTGCCCCTGTCTCTCTGTTAGGTGGCAGAAGTGTATTTCTATGAGAGATTTGCATCAGGAAACAAACGCTATGTCTGGGGAGAGCTTTCCAGGCAGGCTAGTGGGAGAGGTATGATTAAAACCCTAGTGTGCTTTATATCAGTTCCTCATTTTTTGTAAGATTATGCTCTCACCAAAGTCAGTGGGAGAATACACCCATTTAAATGGTGCTTTCATTGGCATGGCTTGCATTAATTTTTGTTGTGTTGATCTGCCCTTTCTTTTTTGCCTGGAGGCCACCCAGCTGCTGGCTAGTGGATGTCCTTGGGTGCAAGAAGCAGATGACAGCAGGGGAGTTTAAAGGAGCTTTTGACAGTCCAGCAGTTTCATGTTTAGTCTTGGACAGCCCCAGAAGGCTGGGGAAGAGGTGGGCAGGTGGGGTCTGGTCATGAGCAGAAAGCACTGTCAAGCTTCCAGCCTTACTGAACAGTTTATGTTTAGTTACTTCACAGGAGAAAGGAGCAGAGTGTGGGAAGGTGGTACTGGCAACATCACCTGTGATTTAGGGTTGCATGGCCACACGTCAGGGGGTCTGAAGGCTGCCTGTGTATGAAGGCTATTGGCACAAAGTCTGGGAATCCTGCAGAGCTTCAGGCATGTCCCGCCTTATGCAGAGCCAGAGAGCAGCCTGAGGGCTGTAACAAACCAGTCAGACTCAACTAAAAGTGGAACTATTTATGGGAGGTTTTCTATTTTCTCTTGTGACTCGTGGATGTTGTCTCTTGTTCACCCAGGCTCTGAGCCCTATCAGTTTGCACTTAAATATAGCTTTCCCAGGTTTTCAAATCTGCTGTTTTCCCAAAGGAATGTCTGTTCCTGGCATGTAGCCCTCCTCTTTTATCATACTGAAAATCATCTCACTGAGTGTTGGTAGATTCTGGTAGATGACCAGCAGCTTAAAGATTGCCAACTACCTGACCCCCCCCTCTGCCTTCAGATCAAGGGCGTTGTGGTTCATTTGATCCTACCCTTTCCAACGCCCTGTGTTTTTAGTTTCTTTATCACAGCCGTTGCCATGATCCTGAAATATCTTGCCAAGTAGAGTGCGATGGAGGAGGTTTGGCTTCCTTGCAGTCTGAGGCAGGTGGCACCGGGAATCACAGAAGCAAGTGCATGCAGGAAGGGTGGTGTTGCAGCATGTGACGCCTACGTGTATCCAGTTCTCATATGCCTAATTGTCATGGACAATGCCTAGGCGCATGTGCCAAAGCTGTCAAGATCAAGTGCTGGTTTTGCATATACTCTCCAACTTAGCCAAATACTGTACTTGCAGGGAAATTTTCTCAAGATAATCTCAAGGATTAGACTAAATAATATCTGTAAGTGACATTTTAAATACAGATGCACAGCACTTTGTTCAACTTCATAATTAGTGACTAATATAGGTACTATAAAACACAACTTTCTTGCATGTTTTTTTAAGTAGGAATTTAATTTGCCATCTTTGAAAAAACTTGATTCTGTATGATTCCACTCTCAAACCAAGCCTCACACTTGCATAGTTTTTTGAGTCATTCAGAACTGCAATACATTTATACATTTCTTACTGCAAGTGTGCCATGACTAATGGCTAATTTAGCTGTTGTCTCTTAAGTTCTCTTATTGTCACTTCAGGTCAGAGAGATCAAAGGTCTGGTATTTTAAGGGATTTGGCACTTCTAGATAAAAACATTTTGCATTCCATGCATGTCCAATCTCTAAAGATAGGTAGGGAGGAATATGGTAAAACCCTGGTATCTCTGTGGAAAGGATAGTCGGAAGGTAATTTGTATAATTACCTTGCATGGTAGTTTGCATTTGTCAGCATACCTTTATTTTTGTTTTCTACGTGTTATAAAGCCTTTTGCATTTATTTTTAGTACTGATTATATGACCATTTGATGCCTGCTGCTGTGAAGATTTTGTCATTGAAACAATTGCTTCCTGAGCACTTAAGTTCTTCAGGCAGAGTCCTATCAATGATTATAGTTTTGGGGGCTTTAAATTCAAGTTATTTTAACATACGGTAACGCTACTTGATAGTTTCCTCTGGGAATCCCACCCACTGTGTTAGCTGCAAACAGCTATATGAAGAATGCTGTTCTCATGGCTCAGACACTTGTAATGCTGTCCCACCCAAACTAACCTCAGCATGAGTGACTTCTAATCCACAAACGAGATAAGCAATGGAACTATATGTTGCTGTCCCTCTGATTTAAAGGTATTTCTTCCAACCAAGTTAGAATTTAACTTTATTTTACTCTTAACAAAAATACAATCATATAATCATAAAAGACAGGTGTTCAGTCCATTATTGTACAAAAGAAACACATTGCTGATTTGCTCTGAACGGGTGGTATAGAATTCTGTTAGTGCAATCAAATAAAATACGGAGTGTGAAAGGACACATTTTCCTAAGTGAAGGAGAAAATTGGCTTACATTAGGTGAAACATTAATGGCAATTTCACTAAAATGAAATCTTCTTAGTGCTGCAGTTCTTTCTAGCTGCACTGTAATTTTAAACTAGAAACCATCCTAGCAATATATCCTAGCATGATAGCAGGACTGTTTTTAAAAAGTATCAGTCTCACCATGCGTGTGCATGGATCACAAAATTCGGGAAGTATCCCAAGTTATCTCACCATGATAATGCAGGATTTTTTTATTTGATGAGAATCTTTGGATAATTTCTTCCATAATGCTTTTCCCCCTCATTTCCATACTGCTGCTGCTAGCGTTTTGTACCAGATGCCACTTTGTCATGAAAGCAACTGCTTCCTGATTTTTTTTCTGCCTGAAAACTTGTCTACCTTTCCTAAGTGTATCAGTTGGTCCAATAAAATCTATTTCACGTTTCTTAAAATCTTGCTCCTTTTCTATCATTAGGCCATCCCACCGACATTACTATTATGAATACCTCCATACGCTCCGTGCCCCAAATACTCCATTACTGGTTTTGTTTAAATACGGTGCTGTCCTTATGTGTGCCAGATGTGGTTAATGGAGGTGTGTGACATGGATTCAGTGCTATCTTATTCATTTGATATCTCCACCTCTAGGGGAGTCTGACTGCATTTATATTCCTATGGACAATCTGTAAAAGCGGGGTCAGATAATACTACTGTGTGTAGCTGGCCCCATTGCCTACACATACATAAGCAGAGAGAGAGAGAGAGAGAAGGCCTGTTCCAGTTCAAAACATAAGAGGCATCTGCCTTCTCTGTAGAATTAGAGAGAAACCAGTGTATGATAGGTAAGAAAAATATGAGCTTGTTATCAGCTGATAATACTGCTGTTTCTCTCCCCTTGCATACAGCAGCAACCAGATGGATGGAGGCAGTGGCCCTTCCCCTGTTTGCAAGGAAACTTTGCTCTGTCCTGGGCAACCCAGGCATTTGACAGCTCTAGGTTGGTTTTTGGAGCTTCGGGTGGGATTCTTCTGCCTAAATGTAGCCCTGTGGTGCCACCTGAGATACCTCCGGTGCCTCTGGTGTGTCATCAGCCCCATATGTCACCTCTTCTTGGGTGGCTAAATAGGACTGGATGTGTGAGTTACTAAATCCTTTTCCTGCATCTGAAAACAATATGCAAAGCCAAGAGCACTTTGAGGTCACCACCACTGGTTTTGTTGCCTCGATCCATTCAGCCGTCTGCTTTGGGCTCTCGTTCCATCACGCTTCTTCCATGGTGCAGTTTTATGCTTGAGTAGGTATACTAGTGGCCAAGAGGGGCAATGCTTTTGTTTTCTTTGCCCTTGGCGTCACTCTCCCACAGCTCCTCTCAGTGCTGAAGCAGTTTGCTTTGGAGTCAGCTGAACAGCAGTTAGAGAAACAGCCCCAGTAGGAACACGCAAGTGAGCAAGGGAAGTGTCTGTTCAGCTAGCAGCTACCCTCTGGCTCAGCGCTACCACAGAACTGCCTGGTTAGGTACCCGCTTGGCCCTGCAAGTTGTCTTGGCTGTGGCTTTACAAATCCAAAGTAATTGAGCTGTTCAGGAACAAAATGGATCACAAAGGCCGTAAAAGGCAAGTATCATGTGAAGATACATCATGCACAGTCAAAGGAGCTGGTGCTGTGAAGTTAATTTCCAGGGAAGATTAAATGAATCAGAAAGCAGACCCTTTTGAGGATGCATTGCAACATAAGTTCTTTGACAAAATTCTTCCCCTAGAGCCCCCTGGCAATCTGCAGACCTCCCCAGACTAAACCTAAGAGCCTTCCTGTAAATAAAGAAGGGACAGGCTCTGGAGGCAATCTGGACCTCTGTGAAAAGCCTCTTTGTGCCAGTTTGCAAGGGCTGGAAACTTCTTAGGCAGCAGAACTATGGATGCTGACAGGAACAACTTCTGCAGCTGATTTGGCTCTCTGATGGGAGAGCGGGTGGCTGGCTCTGCTGGGGGCTCAGAGACCCTATACGCAGCAGCTGAGGGAGACTGGCAAAGTTACTAGGGCATCTGGCAAACGTCGTGCCTTGTGCAGTGTTTGGGGCTTGCTCTCCCTAACCACTTTCTGCTTCTCCTGGTACAGGAAGGTGGATGGTTTCCAGCTGAAACAGTTGATGGAAAATTCCTGCTAAGGAAGAAAAAGTAGAGGCTTAACTCTGGTAAAGACTGTAGTGATGGGCTGGGGTCCAACCTAGTAAGGCCAGAGCATGGGCTGGTGCCATCCCACTGTGCCTGTTGTCTGTGAGGGATGCAGAGATGCTTCTGCTGCTGTCAGGTGTGGGGGTGGTGAATCAGGGGTCCTCACTGCTTTCCTTGGTTGTTCCCTTCTCGCTGTACCAAGTGAAGCTCAGAAAAATCGGAGCTCAGCGCTAAAACCAAGTGAGCATGGTTAGCGTTTGGAGAGGAGGCCCCATAAGGAGGATGCAGAGTGCATCTGAATCATTTCACCACCCACAGAACAACTCTACTAGTAAAGTTGTGTTCTTTAGTTATAAATTTCATGCTGGAATGGTGTAATCTTGAATGTATATAGGGGAGAGCACCCCAAAACTAGTATTACATTAATTATTAGTGACAGCTTTGGCTGAATTTGAAAGTGTATCCTAAAGGTGAAAAGCAATCCTTGGATTAGCAGGGTTTCTGGATCAGCCCTAGGACTCGTGGGCTTCCTCAAGCACTGTTGAAAAGGTTTTGTTTTCCTTCATTTTTCATATTCGAATTTGGTAACATTTTTTTCCTGTTGCTAGTGTTACCATGCCTCTGTTTATTGGTTGCTATTCCAAAAAACAAACCCAGGCTTAGGCTTTCATGGGAAAAAGATGTGGAGTGGGGAAACAGAGGAAGGCCCTTTGGAAGATTTGTGGCATTTGATAACATTACAAATGAGGCCAACAGCTATTTTAGAAAAAGCTATTCAAGTGGTTTATTTCTGGCAGAAATAGAGGAGTCCTAAGAAACCTTTACCCGCTGTGTTCTAAGGCTGGGATGTTCTGCCTGTTGTGTTTCTCCCTCTGCTGCATACTTTATCTTCTGCTGGTGTCAGTGGAGGGTTTCATAACACACTGCTTGTGTCACTCTCTCACTCGGAGATCTGGGTGCAGCTTTGCACTTTGCATCTTTATAAATAAATCATCAGTTTTCGCAAATGAATCATCTATTGTTCGAGGTAGGCAGATTATTTTGATGGCATCTAAGTTAAGAATCGTGATCTTTAAATGTTTCATTTGTGGTTTTGACCTGCTGTAGTTACAATTTATGTCCAAGGAGGTATAAAGGAAGAAATAGGACAAAAAGCCTCCGCTGACCTGCAGTTGTAAGAGAGACACACACATTCTCATTGTTATTATTCATGACTCTTGGTGTAACTGTAGGGTGGGGGAGTTACATTCTTTGGCAGCTGAGGTCTGGGCACTGCTGAAACACAGGACTGAAACAACCCAAAGCTTTTAAGAAATAACAAATGGAGGTAGGTAGTGGAGCACAGGGAAACAGCGAAATGTTAGGACGTGAAGAGCTGCCTATGTGCCCAGAGCTTGCCTGGTTTTCTGGCTGTACCAGCTGGTCATCTCAAAGCTGTTCCTGCTCCCCGCAGACCTTGCCACAAACGCTCCTGGAGGCAGTCTCACTTGCAGGACATCTACCTCAATATTTGTCAGTGCGGTGGGCTGTGGACCTCTCATAACATACATCTCAGAGCCTGCTGTAATACTCTTACCTAGATTATTTTAATAGTTCTCTCTGTTGTATTAAGAACGCCTAATTGAGGCTTCGCTGATCCTTTTTGACAAAGACGACCCCTTTGGGCTCAGCACTGCACTGGGAGACATCCAAGGTTTTGTTTTACTCTCTTTTTTGGAGTGGGACCTCCAGGAGCATGCATGCACCTCATTCCACACTCAAAATAGCAAAGCCGTTTCCGTGGAAAAGTAAACTCTCCCAGTTCCCGAGGAAAGAAATGCCACTGAATAGTAGCGTGTGGGCTTCAGTACCACGCATATGACAGGGAGGACACACTTCAAAATACAAAAGAAAGAATTTAAAGATGGTTTAAGAAAAAGTTAAAGAGCGTGATAGATTGAACAGGAATAAAAGCATCTCTCCTGGCCAGTGCCACCAGCTTGGCTGAGGATGGGTTGAGAGGCAGGATTGGCTCCATTGGGAGGGCAGAAACACACAGAGGTGTAGGACATAAGGGTGCCTGGGATTGCAGGGTCCCTGGCTCAAGTGGGATGTCTATGTGCTTGTTGAACCCTACCCAGAGTGCAAGGAACATGTCTCAGGGAGTTTAACACACACAAACGCTTTAAACAAACACAGTGATGAAGGGCAGGGGGGGCAGAAGCCTGCAGGGGTCTTTGCTGGGAACTGTGCTTTTGTATTTAGTGACTTCAGCAAAACTTTGCTGTGAGCATTTGCATCCCTGGCATGTTGTATACTCGCCGAAACCAGTTTTCTACTGCACTCCCCTTCTTCACATCCCTTGGCAGGACTGTTTCTGGTCTGATGCTGACAGAATGTTGCTAGCTGGTGATTGCTACTTCAGGGCAAGCACAGATGATTTTATATTTCATAACGAATGTTGTCTTTTTTTCGTGTTCACGGCATCATATTTCAGACTAGATTTAAACACTGAATTTGCCAGAGCTTGGATATGTTTGTAGTTTAAATATATATTGGTCCTTTTAACAGTAATTACAGCATTTTTCAGATCGCATTCAGAGAGTTTTAAAACGTACCTTCTGTCCTGGGCCAGACACAAGTACCTGGTCCTGTACCTGGTAAATGTTTTTAAGATGAGCCTGTAAGTGCTTGAAGCATAAGTGCTCGGATATTGTGTTACAATTATGTTATAATGGCATAGTGTAGTGGATACTCTTAAGAAGATTCTTGCTGTCACATGGTTGGAAATTTCTCTGGAAATGCTAGTAAGGCTTTATTTTCTGAAATGCAAAGTCCACGTACGAGTTCTTTCCCAGCAAGGACAAACTCCAGCATTGCTCCCTTTTCAAATGCTTGGCCTCTGGGAGTCACCTCCAGTTAGATACATCAGTGATGTATTAAGGGTTTTTGTTGCTCCTTCATTTTCTTCTGACAGTAAGTCCAAAAAAGGCTTTTTCAGAGTAGGAAAATTGTTTCAATCATCTTTTCATTCAGTTTTGTGGTCTCTTTCTTCATTTCAGTGATTAAGGACTTGGCAGGGCTGGACTTCTTTTTTGGTTTGGAAGATAGCTTTGGTTTGGAACATCCCAAAATAAATGATGTCCAAAAGTTTCCTCTTTGTCTGCTGTGATTTCAAAGCAATTTTCATGGCTCAGCTCAGGACTGCCTAATAGAAGAAAATGGAGCAATAATTACTGCCTGCAGAGCTTCTAGCACAGCAGTTATTTAACTGGCTGCAAAATAATTTAAGGAACCAGCAAACATCTCTTAGAAAATTTCTTGTTCCGTGAAGAACTGTGTACTTTCAGCCAAACGCTTTTCCTTGAACTGGGCACGTAATTCAGTGGGACGAGCAAGGGCACCATTCGCAGTCCTGCCTGTCTGAGGTGTGAAGCTCACCCCTGTCAGCTCTGCCAGGCATGCCGGGTGTCGTGGCTCCCCATTGCTTCTGGAAATCTTATCCTTTCAAACACCCCCAAGTGACTAAAAAAACCAAAATTAGGGTCCTCATCCCTCTGGGAAACCCACAGGGCTCACTAGGTTCAGACCTCAGTCGTGGCCCCAGCTGCGCAAAGCAGACAGAGGGCTGCCCTTACAGAGCAGCCAAAATTTCCTGCTTAGGCAGGGGAAATTTTGCAAGAGGCACCCCAGCACATCAGCAGCACAGGGAGCAGGGCGGCTGGGCGAAGCAGCAGATCTCTGCCCTGCGCCTCGCTGGGGGCAGCCCCACTGGTGCCTGCTCCAGGAGGAACTGGGATGGGGATGAGAAGCTTCAGTCAATTAGCTGAATTAGCAATTTCAGTCATTAGCTGAAATAGCTTTGACTGTATCTTGTGATAACTGACCTCATTCAGGTTGAATTTTTGTAAAATGAGGGTGAAGATGTGAAGTGGTGCAGAGTGAGATTACCTAGGCAGGGCGGAGATCTACAAATGGGCTTTGTCAGATGCCACAGCTTGCAGAGCGTCTCCTGTTTTACAGGTGTAGCCACAGAAAACCAGGCACTGCAAAACAAACTTATAACTAAAGGTTTCGGTGGGTATAAAACTTTACTTGTGTAGTTTATTCTGTTGACTAAAAAGAACTATTCATTTGTTCAGAATTAAAAATTTGTATACACATCTGTAATGTTCAGATCTAATGTTATCACGGTGACTTTATTTTAGTTAAAAGCCAAAATCCTTGTCATTTCAAAGAAAAGAAAAACCCACTTAGTGGTAGGTAGTAATTAAAACTTATTTAGGCTTTCAGCACATTAACAAAACTCTATGTGTTTTGGAAATAGGAGGCTAATGGTGGTCTTGTAAGCCTCTATGGAGTTAGTTAAGAGTGGGGCTTCCTAGAGGGTCTGAGGGCAGGCTCACAGTGGCAGGTATGGCACAACCTGGTCAAGCCTTCTCCTGGCCATAGGCTGTCCACCTGTGGTCGGGAAGCCAAACGTGTGAGGGTTTGCTCAGGGCGGTGAGAGCGCTGCTACGCAGCTTCTGGACTGCAGCTGTCTTGCAGCTGGAGGGATCGATGCCAAAGCATTTCAAGCCTGGCTCTTGCCTCGGTCTTGGTAACCACCCGTGTCCTCGTGTGATTCGGGGAGGCAAAAGCCACGGGCTGCCAAGTCTAGCCTATGGGGGAGTTTAGTTGGATGGAAAGTGTTTAGTAGGTGGGAAAATGGGATACGCCATCCATAGCACATGGTGGTTTTGGGGTCCCAGGGGGTGCCATTATCCCAGTAAAGACATTAATGAATGGTGTTTTCCAGCAGAGGGAGATTTTATTAACACTTATGCAATCTTGTACATAAAACCTTAAATTCTACTTCTAATTAGGGAACTTCTTAAGAGGTCAAGTACAAAGCATCCGTGTTGATCATTTAACAGGAAATGTACCTCATCGTTTAATCTAAAGTGAGGCAAATATATGTAAAAAAATGTGATCGTTTTGTGAAAAATTGTTTTGTTTCATTTTTCTTTTGGTTTGTATTCATTACGTATTGGGAGCATTCACAGAGTACTAAGGAGCTGCTTTTTAATTTGGTAAGAATAAACTGCATCTTCTCCCACTGCCTACCCTTAAAATAAAAAGACTTACAAAGAAACACCCTGTCCACCGGTAACTATTTTTGCAGAGTGGTGAGTGCTTTCATTTTTAAAGTGTTTCCAAATTGTCTTTGTCCAACTATCATATTATTTCACTCAATAAATAATGCCCCTATGATGGAAGATACTATTTTTTTCCCTACTGCAAAGAGTGAACCAAGTTACTAAAATTAAGCAAGTTACCCAAGTTTCTATGTTGTGTTAACACAGGAATCCTGTTTCCTGTTCTAATCCCTAACTGATAAACTTGCTGAAAAAGTGTACTTATTCTATAATTGTACAGCCATTAGGTATTGATGTGTCTAGCCACTAAACAAACCTATGCCAATATATAGCATAGGCTATTCAAATGAGAATGGAACAGCACTGAAAAAATAGCCATGAGTGAAAGAAATAAATAGAAAGACCAAATAAATAAACAGAAAACAAGGTGTGTTAGGAGTGACTTTGACTAACATCTCACACCTGCCCTTGCAGAGGATTGCCTCATGGTGTTGGCCAAAGGTTTCTGCCTTGCACAGGTATTGCTGTTGTTGATGGTTTTCTTTTTTCCAATCCTCCGCTGCAGTTAAGAGAGTTATGTTGGTAGGGTAAATTGATTAGTGTAATTGTTCATTAATGCACTCTTATTTAATGTACTTTTAGAGGTTATATTCTTCAAAATGATGATAAATTATGGTAGCTTCAATTAATGTCACTGCAGCTAAAGGGATGTCAGCATTTCTATTAATACAGTGCAATTTTCTGGGGTTTTATAATGAAGCTATAAAAAGTTGCTGAAACTTAAGATACAAGGTTCCAGCGTATTTTATGCACACAATATTCCCTTGAATCTGATCTAATTGATAGATGTATCGAATCTAATGAGATAAAAATAGAGTGGAGAGAATCTACCAAAGATACAGATCCCAACTTGTAGAAATGGAAGTATACTAAGGGGAACACACTGCTTTCTCTTTAGGTTAAACAGAAAGAGAAGGACAGAGAATGGTGATGCAGAGACAGTCAGGTGGACCTGCGGTGGTGCAGGCGACAGGCGTTTTGCTCGGAGGGCATCTTGTACCCGGGGCTCGTGTATTTATCACGATTGCCTGCTGCCCTCTGCCCCAGTCCATCCCTCTCGTTTTCTGCACTTGGTGGCCCCTGATGTATGGTTAACTCTATGTAGCAAAATGGTCTTGAATTTCTTAAGATAATGTTACAGTGCCTACCGCAAAAGGGCTCTAATTCTTGGAGAAGCTCTGAATGAGCTTACACAGAAAGGTGGCTGAGCTTGGAATAAAAATAAGCAATTTAACATTACAGTCAGATCCCAGCCTAATGAGTTGAGGGTAGAAAATGCTATCCCGCCTTTAAAAATTGTGCTACGGCTGATTTTGAATATTTTAGTATGAGATAATTACTTGAACAACAAAGATAACTCTAAAGCACTTAGATTACAGCAAAAGAAAGGAAAAGGAACAAGCTAACTATGTCTGCCCGGTGTACTAAAGTCTTTCAAAGGTATTGCCAAAGGAGTTGTAGATAAAACCAACCTAAGCTTTTAGAAAAACTTGGTCATTTTCCTCACAAGAGTAACATACAGAGAGAGAATGTTTATTTGATACATCTTTTTATATATTTTTCTCCTTGGATTAGAGTTAATGAAAATAATAAGGTACTTGTACTAACTGGTTAGTGCCGTACACCAGCGCTGAAGCACCAAGGAGCTGTTATTTGAATTCAGATGCTAGTTCTGCAGGAAAAAAAATGTCTGCTGAGTAACAGCCTGTCCGATCTGTTAACTGAGAGTGACAACACGATGGGCTATGCGGAAAGGGACAATAAAGATACTTACAAAGCAATCCATTTGGCATCTCATGTCTTCCCGAATATGGAATGGTTGTCTGAAATCATGACAAAACATTGATGAATGGGCACATGCATTATTATAGCAGTCAATCTCAAGGTAATGAGAAAAATGAAATTCCTAGTTATATCACAATCCTATCAATTATGAGTGTATTCCAAAAATAGAAATGCTAAGAACAAAGAAAAGACAAGGAGACACGGTAAGATGAGCTCAGAGTCTCACAACGGCATTGTTTTCATGCGCTAAGGTATAAATTATTTGTTTACTTTGGTCAAAGTTCAAGGGCTCCACATCACAGCCCATTTCTTCACAGTTTCTTTCTCTGTATTCCCCTTGTCTTTCCTTTCTTAATGTTATCCAAGGGCTTTACGGACTTTTCCTTTCTTTTCCTAATTTATTCTGCATTATACAGAAAGGTAAACCGTGCCACACAGTCCCCGTGATATTAACGGTCTGCAGCAACCAAGGTATTTGTAGATGAATGGAGGTTTTAGAAATACAAGCGGGTGGAGACTTTGTTGCTTGACTTTAAAATTATGCTAGTCATTATTTTCTAATTCTCCCAATCACTGAAATACAAAATTAGAGAGACCTAAAGCATACGCATGTACAGAATATTAAAGATTAGGGTGGTGGTTTTTTTTCCCCTGACGGACTTGTGCCTAAAGACCCAGATATAAAAATTATAGCCCTTGTGTTGAGAAGCCTACTGTCTAAATAACTAGCTCGGAAAACTCAGGCTTTGATCAGCAGCTCAGTGAGGATTGCTCTGGAGAGAGGCATGTTTGAAACACACCAGGAAAAAAATTCTCCTGCTTCCCTGAGGTGGTGTGCAGTCTCGTTATTCTATTACCCTTCTGCTGGCGCTCTGCGGTTCAAAGAAGATAATGATGCTACTTCTGTCTAAAACTGGAAAAAAAAAAAAAAAGGAAAAAAGAGAAAAAAGGAAATGCTATCAGGTTAAACTGAAATGTGTTTCTTTTTGAGAAATAACTCACAGGTGCTTTCAGAGCGAGATTATAAAAATCAGGACCTTGGGCTTACACACAGAGATTTGAAATGGGATATACCAGCTCTCTGCTCCTGCTTATCAGCTTGACTGCAGCTTTTAGCGATCAAAAGTTATTGCTACCTGATAGCGGTCTTGGGTAACCTCTGTGAAGTGACTGATCCCCTCAGTGCAGCCTACAAAAGAAAGGGCTTTCTTCCACTTGGTGTTTCCTTGCATTAGGCAAAGCAATGTGGTGCTTTGGGATCCTCAGGCCCTGCACCGCTGCTAGATACCCAGCAGTGAGAAATGACAATTTTCGTCTGTGCTGACTCTTGAGCGGGCACTGGGTTACAGGGGTTGGTGCGTCTCTCCTCCTGTTTGTGGAAGACCTGTATCAAAAGCATCTGGCTTACATCTGGATTCTGGGTGGTTTTTCGTCACTGGGCATTGAAAATCCAACATGCAGAGGGGAAAACCCAGGGAATGGCTGGGATGGGGCGGAGAAGCTGCCTGTTCAGTCAAGAGCAGCAAGGAACAAGTGGTGCTCCTCCAACCGCAAACGTTACGTTCCTAGTACAGGTTTATCAGTATAATGTAAACAAATGGGCATAAACGCAGAGCATACCTTTCCAACAAAACCAGCCTACTGCTCAGCACAGCCTTACAGTTAGACAGTGACAGGTATCGATATCGGTGGGTTTATAGTGTTTGACACCCGTGATCTGCAATTCACAACTTCAGTCATCACAACACTTCGGACACTTTATTATTATCTCTTTACAACTAAGAACCATTAATGACTTCCTGCAGCGGTTTGGATTAAGCAGATCAAGTATGAATTAACTAATTTGCACTGAATCGCCCAGGAAATCTAACGAATGATCAGAACTAGGCATCTTCACCTTCGGGGCTTCTCCAAAGTGCAAAAATAGATCACAGTATCTGCGAGGCCCTCCATCCTAGGATTCAGAACAGTAAGACCCGGCCCCTGTTACACATGTACTGCACAGATCAAAGGTTGAGGAAAAAATGTTAAATGCAGTTAGAATTACAATAATAATAACTTACAGGTAGCTTGTTTTGTTTCTTTGAGGTATCCCTCTTTTCCTTGGGGGAAATAGTAAAGTATGGGTAAATATCAAAGTTAGCTTAGGCTAAAATACACATAATCATTGTTTGTTATTGTTATCTGTAGTGCCTAGTAAACTCATGAGCTGTATACTGGTAAGAAAAAAAGACTTTCAAAGACAAGTCTTCCTCATTTCATTGCTACCAATTTCTGTTCACCTGGAGGTACAAAGTAAGTATGTTGCCAAACCTGGTCTTCCTCCTTTCTTCTAGCTAATAAATCCTGCACCTTCTTTTCTGCAAGCTGCTGGCTGGTAGCTGGTTTTGTTGTTAAGGCAGCGAGGTACTCGATGTTGGGAACGCATCTAACCTTGAAAACATTTTGGGTCGGGCAGCTGAGGCCCGGCAGGTAACACTGAGGAATTACTCAGCTGCGGCGTGTCTCGGATACCGCCGAAACTTCGGACTAATGCTCACCCAGGTAAGTAAGGCCCACACGTTCAGCGGTATACGGCACAGGGGAGCGAAGAGTACTCGCCCGAGCAAACACGAGTACGTTCATTCCCAGATTGCAAATGCGGCAATGGATTAATTAGCGTGAGCTAAATACTTCACTCCCGTATGCGTCTGTTCATACATAAAAAGTGACTACAGATACCCAGCGTCCAGCGCGGCGCATTTTTACTGACCCACACTGCTCCCGCCTCGCCCAGCTGAACCCCCCGGGACTCGGAGCTGCCGAGCGTCCCCGAGGCCGGGACCCCCGGCCAAAGCAGACGAGTTTCGGGAGAGCTGTTTCCTGCTGCGAAGTGGGTAAACGTCCTACCCCTCCCACCCCCAATTTTGTCACGCTCCCTCGCCGTGCCACTTCACGGGGAGCGACGGGGCGAGCGAGCAGCGGAGGGCCGCCGAAGCCCTGCGCCACCGCACTCATTTGCGGGGGGGGGGGGAAGGAAAGGAGAGGCGAGGCGGGAGCGCCCAGGTGAGGCCGGGAAGGCCCCGAGGGAAGGAGCGGGGCCGCGCTGACCGCGCCGGGACAGCCCCGCCGGACCCGCCGCTCTCCCGGGCGCCACAGAGAGTTACAAGATTTAGTAAAACAGGACCGTCAGCAGCGATCAGGCGCAGGACTCAGTCAGACCGGCATACT
>JANHGO010000073.1:13856736-13875765 GCA_024606505.1 Aquila spilogaster
GGCAGGTGACTGCAGTGGCTGGTCCTCATGGCGGTGGGCGGCGGGTCCCCATCTAGGGAGGAGGGAGGACAGGGCGGGGAGCTGCGCGGGGCCGAGCGCGGGGCCCGTCCCGTCCCGTCCCGCGGGGCTCGGCTCCCCCCGCCCGGGAGAGGGGCTTCGTGGCTTCTCCCACACGTGGCGGTCACGCCCCCCGGCCGGCGGGAGGAGCACGCCTGCCCCTACCCCCCTCCCAGCTGGCTCCCAGCGGGGCTCCCTTGCTCCGCCACCCCCCTCCCCAAGCGGGGGTGTCCCGCTTGGTGCCAGCCGGGCGACGGTATCTCTGCAAGGGCTGCGTCCTGCCCCTCCGGGGTGCCCGGGTGGGCGTGGGGGGGCCCTGTGGCCCCAGGACGGCTGAAGCTTGGCTTTCGTGGCCAGGGATTAAACTGGCCAGCGGCACCCCTCTGTGTCATCTCGCTTTTTCAATCCCATAAGGCGTCCCTCGGCAGGGGCACAGCGAGCGGGAGGCCAGCCGCCCCACCATGTGCGGGCACGGCCAGCAAAGGCCAGCAAGCGTCTGTCCCAGCCTGGGCTTCCCACGCGGAGTCACGCCTGGCGCGGCCCGTGGAGTTACGGTGCCTCTCTCTGCTCCTGCCCTGTAGGTGCTGGTGCTGAGCCGGGGCCCTCCATGCGAACCCTCTCCCGACGGATTTAGGCTGCACCCGTGGCGTTCCCCAGCCGGCGAGCATGGCCCGCGTGTCCGACCAGGAGGAGGGACCTGGCGGGGGACACAGCGAGTTCAGCGACATCATTAAGTCCAGATCAGGTAAGGTGTCGAGAGAAACGGTGTGCCTCTGTTTTCTCCTCTACGCGTAGCTTCTGACATCAGCTTGCATTTTTAAACAGCACGTTTTTCCAACTGGTTTTTTGGCTGTATATTGGTAGTACAGTGAGCGACTGAGGCTGTTCGTGCAGCTGTCCTACAATTAAGTAATAGTAATTGTAGATCTCGTTTTTTTTTTTTTTTTTTTTTTTGACAGTGTTAGTCAAGTCTGTTTGTTTGGAATCCACCTCCTGCATTATAATTACCTCTGCTTTTGTAAATAACCATGTGCTTAAAGTGCTCTTATGCAACCTAGTGTTGGCAGCTTTTGTGTTTATTCTCAGATGCTGAAAATGGCAACTGTGGCTGCAATACTGTACCTCTTAAAAGTGCATCGCGGTAGTACTCGTGCAGTAAATTAATGTGCTTCCTCCTTAATGTAAAACAGTTGTCTAAGGCTACTCGCTCAGGCATTTCCTCTAGCAAAATGTTCATGTAACAGATCTGAAGGTTATTGGAAAAACATGGGGTTTTTTTGGCTGTTGTACATTTGAGTCTTCTGAGGCTCTGACGGATGCTGGGGTGGGTAAGGAGGTACCCTCATTTTAAGCAGGGGGAGGGTGGAGGCTTTGGAGGTGCAGAAGCGAGTTGTTAAAACCTCAGTAGAAAATTGCACTATGTCCAGAGACTGGATGCTCTCTTCTTTAGCCTCAAAGGCTCTCTTTTTTCTCTTAAACGCAAAATGGTCCTGTTGTCAAAAGATTTTCCTTCGATATCTGAAACCTAACAGTGTGTTTTTTTAAATGTTCCATACATTAAAACCTGTAGCTCTTCGGTGGGTGGTGATTTGATACGTCAGTTTACGTAGGATGCGGGTTTGAATCTGGATCCCATTGGTGTTTGAATAGTTTCTTAGACCTCCTCTTTTTGAGGCAGTCTTCCTCTTAACTTTTGGAAGTGCCGTTTATGAAAAAGAAATGTTTGTGGTTTTCCATCTCGAATTCTGTAGTGCTGGTTTACGTTTTCTGCTGTTATTTTGAAACCTCTGGATGTAACTTTATTTGATTATAAGCGTGTAGTGATCACCTCTAAGGGCTTTGAGTTTGGGGATAGCTTGCAGACAGTTTGTATGCATATATGTATGCAAGTACTATGGTTTTATAGGATGTCTGAGGAAACATGGCTGTATTTGAGGTTTTCCTTGGATGAACAAATTGTACAGTAAGTTTTGTTGTTTTGGTTAGGGCAGACGATTGTAAATCTCCTATTACAACTGCTTTAAGTTTCTTCTCTGTAAATGAGAAAGTGATGTATATTCTAACAGTCACAAAGCTAAAAGACTTGTGCATTAAATTAAAAATAGCAAGTGAAGATTGATCTTAAATAATTCATCTTTTCTAAATAATACACTGGTTCGGATCTGGATGTGCAATTTCTTCAAGTTAATTACTGAACTACATAGCTCAGATCTGAACCATTCCCTACAAGTAAACCTGTGGGAGGGGTTTCTTAATGAAAGGGCTGAAGTTTCCTGAAGTAGAGATGACAGCAAATTAAAGGCTAGTTGTCAGGACTGGTGAAAAAAATATCGTAAGCTATGCTTCCATTTTTCCTAGATATCTGGAAAGGAGAATGCTAATTTTGATACTTAGAAAGGAAAACTGAGTAGTTTTTTGCTGGGAAGATTTCTTTAGCACGGGGATGTTCTTCACAGTATGAGTGACTGGAGTACAGCAGAAGTGTTACCTTATAACTTATTAATATTTGGGGTAGCTAGGGGTCTGTCTGGGTTTTGAGGCTACGGAGAACAGAACCAGACAAGGTTTAGGATCTCCACTTTCCTTTCTTTTGTCATAGAAAATGGGCTGTTACTCTGTTTCTTGCTACTCTGTCAGTTCATCACCTGCAATACAGGAAATCTATCACTTTAATTAGAGAGAGTGTGCAAATACGCATTTAATATTTTTACTCTTAATAAAGAAAATACAAAAAACATTTCTAGTGGGTGAAAATTTTTAAGTGACTTAATATGTCATAATATTTTTGAGTGCATATTATTCCTGTGCATTTTTAAATAAGAACACTGAAAACAGTTTATTCTTGTAAATAAAAGAAGAGATATGTATAACGTCAGTGTAAAGATCGCTTTCTCTCTGTGCTCTCCTGGGCAATTCTCTCTCTGTCTTTTTCAGCATGTTTTTCTTCATCTTTTTGGAACAGATCACCAAGCTGTTGGGATATGGTGGTTATTTAAAAACATTCATCTTCTAAAAGTGATGGTTAAGATACATGGCTATATCTTATACTTTGTTATAACTTAGAAGAAAATTATCATTTGGAATGCCAGAATATTCCAGAGGTCAGGCCTTAACAAAGAGAGGTACTAGTAAAAATGTTTCTAAATATTTGGATACAAATGTAAACTTTAGTCTTTAGCAGCCTGTCCAACTGAACATACTGTCTTTTTTGTAGTCATTGGTGCTTTAGTAGTTATCTTGCTTTGGAAAACTGGGAAGCAGCTAGAAAGCCATGAAGGTGGCACTGTTAATACAGCGATTGGTTATTGAAAACCTGAGCTTTGATCTAAAGTTACTCTTACGAGACTGCTATAAGACATAAGAAGTTTTATGGCTGCTCAGGGCTGTGTGGTGCCCATCTACGCCTGTTTTTATGAGCAGAACAAGCTATGTAATTTTTTTCTTAATGACTTGTCATTGGGAAGCTACCAGCATACCATGTGAAGGATACAGGAGAACTGCAGAAAACCATAATTTTTCTATAGAGCAATCAAAATCAATTAACAACAGATTGGATTTCTATTTGTTGCTTGTGCAAAAAAAAGTGTGTGTGCTGCAGGATTTCACAGATGGGCAAAAAGTAATTTTGCAAGTATCTACTCCCCCTTTGGGGAGTTCAAACTGAGAAGATGAAGGATAAAACACTTCGAACAGAGATCTCTGTATGTTATTGATTATATTGGAAATATGTTTTCCTTCAGTGGTCAGAAGGAAAACTTTTCATGAACGTACTATAAGCTATAGCTGTTGTGAGCCATAAATGCTTGATTAGCGAAAGCAAAAGAGTTGTTGGTTCTTCCCCCGCCCCCTCCCCTCCCCCCGTAATCTTGCTTTTGTGACTTGTGATACTAGGAAAAGAAAGTAAGACTTCTTTCCATTGTCCAATTAGCATTTATTATTTTCTGCTTTGGATGTTAGATAGTTTGTTAGCACTGATCTACATGTAGCTACAAGTTATTTTTGAAGACACATCATCTGCACTTAGAATAGAATATGATGGTGGCCAAAGCTGCCTTTAAAATAACTGTTGGCTATGGTAATTGTAAGGGAGGCCGCCTTACGTTCACAGAAGAACCAAGCGTCTTTTTGCCCCCCTTCCTCGTGTACCAGTGGTGGATGCTGATGGCTCTGCGTGTCTGATGTTTAAGGGGTAGGACACTTGTTCGTGGATGGTTATGTTGGGTTTATATATTTATAATTAGCATTTATTTAGCATTATTAGCCTGTACTGTGCCTGTGCGTCTGTATGATTGCTTGCTATGGAAAAGCAGTTTTCCCTTTTTTACTTCCCTATAGTATGAAGTAATGTGTATGGAGCTGATTTATATCTTTGAAAGGCATCTTGTGCAGATAGGTGAGCATTTTCTCTTTGCAATAGCTTTCAGGAAGGAACGCTGTGGGATGATTGCCTTACAGTGGTGAAAACAGCGCTGTCATCGCAGGGCTTGAAGAACAGATGAGTCTTTGCTATGATTAATTATGGAAAAAAGACAAACTCACTTAAAATCTGTCATGGTAGCTTGGAATGGTAATATATAATTAAACAGTGAGACGTGACAGGAAAAACATTTCTGGAAGATTACTCTACGCCTCTGGTGCATTTTAAGATACGAGTTCCTGTCTAAATTGAGGGTAACTTAATTCTCCTCATCTACCTTTCATTTTTAATTACATTAAATATTTGACTGAAAGACTGCTTTGAGAAATTGTAACTTATTTTTGGAGTTCTTGGGCAAGGCTCGGTCTGAGAACTGCTGCTGTTGTCTGTCTGTCTGTCCGTCCCCGTGAAGCAACACTTACTTGGCCGGCAGCCCCCCTTGCTCCGGGATCTCCCTGCCCCGCGGTGCCGCATGTTGCCTTTGGAACCGGTTCCTTCGGTTGTGCCTCTTGTCGCCAGATCGCCGTGGGCCAAATGCGCTGCTTCTCGTTTGTCATTTTGGCTCCATCGGTGTGAAACGGCCGGGAGTCGTTATAGTTGCGGGCGGACCCTTAGGATTCTGTCAAGTGGGCGCGGAGTTGACGTAGCTGGTTTTGCACTGTGTGAACTCTTCAGGGACGTTTGTGCAGAGTGTGTGCAGACAAGGTGTTAAAGACAAGTGACAAATTTGCTGCTCCTTATTTCTAGCCACTAAAATGACTATTTTTCTAAACTAAACCTTTAGGCTGCTGTAGCCTGGCTCCTTTCCGTTGCTTGTATTGCCTCCTTTTCTTGGGCTGTCTGCTGGGGACAGATTGGATGCTGCAATGAAGACAGTTCTAGGGTATTGCCTAGCGTTTATGAAATGGCAGATATATAAGTACCAGGCTGGTTTCTTCTAGTCTCTTGATTGGTACGTGAAGAAATAACATATGCTGCTCTGTGTTTGAAGCACGACTTTGCCTTGGAATAGAAATTGAGGCTCCTCGGGGAGAAAAAAAAAAACAAACCCAAACCATAAAAGCAGGCCATTGATTTGCGTGTGCTCTGCCAGGAAATGAAGACATAACCCTGGGCAAGAACTGCTATGTGAGGCACTGTGTGTAGTGTGTTAAGGGTTTCTAAAGAGGTCTAAAAGTCGGGGTGGGGAGAGGCAGCTGCTGGTGGTGTGGGACCCCCCCCCCCCCCACTGATGAGGATCCTGTGGAGAAGGAGTGCCTAGGTGAGGGGCAGACCAGGAGTGATGTGAAGTTACTGGCTCCACTTCCCCCAGTGCTCTTTGAGGTTCTGTTCCCCCTTCTCCCCTCAGCCCTCAGGTCTGGGGGAAGAAGGACTCTCGTACAGTATCATGAAAATATTTTTGGGTGCAAAGGAATTCTCACAGTTCACAGTATTGGGCACCTTAGCAAAGAATTAGCTGTGCTGTCTTAACACCTCTCAGCAACTGCTCCTAATTTTCCTCCTCACCTTGACTATTCCTCCAAGCAGAATCACTTGTCCATGGTGTGCATGTTGGGCTTGACTCTCGTGAGCAGGTAAGAGTAGGGCAGTATTGTTATTAACGTCTTTCGAATGTAAGTGGGGAGACGGACTGGAGTGGGTAAATCAGCGTAGGTGTGGAAGGGCAAGGGCATGTGGGCTTGAGTTCCCAGGACAGCATAGCTGCTCTGCTGCCAGGTAGCAGCATGGATTGGTGTGCTCAGAGCCCGCACGATCTGCTTTTCATGTGTTGTACGGTATCCCTCTTTCAAAGGAAAATGCGCAATTAGAGGAACGCAGCTGTTCCCACCCATCCTGGGAGCTGAGATGCTCCTAGCATGAAGGTGGGGAGAACTGCATTTATTTGGATGCCTTAATAACAGTCTGAAGAAGGAATAACAGGGTTTAAACATTGTGAGGTGGGAGGGAGGAGTTGCGTTGTCTGACTTCTTATTGTGTTGATGAAAGAATAAGTTTTGGTGCTCTGTACTTTCTCAGAAGTCTGTTTTTTGTCTTCCTCCCCTCCTCCAGTGTGTTTCTGGAATGAAATAGGGAAACAAGCTGAGCTGTAATTTCAGAAAGTGACAGTATATTCTCAGAAGAAAGC
This sequence comes from Aquila spilogaster, assembly GCA_024606505.1. Classification (NCBI taxonomy): domain Eukaryota; kingdom Metazoa; phylum Chordata; class Aves; order Accipitriformes; family Accipitridae; genus Aquila; species Aquila spilogaster. Next base: position 13,863,336 of record JANHGO010000073.1, read on the forward strand.
TGGGCGTTTTAAAGGTAGCAACAAAAATAACAGGCTAAGGAAGTAGAAGAGCCCTCTGGCATCTGTGGGTTTGACAGAAGACAATGATATGGCTCTGTTGCAAGCTGCAGTTTTGGGAACGAGGCAAGAAACTACTGACTTGTAAATATACACAGCTGCAAAGTCAACGAAACATCTGCCATCAAGAAGGAGAGAACAGAAACTGCCATTTATTTATTTATTAGGATATGACGTCTTTGGGTCTTTTCTTTGAAAGGACATCCGCACCACCTGATACTGCCCTTGGAGAGAATAAAAAGAAAACCTTACTTTCATTATTGGACCTGAGTTGAGCTCAGCCCCGAGTGGAGCCAAAAAAAAAAAAAACTGAACCAAGATACAGATACTTGCAGTTATATTTTGTAGTCAGTTATCTGTGGGACAGCAGGTTGGGGCTGGTACAGAGTCGCTGGCTGTGACTCCAGGTGCATGTCTGAGCAGCAGAGAGACTCTGACATGACTGTGGATGGTGCCTGTGGAGGCTGGGGTCGGGCTGGGCGCTGGTTGTCAGTGGGGAGGCTGCTGGAAGACAGTCAGGCATAAAAGGGAGGGTAGGGGCTGTCGCAGTTCCTTCTGCCAAGGGCAGGGTTGAGCCTGTCTGGATGTGTCATGAGCTGCATCTTTGCTCTGACTGACCAGCTCTGGATGTGAGCCGCAGCGATGCAGGGGAGGCTGGTTTTCAATGGGGACCCATCTACAACCGTGGCAGTGACCTTCTTGTGAAGGTCTCTTATGCTCAGAAATGTGTTCACTCTTTAATAATTTGCATTTTTAGGTATTCATTAATCTGAGTGCACGGGACAGATGCATTAAACATGTTGAGATGCTAGAGAGGAGTAACTTGAGTGTTGCCTATCTTCATCGGTAGTTTCTCATGTAACAAGGCAGCTCTTGTGCCAGGGAAGCCTTCTCTAGCAGCCTAGCCCCTTTTCAGGTGTGGGGGTCTCCCGTTGGGTGTGGAAGAAGCGGTGAAGAGCTGCTGAGTCTTTAGCTGGTGGGAGACAGGGTGACTGTGTGTTTAGGTAAAAGACCGACTTCTATCTCAAAACCACTGGATACTTGCTGGTAGGAAAGGATATGGCTACATGACAGAAACTAAGTGTGTATTCTTAAAGTTATTTTGCTATTCAATATAGGGAATGGGCAGCAATACTTTTTCAGCCATAAATTATTGGTAATGAAGGTCCTTTCTGGACTTCAACGCCTTTTCCCCCCACCTTGTGGAAAACCAGGAGGACCCACCATCCAAAAACTCTCAGAGATTTTGTAGAGGAATTAGACAAACATATAAGGAAAGCCACTGGCTTATGCATTTAGCTGTGGAGAACCACACTCAAGCCATGAAAGAACATGCTTTGATGGGCCTATGTAATTCATTCTGCAAATAACTTCAGTTAGTTCCTTCGTACTCTGTTTTTGTTGCCTAGCATCAAATGTGGTTTTTGCTCCCCTCCTAGTTTAGATCATGGCAGAGGACCAAACGTGGAATATGCTCCTAAAATGTTATGTTACAAATTATTGATCAAAGTGGTGTGATGGATAAGTTCTGAAATGTTTTGCTAGCTTTTTTTATTGTTATTAATTTACCACCCTATCCTGGATGAGCAGAGAAGAGTAGTCTGTACATGAATAACAAATGGAGATTTATTTGAACATTTTACAGGAGCATGCTGGGAATAGAGTGAAGCCTTTTGATTTCTATGCTATTTTAATAGTTATATTATAAAATATGATTGTATTAAAAGGAGATTATAAATAAAGTAGTATTTAAATGCCAACAGACCAAGACCTTTCTATTCCCTCTTTCTAGGCTTTTACTTCTGTTACAACTTAATAATGAACAACAGCTATGGTCAGCATAAATCATTTCCAGAGAGAGTTCATTGCTCTCTCTTTCTGGTTTCTACATGTACATCTTGTTCTTGGATGAGGCTTCTTGTGGAAATTCACGGGAACACATTGTGTTAATGCCTTGCCTCTTTCCTGAGAAAAGACTTTGTGGAAGTTGAAAGTCTGGTAGCGTCCTTCTGGATATAGTTTTGCTCTCTTTGGGACAGTGGTGTGTAATCTTTCTGCTCTGAATGCTTTTCCTCTGTGCTCAGGAATTTTTCTCTTGGACCTGGCTGTAGTGCCCAATCTAGAGCTTGCTGGTTTGATTTACTGAGCTTTCAAAAAAAAAAAAAAATTTAAATCAATTTTTAGCTAATTTAACACGCTGTTCATTCAGAATAGAGTTTATTAAGTTTAATCTGAGAGTTATTAAAGGTCACAGTACATATGTGAAGTATTCGCTCTGGTCTTTCTACTCAAAAAATACATTTACACACTTTATGATCTGTGCAGAGGAATAGTCTGGCAGAGTGTCAGACTCGTGCAGTGCCCAGGTACTTGTGGGCAAGGGTGCTGTTTCTCCCTTGTGCCCTGAGGGTGGGAGCAAACACTCCAGGCTGCTGCAGGTTCCTAGTGGGCTGTGGACCACAAGGCCTGTTGCATCTTTGGGGCTCTCTGTGCTCCTGCCTCTGACTGTTGCCTGGATGCCTCAGGAGAGGCCTCCCCCCACCCTCCCTTGAGTGTTATTGTTTGAATATTGAGATAATTCAGGACAAAAGGATACTTTTAAAACACCCATCCCAAACCACAGTTCTGGTTTCACTGCACGTTTGAGAATTTATTAAAGCCATGAAACATACCTTTGGAAGATTATGTTGCTGTCTTGATAGGATAAGTCAAATGTTGACCGTTATATTAATGTAGAAGTGAGTTTTATACTGAAGTGCAGAACAAGCACGTCCAAAATTGAACAGAAGAAAGAGGAAGAGTTCAAATGGGGTTGTGCCCATTGTCATGAAATGCCATACTGTTCTCTGTGTGTGTGTGTGGTTTGGTTTTTTTTTTTTTTTGAAGGCTATTGAAACCCAATTCAAGTTCATTATTTGCCCTCTGAATGTTAACAGAAAGCTCCTTCCTGATTACAGGAAAAACAGTATTAAAGGAAAGGAGATTGAAAGCTGTCTCTGCTATTCATAATTTTAGTGAGGTGCTTTACAGACTGTCTGTAGATGCCAGGATCCTCACCTGATGTTCTGCACTGCTACCTCACCACATCCCTATTTCGCTTTTCCTTCCCCCCTGGTGAAAAGCAATGCATGAAAAACATTGAGTAGAGGTGCAGTTTTAGCAAATACACTCCAGCTCTGGCAAGAAGCTTCAAATAACCAAGTGCATCATACCACTACTGGGAAAACTTTTTTCTTCTATTTATGGGGTTTGGGAAACTGATGGCATCAGTTTGCGGCGTGTTTCCATGTAGGTGCTTTTGTTGGTCCTTTCTGATCCAAAGAAAACTGGATCAGTGGAATTGAGACTTACAGAGCTGTTGGGATGCCAGGGAGGAGTGACTGCCGGATCAGCCTCAGTGGTGTCTGTTACTTCTCAATCCTCCAGCAGAGCCTCTCTTTGAATGACACCTTTTCAGAGTTTGAAAAAATGCCTTTTTATGCCAAAAGGATTAATGCATTGTCTGCATCTTTCTTACACATCCATGTGTGCATGGCAGGAGGGAGCATGAGAACCTGCTATGAGGTCTCAGGACTGATTTCTCAGGGTCTTTATGTAGAACCTGCTCTAGAGAAGTGAGGCATGGACCTGAGAAGATCGAAATTTTTTTTTTTGTTGTTTTATCCAAAGCAGCTGTTCAGAAAGGATTTCATTTGGCCTGTAATGAAGTAAGTGGTTCCTAAACCTTAGGAAACTTGAAGTTAATGAATTCCATGTAAACTGTATTTTGTTGTTCATGTTTGTTTTAAGAGGGGAAATAATTTCCCTACTAGGTCATGAAGGCTGTTTGTCTTTCCAAATCTTTTTGAGCTAAGAATTTCATGACTTCTTTGAGGCTTTCTCCTCTACCTGTAATCTGCTGGAGCGGGTTTTCTGTCACCATATGGTAATAACCTCCTCTTCTCAGCAGGCAGTGTTACACAGTGACTAATGGGTGTGTTCATCTCCATGAAGAAAATGCAGAGACAGAACCTACCTTTTTTGAATTTTAGAAACAACAAAAAAACTCCCAAACAAACAAACAAAAGTCTTCTGACTTGAAAATCCTTAAATTCTCTCTGGTTTAAAAGATGAGTTAATTTTCAGTGAGTTACAATGCAACAGTGTTGTGTGCCAGAGCTCTTTCTGTGTCATAGGGTACCGTATCTGTAAAGAAAGGAAATTGCGTTCACTCAAACACTTTTGCTTCCCTTAAGTGAGGGGGTGCAGTGGGAGGAAAGAACAGTAGCTGGTCTCATGAAATGGGTTGCTTTTGGGGGGTGATCACCTCTTGATTGCTAGTTTGGGAGTCATGTTCCTTCTCGGAGAAACAGTGAAATTAATGCCAGGAGTGCAGTGGGGAACGTGAGGTTCCGTGGGCTGGCCTGTCTGAGGCACCAGGTGGGACAGAGTCTCGGTGGTAATAAGTGCCATTTTCATGCGTCACGCAGTATAAACCAAGCAGTCCCCAGAATAGACGGACCAAACTGGAAGAGCACAGAAGCAAACTCTGCTCATCCATCTCCTGCTAGCACTAATGTTGGTCTACTATCAGTTGTGAGACTGGGATATTTATACTTCTCAGTTTGAGCCTCCATGTTATAAAATATGATGGCCTGCTCTCTGCCTGAGCGTGTAAACTTGCCTCGCTGTATAGACCTGGTTGGGCTGGAAGAATTTGGAGTTGAAATAAGGTGCTTTGGAGTAACTGGAGTTAAAATGTGGGATCTTGAGTCTGAGATGTAGTCTGTTTTACACAGGAAAGGTGGCGTGGCACGCACAGAAACCAGAGGTTCATGTAAAACATGATGACAATGTAGAATGGCCAACTAGGCTAATTTACAGCCAGGGTGACTTCGTAATTGTTTGTGGCATTGATTTATTACCGTTTGTCTTGTCTCTGGGGATGACATGTGACTGAATGAATAATATTTAAAAATAGATGTCCTGTTCAATTCCGAGTATGAGGATAATAATTTTTGATATCCAGTTAAAAATAATTACCCCAAATAAACTAAAAAGACCCAAACCTTGCTTTTTGAAAAACATACTTCCGTTCTTCCCAGCAGTTGTGCTCTTTTTTTTGTTTTGTTTTGTGTGTGTGTGTGTGTGTGTGTGTGCACGCTCTCTTCTTCCTCTACCTTGTTCAGCTTCATGGTTTTTCTTCCAGTTGGAGGAAGACTGCGGTGCCTGCCTCGGTGTGTGCTGCACAGCGTGTAGGGGGGGAAGAGCAAAAGAGCTGGAGAGGCTTTTTTCCTTCCTGCTGTCACCCTGATGCGAGGGAAGGGTGGAAGGATGAATGTGGCAGTGCTGGCTCCCACTGCCCTGGGACGTGTCCCAGTGTGTGGCGGGGCTGTGTGCTGACACCCGCGGACTGCCGTGCTCCTGTTTTTCAGGCAGCATCTCCTCTGTGCTGTGAACAGACGGCAGTTTGATGAGACAGTCTAAAAATCTAGTGACACAGGTGGAAAATGTCATAATACTTTTTTTCCTGCTGAACTCCGCCTCCCTAGCTTCACCTCCCTGGCCTGGCAGGCATTTGCAGGGAGGGGAAAAAAAGCGTTCGTCAAGGATTTAGCTGCTCTAGATCACCTTCACAGAAGATAACTCTGGTTGTTATACAGGTACCTGTATGAATATTTGTACAGAGAAGACTTAGTGTAAAATATGCTGAGGGCACTAGCTACGGATGAGAAACTCAAGGGCCTGGTGCTACCAGAGCAGATGGGTAGGGGAAGAGACCTTAGCAATCGTCCTTAAAAAACTTAATTGAACAGCTACAGTTAGCCGCTGCAGTTGCTGAGCCGATTGCGAGGGTGCTGGTACAGAAACGCTGCCTGGCTGGAGGGAGCTGCTAGGCCTCTCCGCCAGCCGAAGCCCATGCAGCACCCCGTTCCTCTGCCGTGCCCCAGGCCTTGGCCGCCGAGCACAGGGAAAAACGTGCAGGGGATGCTTTTTCCCAAAACACAGTCGTTGGGTGGGGGGAGAGGGATTTGGGGTGGTGCCCATCTGTCCTGTAATTGCCTCTTAATTAGAGCCCTCAACGCTGACTTGTCGCTCTTGAAATGCCAGTTCAAATTCTCAAAGGGTTCCAACCACTGACCATTACCCTAAGCACTGGGCTGCAGCGTTGGGCGAGATGTGGGTGAGGGGCCTGAGAGCACCAAGGGCATTTCTTAGTAAGTCAGGCAAACCCTAACACATTCTCGGGGGGAGAGGATTTGTATGCATTTCTGCACTAGAGATGTACTGCTTGGTGATCATGTCCAAGGCTGAAGGCTGAAAAAAGGAGCTAAGAAGCGTGTCCGTTTGCTGAAGCTGATGCGAAGGCATCAGTACCAAAACTTGGGGCTGAAAGATGCTGAAGAGCAGACTTGCAGTAAGCCTTGATATTTTTCCCAGGACAAAGATATTGTAAAGTCATTAATCAAGAGCTAGAGAAAAGGAACATGGCTCTCCTTTTCCTTCCCCAAAATAAAACAACCAAAACAAACCCTTCTGTTGTTGGTATTGGCAACCATCCGGCCACCACCCCTGCTGATGGTTGCACGAACGTAGCATTAACATGATAAAGAGCTGTTGTGTTGCAAGGGGTGCTGGCCTGGGCACCGGACGGTTCTGATAAATTTTTGAACAAAAACCCACTGCAGGAAAAAGAGGCATTTCATTGCTATAGTTGTTTACCCGAGATGAGATAATGATCCTGCAATTTATGTTGGTGTCAGAGTCCAAATAATTGAGGCCCTTAGAAAGAAGGGGAGCATAGGGCTGTATATAGAGGGTAATTGTCACTACATAGATAGTGACGGATCCTTTTGAGAAGAAATTGAGTCCATGTTTGCCTGGAGGAAACATGGGGGATATGTTTGGAAAGCCGTTTCCTCGGTTTGCCTGGTGCTATTGGTGGGTGCTGAGCTATGATGCAGGGTATGCACGGTAGAGCGTGTTAGCTCCAGCATGGTGGTGCTCTGGCATTTGGCATTGAGGTGACAAGTGTGCTCATAGGGGCATTATTCAGGGTTATCCTGGTCAAATGCCTCCTAGCTTTATGATCTCTGCTTTGCATTCATTTATATAGTGTAGTCAATCACATGAAGTGAATGATGTGGCATGCTGTGGTTGGGGCAGTTGAGGTCTCATTGTTGGTGACTTCCTGGGTGAGGTTGCTGTCATTTGGGGCTCCTAAATTCCCACAGGAATCCCGTGCAATGTGTGTTGTGTCAGTAAGAGCAGCTGAGGAAGGTACCTGCCCCACAGAGGAATGCAAGTGTGGTACTTCTGCTCCAGGGCACTTTCACATTGCAGTAGCTCCTGTTTTTTGCAGCTACTTTAATGTTGCTCTTGAAACCATCTCTCACTGGTTCACCTGATGCTACACCTAAATTAGGGGTTATTGGGTGAGGTCAGGGATCACTCTAGCATGTAATGCCCACTTTTGAGGCAGAATACATTTTCTTCAAAAGGAACTGGAGTAGAAGAGCAAGAGGAGTACATAATACCTGGTAGATCCCATAGTTTGTGGCTTTATGAATAGAGAACATAATTCAATGCCAATGTATTTGTGGTGTTCTGGGCAAAATAGCATGTGTGATGTAGTGGTTTCTTTGTCTATTAACTGGGCAGGGTGCCTTTAGCACTGAGAAAACTGGCATGAAAGCAGTGAAGGGTCCCAGAAACCCTGACCTGTTGTAGGCATGTCAAATTTGCTTTTACTCTCTGTCTCTTTCCAATACAATGTTGAAGAAGTCTTGGGCTGTTGTATTCATCCTTAAAGGATTCAGTGGCCTTAGTTTAGGTGATTTAAATTTAGTTTCAGGATTAAGTCTGGTTGACAGTGAAGTCCTCTCTGAACTAGTCCAAATCTGTTGAACAGCCTTTGGAGAAAATAGGATCCACTGCAAATCTTGCCACTGGAGCTGGCTAGGAAAAAGTAATTCACGTTGGGTAACGTACTTGCACAGAGGTTTTGGTTCTAGTGCGATTTGGGCAGAAAAAATGAAAGCTTGGAATTTGCTGCCGATAGTTGCCTTGGAAGTCCTGATAAGTTCTTTCCTCCACAGCACTGCTCTGCTGCTGTTGGGCAGGGGGAGCTGGGATGGAGCAGAAACCATTAGCCAGGTGGTGAAAGTGGACTATGTCTGTATAACATTCAGATTATACTTGTGTCCCCATATAATAAAAATACATGAAAATGTAATGTTCAGTTGAACTCCATTTTGCTGCCTGGGGAGAGAAGGAAGGGGTTAAAGAACGTGAGCTCTCCTGATGTACTGCACTGTTGAAAGATGCTAATGTACCTTAGTGGTCATCTGAAACAGAAATTTATGTGGCCTAGGACTAGTGCAACCTGATTATGAAAATATTCTGCATAATTTGCGTGGGTATGGGAAGGAGGAAAGAAATTGTGAAATGAATTGTAACTCTTTATACTTGTTTCTTTCCGTTCAAAAAGTCTGTCTTCCTATGGATGTGGGTCCTTATGTGCATTAAACTGACACTTTTTTCACCTTATACCAAAATGCACACAATTGTTTTTCTCCTTCTAGTGATTTGAGGACAGAAAGCAGAAAAAGAGTTTTTGTTCCTCATAAGATACTATGTCTGCCTGGTATTGTCATTTGCAATAAGGCTCCTTTCATACTATTCCAGCACTCAAAAAGGACCTTAACTTGCTATCCTATTAAGAACTTCTTGTGCTGCCAGAAAAATGTAAAGAGGCTGTAGACATTTGGGGCTCAACTCTCATCTACAGTACAATGAAGAAAAGGAAATAATACATTCTTGGCTCTTGTGAATTTAGCAGAGCCAAAAGGTTATCAGCTGACAGAGTAGATGAGTTGTAATTATGATAACTAATGTTACTGGAAGTCTTTAAAAAGCAATTGAATTAATTATGTTTGATCTTGGTGAGAATCTGTGGCTGTTGGGATGGTTTTTGATCTGGATCTATTATCTGGGATGCAGTGTGGTATAAGTGGGGGAAAAATAATGTGTGTGAATTGTGTGGGACTCATCTTTTTATCTGCTTTGTATCTGTATTGTGGCATACATAATAAAGAATTTATTTTTTTTTTCCCCTTTCTTTTTATTCTTCTCCTTTCTGGATGAATAAATTGAACTCAGCTACAGTTTGGAATCTGCAAGCTATCACAAAAGCCTTTTTTGAAAGTCTGGCAAATTGTAAAATCTAATTTCAGTGAGAATTAGCGTATGATATAGAGTTTGCCCTTCTGTGTAAGGTGGATATAGTTAAGAGTTATAAACCCTGTTTTTCAAACTGTTATTTTTAGACATAAGTATTCAATTAATGCACAGAACAGAAACAAAAGAGAATTTCTGGTTAAATTACTATTTTTTAACTGAGGCATCCTTTGACTATCTTAATCAAGGGGAACAAGATAAAGTTTTTATTATATACAGAATTCCTTTCTTAACAGTCTCTAGACATTTTTTTCTACCCCCTTCTACAGGACTTAGAATGATGAGAGTACAGCTGAGGAGTGGGTGGGTCAGCCAGATCACATCTTCGAGTCATCCAGCTCGTTAACAAATAATCATCTGCTGTTTATTTAAATATTGGTAGCATAAAAAGGTAACCTGCTGCTCTACCATTCCAGTGCAAAAATAGTGCTCTCCACTTTTTGCAAAGTAAGAGCAAGCAGATTTAATTATATCTCGATAATGAAGGGTGGTATATTAATACAAGGTGAGTGGATTTTTCTTAGCTAAAAATTTATCAAGAGCTGATTCAATGATTATAATTTGTCTTTTTTCATAATAAGCGGAACTAGTTAAACAAGTCCTCTCAGCTTTAAGTAATTTCTTAAAGTCCTATTTCAAATTTCCTTCTGTAGAATAAACAATTAAAATATTAATTTAATTTTGAAAGAGATGATCTATTTTAAATTCCTGTTCAAGTAAGAATATATATGCAAGAGAGACTACTTTTAAAATGACATCCTCAAGGAAAATCTATTCATCTAATGTAAAGCTAGGTGAAATAATGGTGCGAAATATCACCTTGGCCTTGAGTTGTTTGTTTTTTAATCTCTAAAATGAGATTTGCCTCTTGACAATGGATGAAAAATGTGAACAAAATGGCATCTGATCTTACATTTTTTTCCTTCATGCCTGCTCCTGTCTCCCAGACTCTCTGTGTTTAGTGTAAAACAAGCCTGTCTGTTCCCAAACTTATTTTAGCTTTGAGCCGATGTTTGTATTGTGCTTGACCTGGTCATCAGCTGTGGAAGATGTGGATGGCTATCTTTAGACTTGTTTAGCTTCCCTGTTTAGCTGGGATATTGTCATAAGCTCTCGTGATGGTCTTTTGGTGCTTTTGTCAGTATTTGAGTGATTCTTTCTTGAAGTATAGGGTGGTTGCCTTTCCATCTGTCCCCTTGCATATAGAAACTCATCCTGACATGAATTTTTCAGGTCTGTCTTTGGATTGTTGGGTAAAAAATGCGGAAGCGGTAGTCAAAGGGAGCTTTATGCTCCATCTACAAGGAAAATTTGGGGGTTCCTGCTTTACACTAGGCAGCTAAATTACAAGGGATAAAAGTGTCCTGAGGTGACCAACATCACTTGCTTTTTCTTGGGATTTTTTTTTTTCTTTCCTGTCTTAGTGGAACTTTGTCAAATTCTCAGAAAAATTTGTAGAACCTAGCCTTGCATTTCTATGCCAGGGCAGAGCGTTAGTGCAGTGAGCTAAGCATGGATGTAGCCATGTAGCTACAGAAAAGAGTGTTCTTATGGCAGTTACTCAAGAATATCTTTGAATATTTATGTGGTGAATTAACACCATAGCGTAGAAGAGGTTTGGCAGAAAATCTTTCAGGATCTTGCAACCTGCTCTATGCAAAGTTAGTGGTTTCTTTGCAAAAGTGCATATTAAAAAAAAAAAAAAAAGGCACATATAAAATGTGCTGAATAAGGATGTTGAGAGTTGAATCTGGCAATGTGTGATTCTGCAAAGGCATCTTGTGTTAGGGATTGTCGTTTATTCGATCAGACCTTTATTTTAAAAACTGCTTATACAGGGGAAAAGTTTTGTACCTCCTCCAATGGATATCTATGTTTCACTGAAATTCAAGTAGTTGTATTTTGTAGACCTTATTAAAGGTTTTTCATAAACTGCAAGTGGGCCTCAGCTTTGATAAATCAGTTGGTCTGTTCTGAGTGGTTATTGGCATTAATGTGCTGTAGAAGCAAAGGTTCTCACTTTCCAGCTAAAGTGAAATTCTTCATTTCATGGAGAGATTTTAAGAGCTCTTGCTTCCTTTCCTTAATTTTTCCGAGCTGACTTTCCTCTTAGAATGGCCTTGTTCTTCTGTGGCAACCTGCCCGGGAGGAGGGAGAGCCTGCATTGGGGATGAGGAATAATTCACTTTGTTCTTCAAAGTTTGACGAATCTAGAAGAGTGATGGAGATCGTAAAAGTCAGAACAACAGGGCTGGCTGTTAGAAATGACTTGATTTACAGTGGCTGTGGCGTTGCCAGGTGGAATTCTTCAATTGGGTAAGGGCAGAGTAATTCCAGCTTAACACCCATCTTGGCTCCTCCATGTGTGGGTCACACCTGACCCACTGCTCCACTTTGCCCACCACAGGATGCGTGGCAGGTAACTCATGGGTGCAGCAATGGGCTCAATGAAATGCCAGCTATGCTACATGAGGTTGAGGGGGAAATTAGTGGTGTGGATATTTTCAAGTGGGAAGGTAGGGCTAAGCTTAACCATCTGTAGGCAATTAAAATTCATGACAGAAGGTCAGGATATTATACTCCCTGCCAGTCATTTCTTCATTAACCAGACCTATGCAAATATAACATGGTCTGTTAAAATTTAACCCCAAGAGATGACTTCTCGGCAAGCTTTCTAGCACATGAGGATCACTGTTGATGCATAAAAATGGGGAGTAGGTGGAAATGCTTGAAATGCCCTAGAAGCCTCTTCCTACTTAATATAAAAACACAATGGTGGAGACACCCACCCTCCCCACCCACCCCCAGTTTCTACACATGATGTACAAAGCGTTTAGTAAGCTGTTGTGTCTAGCAGGTATTGGGCGATGGAACTGGCTGGTAGAAGCTGTGTGCTTGTAGTGTGTTTAAAATACCTGCTAATATACCTGCTAATAAATTTGGATCCGCTTTATTATTTAAGAACCACCTTGATTTTGTTTTGTAGTTAAGTCTAATCTAGGTACTGAATTTTAGTATGTGTGTTTTTTTTTTTTTCTTGTGTGGTGTTCTTCCATCCCTCTACTACTTTGTCCTCCTATGCATTCTGTTCCCTTACTGATAATTGGAGATGATCACATCAGGGCCCTCACATCACTAATAGAATAAACCCTTG
>JANHGO010000073.1:13875865-13904515 GCA_024606505.1 Aquila spilogaster
GCCGCGAGGGGCCGGGACGGGAAGCGCCGGGGCGGGCAGGCCTCCTGCCGGCTGCCCCCGGGAGGGAGCGGGGCGGCGGGCCGCCCCCGGCACCCCCTTCCGGGCCGGGTCGCGGCGGGGGTGTGGCACCCGTGTCACGCCGCCTCTTTGCTCGTCCCCAGGTGCCGAGTCGGGACCCATGGGAGCCCCCGGGCGGGGGGTTTAACTAACTGCGCGTCGGCAGCGGAGCCGCAGCGCGGCGGCATGGCCCGCGTCGCCCCGCCCGAGGAGGGGGCCGCCGCGCCGCACGGCGAGTTCGGAGACATCATCAAGTCCCGCTCCGGTAAGCGCCGCGCGGTCAGCGCCTCTCGGCGGGGTCCTGTGCGCCGGGCGTCGTGCTGCTGTCCCGCCGTTGGGGAGCGGGAGTTGTGCGTTTCTCTCCCCCCTTTTTTTTTTTTCTTTTTCTTTTTTTAAATCGTTACTCAAGTCTGTTTGTTTGAGATCCACCCCCCGCGTTGTAATTACCTCTGCTTTTGTAAATAACCGGACGCTTACAGTGCTCTTATGCAACTCGCCGTTGGCAGCTCCTGTGCTTATCTCCGCACGGAGCAGCGATGCCGTACAGTGCGCCGCGGTGGTGCCCGGGCAGTAAACCGGTGCGTTTCCCTCTCCACGTAAAGCAGCCGTCTGAGGCTCCCGGCTCAGGCACTTCCTCCGGCAGATAGGAAGGTTAACGAGGAATGTGCGTTGTTTTTGTACGTCTCAGCCTTTCTGAGGCTCTGGTGTGTGCCGGAGAGGTGAGAGACCATCCTCGTGTCAGCAGTGGAGGCTCAGTAGGTGCAGAAACATGTTGCTTGCGCTTTGGTGGAGAGCTATGTATGTCCGGGGTCTGGGTGCCCACGGCTTTAACCTTGAAGGCTCTTTTCCTTCTTAAGCACCAAGTGCCACCCATGTCAGAGGAAGAGTTTTCTTCAGTACGTGTAACTTGTATAACATGCTTCTTAAAAAAGAGAAAGGGACTTACATACATGAAAAAAACATAACTCGTCCACTGACTGACTTGATCTGTCAGATGGAGTGTGTATGGATTTGAATCTGAATCATGGTTGTGCTTGCATAGACAGTTCCCAGGTGTTTCTGTTATGAGAGCTGTGGTGGATGGAGTCTGCCTCTTAACTTCCAAAAGTGCAGTTTAGGAAACAAACGTTTGTGTCTTAGAGTCTTGAGTGCTGTAGTGCTTGTATACGTTTTCTTCTGTTACTTTTAAAGCTTTGGATGTGACTTTACTTGACTATAGTCATGTAGGCAGAACCTATCAGTGCTCTGGGTTTGAGGATGACATGCAGACAGTTTGTGTGTAACATGAACATGTATAGCACATGCTGTGCATCCAATGGTACATCTGAGGGAGCATGGCTGCGTTTGGGATTTTTCCTTGGATGCACAGATTGTGCAGTGACCGCTGTTGTTTGGGTTTGGGCAGCTGATTGTAGCTCTCCCATTAAAACCACTGTTACTTTTTTCTCAGTGAGAAAATTATGTACATTCTGAGACTTTTAAGGCTAACGGATTTGTGTTATGCTAAGAATTGTGAGCAGAGATTGCTTTTAAATATCTGATCTTTTAAAAAATGGCACTCTGGTTTGGATCTGAGTGTGTGTGATCCTGTGAAGCTAATCACTGTACAACATGGCTGGGTCTGAATATTTCCCATCAAGTGAACCCATGGGAGGAATTCCCTAATGAAAGGGCTGAAGTTCACTGCAGTACTCGTGGCAGCAAATTAAAGGCCAGTTGTCAGGAATGGGGAAAATGTTACCATCTCTGCTTCCATTTTTCTTAGATACATGGAAAGGAGAGTTTTTCCTTTTGAAGTGTCAAAATGAGCAGAGTTGTTTATTGCTGGTCTGATTTCTCCAGCATGGGATGGCCTTCACAGTGTGACAGGGGAACAATAGGAGAGTTACCTTGTAGCTTGCTGCTATTTGAGGTGTTGAGTCTGCATCTGTTTGAGGACACAGAGGGCAGAGCCAGCCAAGGTTTATGGTCTCTGCTTTACTTTCTTTTGCAATAGAAATTGAGTGGTGTTCTGTCCTTGGAGGTGTTTAAGAAACATGTGGAGGTGTTAATGAGGGACATGGGTTACTGGGCATGGTGGTGATGGGTCAGTGGTTGATCTAGATGGTCGTAGCAATCTTTGCCAACCTTAATGATTCTACAGTTCTGTAAATTCATAACCAGTGATGTGGACCATATCTAGCAATGAATCAAGAGAGCATGTAAATATGCATTTAAATTAATTTGTTATAGTTTGGAGGAGAAAAACCAGTCATTTGCAATGGAAGTGTTTTCCAAAGATAGGCCCTTAACTGGTAAGAATGTTTATAAATACTTACATGTAAGTGTGAACTTTAGCAACCTATCAGACTCAAAATATTGTCGTATTTTGTAGTCATTGTAGCTTTAGTTGCCTTGTGTAGGGGAACTGGGGAACAACTAAGAAAGTCGTAAAGATGGCAGGAATGCAGCAGTAGCTTATTGAAAACCTGAGTGTGGATCTAATGCTGTTCTTGTGAGAATGCAGTTAAGACTTGTGGAGTTCTGCTGCTGCCCTGGACTGCATGGTGCCCATCTGCACCCGTTCTTATGAGAGGAACTGGCAGTGTAACTTCTTTCTTAATGACTTGTCATGGGAAAGCTGCCAACAGATCACGAGAGGAATGGAAGATTATTGCACCAAACTGTAATTTTTCTATATAGCAATCAAAATAAATTAACAGAGGGTTGGGGTTTTATGTATATTACATGTGCAATCCTGTATCATGGGATTTCACAGATTGGAAAAGTAAGATTGCAGGTATCTAATTCATTCCCAGACAGAGGATGGGGAAAAAAGTGCTTCTGAACAGAGATCCTTGTATGTTATTGATTATGTTGAAAATACTTTCTCCTTCAGCATTCCACAAGAAAACTTGTGGGAGTGCTATGTGCTGTAACTGTTGTAAGTGATAAATGCTTGACTGTGGAAAGGAAAAGTGCTGGGTTTGTCCAGTGATCTCACTTTTGTGATTTGTGACACTAAGGAAAGAGAGTAAGACTTTTCTGTTGTCCAGTTAGCCTTTATTTTCTGCCCTGGATGTGGCTGTTCTTTGAATAGATGGTTTCAGTGCAGTAGGTACAAGCTGGTTTTGATGAGACATCTTCTGCACTTAGAATAGACTGCGGCAGCAACTAAAGCTGCCTTTAAAATAACTGCATTGCTGTGATAATCCAAAGGGAGGTTGCTTCATGTTCGCCTCCCTTCCTGGGAGCTAGGGCTGGAGACTCACTGTCAGGCTGCTTGCTCCTGGGTGGCTTTGCTGGGTTTGTAAGTTGGGTGTTTAGCATGTATGTAATCTACGCTATGCCTCTACATGGCTGCTTGCTGTGGAAAGGCAGTTTTTCTGTTCCGCTTCCCTGTGTTATGAAGTATCAAATAGAAAGATAGTTTGTATCTTCGAACAGGGTCTTGTACAAATAGGTGATCTTCCCTCTTAGCTTTTGGGAGGGAGCGCTGTGGGCTGATTGCCTTGCAGTGGTGAAAGCAGTGCTGTCATCACCGCACTTGAACAGATGATTCTTTGCTATGATTAATTATGGAAAAAAAGGAACTTGCTTAAAAATCTGTCGTGGTAGTTTGGATTGGCAGTATGTAATTAAACAGTAAGACATGACAGGAAAAACATTTCTGGAAGATTACTGTATACCTCTGGTGCATTCAAAGATATGAGTTCCTGTCTAAATGGAAAGGAACTTAATTCTCATCTACCTTACATTTTTAATTACATTTAATACATTTTGCTGAAAGACTGCTTTAAGAAACTGTAACTTATTTTTATAGTTCTTGAGCAACTCTCCTGGGAAGTACTGCTGCTTGTCCTCATGAAGTGATGCCTGCAGCTGCCCTGCCCTGGGACACCGTGCTTTGCCTCTGGAGACAGTTCCTTCAGCCTGGCCCCGTGCAGCCATTTCTTGTCTGTCACTTTGGTTCCATCAGTGTGAAATGGCTGCAGGCATGTCCTTAGGATCTGTCTGGTGCACGCAGGATGGGCACAGTTGGTTTTATATCATGTGATCTTTTCAGGGGTGTTTGTACAGAGTATGTACAGGGGAGGTGACATAGATGAATGGCAAACTCACAGGTCCTTATTTCTAGCTGCTAAAATGGAGTTGTCAAAAATAAACCTCAAGGTTGCATCAGGCTGGCTCCTTTCTGTCAGCTATTGCTGCCTTGTGCTATGTGGACAGATTGGGTACTGCGATGAAGACAGTTCTAGGGTGATGCTATAGCTTTGAAGAAATGGCAAATATATATATACTAGACTAGTTTCCTCTAGTCTCTTGATTGGTAGCTAAAGAAATAACATATGCCATACCATGTGCTTGAAGCACGACTTTGCCTTGGAATAGAAAGCAAGGCTTCTCAGGGAAAGAAAAAAAACCCAAACCATAAAAGCAGCCCATTGATTTGTGTGTGCTCTGCCAGGAAATGAAGAAATAACCCTGGACAGGAGCTGCTGCATGAGGCACTCACTGCCTGTTGTGGTTTGAATCCCTCTGAAGGGGTCTGAAGTTGCAGAGGGGAGAAGTGGCTGCTGCTGTGCAGGACCCCCACTGCTGAGGATGCCTTGGGGAAGGGGTGGGCAGTCCAGCAGACCAGGAGACCTGCAGTATTCCTCCACCGCCTCCCCCTCAGCCCTGGGGTCTGACGAAGAAGGAAGAATCTCAAGAAGTCTAAGGAAAATAATGTGCATATGTGTAAAGAAACTGTCCAAGTTCACAACATTGGCCAGTTTAACAAAGATTTAGTCATATCTCCATTATGGCTTGGCACTTTCTTGCCTCTCCTTGGATGTTTCTCCTGACAGGATCACCTCTGTGTGATGACTCTTGCGAGTAGAAAGAGTAAGGCAGTAGTTCTGTTAATGTCTTCAGCATGTGAAGAGATGGGGAGATGGACTGGCATACGTAATTCAGCATATGCGTGGCAGTGCATGGGGATAGCATTGAAGGTATACTCCAAGTGAGCTGGTTTTGTTCTGGGACAGTGCAGCTGCTCTGCTGCCAGGTAGCTGTATGGATTAGTGTGCTCTGAAGGGAAATTCTCCATGAGAAGCCCACAGCTGTTCACACCAGTCTTGGGAGCAGAGATGCTTGTAGCCCGAAGTTGGGGAGAACTGCATCTAGTTTGGATGACTTAATAACAGCCTGAAGAATGAATAATAGGGTTTAAACGTGGTGAGGTGGGAAGGAGGAGTTTTGTTCTCTGACTTCTTATTGTGTTGATGAAAGATTAAGTTTTAGCGTTCCGTAGTTTGTCAGAAGTCTGCTTTATGTCTTCCTCCCCTCTCTAATGTTTCTGGAACTAAATGAGGAAGTGAGCTGAGCTATAATTTCCAAAAGTGACAGTATATGTTCAGAAGAAAACTGGGACTTTGAAGGTAGTGGCAAAAATAACAGGCTAAGTAAATAGAAGAGCTCTCTGGCATCTTTGGGTTTGACAGAAAGCAACAATACGGTTCTGTTGCAAGCTGTAGTTTTGTGAGTGAAGCAAAAGTTGACTGCCTTGTAAATAGACACAGCTGCAAAGTTGGTGAACCATCTGTTATCAAAAAAGAAGAGTCAGAAATTGCTATTTATTTATTAGGATGTGACATTTTGGGCCCTTTCCTTTGAAGGGACTAACAGAACATCTCATGGTCTCTTTGTAGTGAGAAGAACAACTTTTTTTGATCATGGGAACTGTGCTAAGCCTTTTGAGCAATGGCACAAGAAGGACCCCAGCGAGCACACAAACACTTGCCTTTACCTTCTGCAGTTGCTCAAGCCTGGTGGGCTGTGATATGCCAGGAGTGCTGCCAGGAGGTGGCTGGCTGCAGCAGGAAGTGTGCAGGCAGTCGTGGTTCCTCCTGCCTGGCTCACAAGGTGCCTGCAGCAGGCCTGAGGCTGTCTGGGTGCATTCAGGCTGTGCCTTGCCTCTGACCATCAGCCTTGGGTGGGAACCCCAGGGATGCGGTGGGCTGTGTTTATCAGCACTGTTTAGGCTCATCTGTAGATTTCTCTTGAAATTTAAATGCACCACTCATGTCAAAATGAAGCTTTCTCTGGTGGTCTGGCTGCTTTTCAGGAGTGGGTGTTTCCCACTGAGTGTGGAAGATGTGGTGAAGCACTGCTGAATCTTCAGCTGGTGGGAGCTGGGGTGGCTCCCTGTTTTGGTAGAGGAGTAGCTCTATCTCAGAAATACTGGATACACAATATTAGGAAAATATGTGGCTAAGTGTCAGACATTAGATACGTTTTCTTAGTGTTACTTCACTGGTTAATTTTAGGGAGTGGACAGCCAGAAATTACTGATAATGAAGATCCCTTCTGGACCTAGACACCTTTCCCTCTTGCCTGGTGGAAAACAGAATTAGTATCTACCATCTAAAAACTGTTTCCTAATCCTTTGTAGAAGAATTCAACATCTTAATGTACAGTCACTGGCTTATGCATTTAGCTGTGGAGAAACATGCACTTAAGCCATAAAACAGCGTTCTTTGATGAGTCTGTGTAATTCATTTCACAAATAACTTCAGTTAATTCTTTTGTACTCTGCTTTTATTATCTAGCATCAAATGTCATTTTTGCTCCGTTCCCAATTTAGATGGTGGCAGAGAACCAAAGGTGGAATATGTTCCTGACATATAATGTTACAAATTATTGATTGGAGAAAGTGGTGTGATGTGTAAGTTCTGAAGTGCTTTGCTAGATTTTTTTTATTGTTATTGGATTACCACAGTTATTCTGGGTGAACAAAGAACACTCTGCGTATGAATAACAAACGGAGGAAATTTATTTGAAAATTTATGGGATCAGGCTTGGTATAGGGCAGAGCCTTTTGGTATCTATGTTACTTTAATTGTTACAATATAAAATACGATTACACTAAGATAATAAGTAGTATTTAAATGCCAGTAGACCAGGACCTTTCTGTTTTGTCTTTCTAGACTTTAACTTCTGTTATGACTTAATAATGAACAACAGCTATGATCAGCATAAATAATTTTCAAAGAGTTCATTGCTCTCATTCTCTTCTGGTTTCCACACATACATCTTTTCTTGGGTAAGGCTTCTTGTAAAGCTTCATGGGAATGCATTTTGTTGATGTAGTGCCTCTTTCTTGAGAGAAAATTTTTGGAAGCTTAAAGTCTTGTAGTTTTTTTCTGAATACAGTTTTGCTGTCTGGGTGTGTAACCCTTCTGTTTTGGATGCTTTTCCCATGTGTTCAGGAATGTTTCTCTTGGTCTTGGCTGTAGTGCCTACTTTAGGGCTTCCTGGTTTATTTTACTCAGCAATTTTGAAATATATTTTTGATCTATTTTTAGGTAATTTAATGCGCTGATCAGAGTTTATTAAATGTAATCTGAGAGTTGTTATAAGTCACAGTACAGATGTGAAGTGTTCGTTCTGGCCTGTCTCCCCCCAAAAAATGCTTAAATGTTTTAAGGTCTATGTAGAGTAGTGTGTCTGGTGGTGCATCAGGTAAGTGCCCAGGGAGGGGGAGACGAGGACACAGCTTGCTCCTGGCATGCTGAGGACAGGAGCAAACTCTCCAGGCTGCTGCAAGTTCCCCTTGGCTTAGGTCCACAGCACCGTCGCATCCTCAGGACTCTGTGCTTCTTCCTTCTGACTGGTGCCTCAGAAGAGGCTGCATTTCAGGCAGTTCCTCTGTAACTTTCTTGTTTAAACAACTTGTTTGAACATCAAGATAATTCAAGGCAAAAAGACCCTTTAGGTGGAAACAACTCAAAAAAAAACCAAAAACAACAACAACAAAACACCCAAGAAAATGCTGTTCTGGATTAACTTGCCATTTGAAAATTTATTAAAGCTGTGAAGCACACCATAGCTTCTGGAAGGTCATGTTGCTATCTTGGTAAGAGAAATCAAGTGTTGAATGTTGTATCAATGTGGAAGTGAGTTCTGCACTGGACTGCACAACCAGCACTTTCAAAATTGAACAGAGGAAGGAGAAAGGAAGAGCTCAAATGGGGTTGCTCCCACTGTCACAAATGTTCTGTCACTTCGCAGTTACAGGAAAAAAAGTAGTGAAGGAATGGAGGTTCTCTGCTTTCCGTGACTTTACCAGGGTGCTTTACAGATGTGCTGTGGGTGCTGGGCTCCTTACCTAGTGCTCTGCGCTCCTGCCTTACTAAGCCCCTCCTTCACTCATCCTTCTCTCCCGGGTGAAATGTTGAGTAGAGATCCAGTTTTAGCAACTGTACTCCAGTTCTAGTGAGACTCCTTCAGATACCAGGGTACTTCATGCCACTTTTTTCTTCTGTTTGTGGATACTGGGAAACTGATGGCAACTATTTGCAGCATGTTTCCACGTGGATGCTTTTCTCAGTACTCTCTGATCTAGAGAAAACTAGATCTGTCAAAACATCCAGGGCTGCTGAGGTGCCAGGGAGGAGTAACTACTGTGTCACTTGAGGTGTTACTGCTGTCCTACAGCAGAGCTTTTAAGTGACACCTTTTCAGAGCTGGACAAAATGCCATTTTTATGCCAAAAGGATTAGTACACTGTCTGCATCTTTGTTCCACGTTCATGTGTGTGGCAGGGAGAGTGTGAGGTCCTGCCACAAGGCCTCTGGACTCATTTCTCAGGACTTTTTTTTTGTAGCTCTTCTGAAATGTTTTCATTTAGTCTGTAATAAAGTAAGTGGTTCTAAAACTCAGGAAACTTGAAGTTAATGAATTCCGTGTGAATTGTATGTTTTTGTTTGTGTTTGCTTTAAGAGGGGAAATAACTTCCATAGTAGGTCATGAAGGCTATTTGTTTTTCCTACTCTTTCAGAGGGAAAAAAAAAACTAAAATAAAATTCCTGACCGTTCTTGGAGGCCTTTTCCTCTACCTGTGAACTGCTGGAGGTTTCCTGTCACTGTGTGGCAACAACTTATTCTTCTCACTAAACAGTATTAAAAACTTAATCATGATAGCTACTGTCTTTAAACAGTGTTTACATACTGGCAGTATTGTGTATATTCATCTTTGTGAAGAAAATAGTCATAACCTACTTTTTTTAAATGTAAAAAAAAATAATAAATTGATCCTAACTTTAAGTCTCCCAAATTCCTTTCTTTGAAAGATCACTTAATTTTTGAGCGATGCACACAGTGTGGTTGGGGTGTGACAGAGCTCTTTGCATGTCATAAGGTACCATAACTGAGAAGAAAGGAAGCAGGGTTAATGTTTAAACAGTTTTGCTTCCCTTAAATGAGGAGATGGAATGGTTTGCTGCAGGTCTCATGAAATGGGTGGTTTTTGGGGGGTGATCACTCCCAGATTGTCTGCAGTCAAAATTAAATAGGAGTTCTGTTCCCTCTCAGAGAAATTAAACTTTATGCTAGAAACACAGAGAGAAAAGTGAGGCTCTGTGGTTTGGCCAAGCTGAGTCATGTAGCAGGACAGTCTTGGTGGCAGTGTGTGCTGTCTTTGCGCTGCATGCTGTAAGACAGTCTCCAGAATAGATGGGCTGAATTAGATGAACATGTGTTGGACAGAAACAAACTTTTCCTACTCATCTCCTATGATCACTGGTAGTGAAGCTGGGACACTGATGCTTCTCAATTTTAGGCTCAGTGTTACAACTGTAAAGTACAATAGTCCCCTTTCTACCCAAGAGTTTAAACCTGCCTTTCTGTGTATGTATCTGGCTGAGCTGGCACAATCTCTATTTGAAAGATGTATTCTGGAGTAACTGGAGTTAAAATATGTTATCCTGATTCTGATGTGATGCAGTCTGTTTTATGCAGGACAGGTGTTATGGCGCATAGGACCCAGGAGCTGGGAGGTTCATCTGAAAGGTGATGACAGCAGAGAATGGTCAGCTGAGCTGATTTCTAGCAAGGGCATTTTGTAGTTGTTTGTGGCCTGATTTATTACCAGTTGTCTCGTCTCTCCAGATGATTGGTGATGGAATGAATAATATTTAAAAATAGATGTCCTGTTGAATTCCAAGTATGAGAGAGATGATTTTTGAACATGATATACAGTTAAAAATAATTACCCAAAATAAACTATGTATCTCCAAACTTTGCTTTTTGAAAATTGTAGCTTCCGTTCTTCCTGGCAGTTACTCTTTTTGCGTGCACTGCTCCCCTTGTATCTTACTTAGCTTCATGTTTTTCCTTTTGGCTGGAGGAAGGCTAGTGTGACTTGGGCTGTGTCAGCTGCACGGTGTATGTGGAGAAGACCAGAAGAGCTGGAGAGGCATTTTTCCACACTGTCCTCAACCCTATATGAGCAAAGGGTGGAAGGATGGACTGGATAGCACTGAGTCCTGCTGTTATGAGATGTGGCCTTGTGACTGTGCCCCTGAGGCTGTATAAGGGCTATGTCTGGGGACATCCCTGCTCCTGCATTCTAGGTACCATCTCACCTGCAGTGTGGATAAAAAACAGCTCAATGAGCAAGTCTAAAAATCCAGTGAATTGGATGGAGGAAGTAGTGATACAGCTTTCATGTTACTCTGTTACTCTGCTGCCTCTCTCTCTTCACCTGCCTGATCCAGAAGGCATCTGCAGGGAGGAGAAAAAGGATTTAGATGTTGTTCTGGTTATCTTCATGGGAGATAACTCCGGTGAAGACTGAGTTACTTGCTGAGATGCTGCTATGAATGTACAGAGAAAGCTTGGTGCAGAATGAGCTGAGGACAGTTACCATACAGGCCTAGACTAGAAAACGTTTCAGGTACCTAATGAGAAATTGTGGACCTGGTGCTTCCAGAGCCATGAGTAGGGAAGGGTCCTTAGCTATCTACAAGGAACCTGAGTGTTTTAAGGCATTGTCCTCAAAACTTAATTGAACAGCTATTGTTTGCTTGTGAAGTTTGCTACCAGTTTATTACAGTATCATTACAGGAGTGCTGAGAGAGCTTTGTCATGGCTGAAGCCTGTGCAGCATCCCTGTTCCTGTGTCATCTCAAGGGCCCCAGCTGTCAGGGATGATGACAAACATGCAGGTGTTATTTTTTCCAAAATAGTCACAGGTGGGTGGGGGGAGTTTCGGGTGGTGCCCATCTTTCCTGTAATTGCCTCTTAATTAGAGCCCTCGTGCTGACTTGTCACTCTTGAAATGCCAGTCCAAATTTTCAAATGGTTTCCAACCACTGACCATTGCCCTAAGCACCAGGCAAGAGTGTAGGGTGAGTCGTGGTCTATTCTCCTTGTGTTGCACAGTGGGAATGGGCCAGAAAGGATGTAAAGGGCTTGAGAGCCTTCAGGGTGTTTTTTTACTAAGTCAAGCACAAAATCCAGACATGGTCTGGGGAGAAATTTTTGTATATATTTTTGCACTAGAGATGTACTGCTTGATGACTGTGTCCAAGACTTAAAGCCAGAAGAGGATTTAAGAAGCTTGCCCATCTGCTGAAGCTTACATTGAGACCTCTGTACAAAAATTCAGTGCTGAAAGTTGCTCATCTAAGCTGAAGAGTGGACTTGCAACAAGCCTTTATATTTTTCCCAGGAGAAAGGCATTGCAAGGTCATTAATCAAGAGCTAGAGAAAAGGAACACTCCTTCCCCTCCCAAAAATAAAACAACCCAAACAAACTCTCGTGTTGCTGGCATTAGCGACCATCTGGCCACTGCTATGGTTGGTGGCCGCAAAAGAACTTAGCATTATCATGATAAACAGCCCTTGTATTTTGGAGTGGCTGTTCCTGTCCGCAGGAACAGTTCTGATAATATTTTTGAACAGAAACCCAATGCAGGAAAAAAAAAAAGGCGGGGGGGGGGGGAATGTTGTTGTTTTAATTACTTGCCCCAGATGAGATAACAATTCTGAAGTTTATATTGGTGTCACACTCCAAATAACTGAAAAGTCTAGAAAGGAAAGGACCTTAGGTTTCTACACAGAAGGGTGTTATGTCACCACATAGATCCTTTTGACAAAAAATAGAATCCGTGTTTGACCTGAAGAAACATGGGGAATATGTTTGCAGAACTGTTGGGTTTACCTGATGCTGGCCAGTGAGTGTTTAGCTCTGGCGCTGCATGTTGCGGAGCTTGTTAGCTTGAGGATGGGAGTTATAGCACTGAGCCGACAGGTGTGCTCCTAGTTGTACTGTGCAGGATTATCCTGGTTAAATGCCTCCTAGCTTTGGTCTGTATGGTGTGGTCAGTCATTTGAACAACGTGGTGTGCTGTAGTTGGTGCAGCTGATTCTTGATGACTTGCTGGATGAGGTTGCTGTTGTTTGGGGCTGCTGAATTCCCACAGGAATCACATGCGAGGGTGCGTTGCATGTCAGTGCAGCTGGGAAGGTCCCAGCCTTGCAGAGGAATGTGTGAGTGGAACGTCCGCTCCAGGGCACGCTCCCATTGCGGCTGCTCCTGGTTCTTACTGCTACTTCAGTGTTTCTCTTGAAACACTTGTTTTTTGCTTGTTCATTTGATGCTGCACCCAAAGTGAGGGGTTACTGGGTTAGTTCAGGACCAACTCTAGCATATAATTCTTATTTCTAAGGCAGAGTACATTTTCTTCAGGAGAAAATGGGATGGAAGGGGTACATATAATACCTAGTGGATCCCATTGTCTCTAGCTTTATAAAAATATAGTTCAACCCCAATGTGTGCTGTTGGTTTTGTTTTTCAGGACAAAGTGTCACATGGAATGTGGTGGTTGGCTTGTCTATGGACTGGACATAATGCCATTGGAACTGAGAAAGCTAGCATGGGAGAAACGAAGGGTCCTAGAAATCTTAACCTATTTTGCACATCAGATTTGTTCAGTAGCTCTACCCCTACTGCCGTCAGGGAAGGGGAGCATGAACCACTAGCCAGGCGGTGATGATGAACTGTGCGTAATACCCAGGAAGAATGACTAACTGCTGAGAAATGTTTTGCTGGTTTATTTATTTTCCACCCTGCTTCTTGCCACCTTTTGTTACAGGATCTTATTTTGGCCTTGCTGTCTCCGGTTTTAATTTGTAGTCATGTGCCCATATAATAAAAATACTTGAAATTGTAACTCCATTTTACTGCCTGGGGAAAGAAGAAAAGGGTGAAAGAATATGAATTTTTGTGATGGAATGCATGGCTGAAAGATGCTAACTTACCGTAGTGGTCATCTGAATTAACAACTTATGTGGCCTGGAACTGGTGCAACCTGTTGGTGAAAGTGTTTTGCATAATTTGTGTGGGACTGAGAAGGAGGAGAGAAATTGTGCAATGTTATGTGTTTGTTTCATATAACTTTTTTTCTTACCGTTTTGGGTTCTTATGTCTACCAAACTGATGCTTTTTTTTTTCCCCTTTGTATCAAAAATGCACGCCATTGTTTTTTTCCTTCATGGGGTTGGAAGGCAGAGGGCAGAAAAAGGAGTTTTGTTCCTTACAAGATATTACTTCTGCTTGGTATTCCCACTTGCAATAAGGCTCCTTTCATGCTGTTCCAGCCCTTTGAAAGGATCTTAACTTGCTATCCTTTTAGGAGCCTCTTGTGCTGCCAGAAAAATGTAAAGAGGCTGTAGACATTTGGGTCTCAGCTCTCATCTATAGCACAGTGAAGAGAAGGAAATAATGCAGTCTTGGCTGTCCAGAATTTAGCAGAGCCAAAAGGTTATCGGCTGACAGAGTAGATGAATTGTGATTATCACGACTTACATTACTGAAAGTCTTTAAAAAACAATTAATTAGATTCTCACCAAGATCAAATATATGGCTGTTGTGATAGATTTTGATCTGCATCTGTAATCTGGGATGCAATGTTGTAAGTGAAGAAATACGTGTGGGAATTGTGTGGGACTCTATATCTGCTTTGTATCTCTATATTATTGCATACTTAGAGAATATAGCCTCTCTTTTTCTTTTAAAATTCTTTTCCATCCTCTTTTTGGATTAAAAAATTGAACTCTGCAGTTTGGAATCTGCAAGGTATCATGAAAGCTTTTTTCAAAGTCTGTCAAATTGTGAAATCTAATTTCAGTGAGAATATACAGTTTTCTCCTGCTAGGTAAGGTGGATATAGCTTAAAAGTGTTATAAAACCTATTTGTCTGACTGTTTTCCTACACAATTATTCAATTAGCGCACAAAACGAGAACAAAGAATTTTTGGTTAAATTACTATTTCAAATAATGCAGCCTCAAGCAAGGGGGACAAGAGAGGTTTTTGTTGCATTAAAAATTCCTTCTATACAACAACCTTAAGACTCTGTCTCTAACCCTCCTTTGCAGAATTTAGAGTGACAAGAATAGGACTGAGAAGCCTGAGTGGGTCAGCCAGCTCACGTCTTTGAAAGTCATCCAGCTCATAACAAATAATCATCTACTGTTTATTTAAATAAATAGGTAACCTACTGCTATACAGTCCCAGTGTATTAAAAAAAAAGTGCCATTTTTTTTCAAAGTAAGAGGAAGCAACTTTAATTGCATCTCTATAATGAAGGGTTGTGCATTAAAACAAGGTGTGTGGTTTTTTTTTCTGCTGAAAACTAAACAAAAGCTGATCCGGTCATTGTAATTTCTTTTTCATAATAAGCAGAACTAGTTAAACAAGTCCTTTCAGCTTTAGGTAGTTTCTTAGAATCCTCTTTCAGATTTCCTTCTGTAAAATAAACAACTAAATTCAATATGAATAACCACATATTTAATTTTGAAAAAGATAATTTACTCTTAATTCCCATGTAAGTAAGAATATATATGCAAGGGTGACTAATTTTGCCTAGCTGTACATTACACATATATATAATAGTAGAAAATACCTCCTTGGCCCTGAGCTCTTTTTTTTTTCTTTCTAAAATGACATTTGCCTCTTCACAGTGGATGAAAAATGTGTGAGGGGGGGAAAAAAAAAAAAGACATTTGATCTTACATTTTTCCTTTATGCTTAACCCAGAGTTCCAGACTCTGTGTCAGTATAAAACAAGCCTGTCTGTTCCCAAACTTATTTTAGCTTTGCTCTGCTGCATGTGTAGTTCTTGACTTGGTGATCAGCTGTGGAGGATGCAGATGGCTATCTTTAGCCTTTTTGAGCTTCCACGTTTAGCTGTGGTGTTATACTCTAAGCTTTCATGATAGTCTTTTGGTAGTTTTGTTAGTACTTGAGGGATGCTTGGTGTACAGAGTGGCTGCCTTTTCCTCTGTCCCTCTGCAAATATTCATATGGAAGTTCGTTCTGACAGGAATTGTTCAAGTCTGCTTTTGATTCGTTGTTGGGTAAAAGTCTGGAAGCAGTAGCTTACTCTGTTCCAAATGGAGTTTTATATATTCTCCATCTGCAAGGAAAATTGGATGTTCCTGCGTTACTCAAGATAGCTAAATGACTTGGCATAAGAGTGCCCTGGGCTGGCCAATGTGCTTTTTATTGGTGGTTTCTCCACCCATTTCAGTGGAACTCTGCTGATTTCTCAGAAAAATTCTTACAACCTGACTATGCATTTCCATCCCAGGGAGGAGCGTTAGTGCAATGAGCAAAGTGTGGATGTGGCCGTGTAGCTATATAACCACATGCACTGCCTTACAGCAGTTACGCATGAATATGTTTGAATATTTATAAGGTGAATTAACACCATGGTGTCACAGTGCTTTGGCAGAAGACTTTTTCAGGATCTTGCAAGCTGCTCCACGCAAAGTTTGTGGTTTCTTTGCAAAAGCGCATACTCAAAAAAAAAAAAAAATCAAAAAAAGACACAGAAAATTTGCTGAGTAAGGATGTCTAGAGTTGAATCTGGCAATGTTTGATTCTGTAAATGCATCTTGTGTTATGGATTATCATTTATTCTGTCAGATCTTCAGTTTCTAAACTGCTTACACAGGGGAAAAGCTTTGTACCTTCTCCAGTGGATATCTACGTTTCACTGAAATTCAAGTAGTCATATTGTAGACTCTCTTTAAAATAAAAAGCATTCATTAAAGGTTTCTATAAATTGCCACTTGGTTTCAATGGTGATAAATCTCCTGTGGTCTGTTCTGTGTTGTCTGTGATATTAATGGGCTGGAGAAGGAAAGATTCTCTCTTTCCAATTCAAGTGCAATTCTTCATTTCATGGAGACATTTGAGGAGTGCTCACTTCCTTTTCCTAATTTTTTCAAGCTGACTTTCTTCTTCAAATGGCCTTGTTTTCCTGTGGCATCCTGCCCAGACTGAGGGGAGCCTGAACAAGGGGTAAGGGGAAGCTCATTTCCAAGAATAAAGCTTGGCAAATCTAGAAGAGCAATGGAGATATAGAAGTCAGGAGAACAGGGCTGGCCATTAAAAAAAAAAAGTGCAAATCACACTTCACAGGTTGAGGCTGTATGTAGTGTGAACATGGACTCCTTGGCATGTGATTGAGGGAGAAGTTATCCATGTGGATCTTCTCAGGTGGGAAGGCAGGGCTAAGGTCAGCCAACTATAGGCAGTTAAAATTCAGGACAGAAGGATAGGATGCTGTACCCACTGCCAGTCTTTTCTTCATTAACCAGACCTATGCAAATGAAAACTGGTCTGTTTAAAATTTAACCCAAAGTGATGACTTCTCTGCAAGCCTTCTAGTTTGGAAGGATCAGTGCAGTGTAGATGCATAAAAATGGTGAGTAGGTGAAAGTGCTTGAAAAGCTTCTGAAGACTTCCAGCTTAAGAGAAAAGGACAACTGGGAAAAAGAAAAGCACTTCCTACACCTAATATATCAAGTTTAGTATGCAGTTGTGTACAGCAGGTATTGGATGGACAATACAACTGGCTGATATGAACTGTGTGCTTCCCTGTTTAAAACACCTATTAATGAGTTTGGATCCACTCTCTCATTTTCCTAACAGTTAAACCTGATCTAGATACTGAATTTTAATATGGTTAAGTTTGTTTGTTTGTCCTTCTTTCATCCTACTCTGTCCCTTTTTTCCCTTTGTAATTTATCAGCAGAAATAATTCTGAGAAGATAGCACTGAAGCAGCTGGGACCTTTCCACGTGTAGTTTTCCTGAACTTGATCCCTAGTTAGTGGAACTTGGACCACTGAATTGCTTTTAAAAACCTTTTAATTTCAGTTGGATGCAATCTGTCAGTATAGCTGACTGCTTGCAGTAGTTTGCATCTTATCAATCTGACTGCAGGTCTTTGGTTCCTTAAGTGAATGACCCAGTGTACTTCATAGGATAAACCTTTTCTTGACTGTCTCCTTCAACCTATGCAGCCCTTAACATCAGGATCTTCTTACCAAGATGATCTTTTTATGCTGGTAAGGAAGACTGTACTTTAGAATGCACATGCAGCTGAAATTTGAAGTGCTAAAGACCTCTTTATGCTATCATCATAGTTTTGGAACACGATCACAACACTTGTTGATTTTCAAGGAACTGGTTTCTTTGCAGATGAGGCCTGCTTATACTGCTGAATAGTGGTGTTTTTTTCTTCCCTCTAGCAATCAGAAAGGAAAGCTATAAAATCACTTACCTCTGTGCCTCGTTTCTGTGCTTTCAATAGTCACAGACTTTGAGTTTCACAGATGATATGATATTCAGGTTATTTGCAACTCAGATCTGCATCTTTGTCCAGGGAAATATCAATGACATCTGGGAAGATCAGCCTTTACCTTTAACACTGCAGCCTAGTTTTATTTAAGAAAACAAACAAATCATAAAAAAAAGCAAACAAAAAAGCTTACCATGACTTCCTGCTCCTTTCCCTTACCACTGCAAATGTGGACTAGGCCTTCTGTAGAAAGAAAACAGAGGTTTTAAAGATTATAAGAACGTAATTCTGTTGTAACTTTCATTTTCAAATAAGCAGTAACTGGATGTAGAAGAGTTCCCCAGGATATAACTTCAAGAGAAGGGCAAGAAGATTTCTGCTACCTAGTGGAACTGGCCCAAATCAAAATACATGTGTTAGTCCAAGATAGGCAAGATAATTGACTGTGTTGTCGTAGGGATAGGGGAATGGAGATGAGAGAGCTTTAGGGAAGAAAAGATCTTTTCTGGAAGAAACAATAATGTGTTTCAGCTCTCAAAGGAGATTTCTTTGTGATGTATTAAAAAAAAAAAAAACAACCAGAATCAGATAGTGTTTTCAAGTAATGGAGCCTGAAGCAGTGGCATTTTTTGATCATCATTGTTGCACGTTTAAAGGCAAGGGAGGTATATATAGGCTTTGTGTGCATGTGTATGTATATACACATGTACATTCCTATGTACCTTCTAAGAATTCTGTTTGGAAATAGTGAAATTTCTGAGAAATTGTGTTCCTTTCCAGTTGAGAGTAATCATATACAGCAGTGTGTGAATCTGAGATTTTTGTCAGAAGTGTGTAACAGGGTGTTTCCAGTTCTCTGCTTGGGCAGATCTGTTGTTGATGCTTTGTCCATCACTCACTGGGTATGAGTTCTTGCAACCTGTCTGTGCCCATGGACACCCAGCAGCTCGTGCTACAGCCAGCTTTTTTTCCC
This sequence comes from Aquila spilogaster, assembly GCA_024606505.1. Classification (NCBI taxonomy): domain Eukaryota; kingdom Metazoa; phylum Chordata; class Aves; order Accipitriformes; family Accipitridae; genus Aquila; species Aquila spilogaster. The sequence continues at coordinate 13,894,296 of JANHGO010000073.1, forward strand.
CCTTCTGCCTGTGCTGTCCCCAGCTTGTGGAGATGACCAGGAGACACCCTTGTGTGCTCTGAAGCACACATGCTGCCTCTCTGGCACAGCTGGAATAGCCCAAGGGGGTGGATTTACTTCCTTGCTTCATTCAGACTGCAGCAGGCTTCTGGGCAGTGGGGATGCAGGGGATGGGACTGATGAAACCCTTGAATGATAGCAGTTAATATAAACTTGGTGACTGAAATGTGATATAAGTAGTGTACACAGTCCTGAGGTTCTTTTGTTTTTTTTTGCAGGACCTACCTTTGGTTTACAGTGTTAGCTTCTGTATGTTGCTATCTCCTTTCTTTTCAGTGCACTTTTTTACTTGCAAATGTGCAAATTGTGACTGAACTGCTCAACCGAATGAGCAAGGATGAGGGGTGGTTTCATGGGCTGTGGCTGGAAAATCCTAGCTTTGTTCTCAGCAAGAGGTCATTTGCTGCTGGGACCATGTGCTATGCTATGGTGGCTGTGCCAGGCTTGTGCCTGTAAGGTTGTCTTCGAAGAAATCGAAAGCTGGCTCAGCATTTTATCATCATGGATAGAACTTCCTATTGGTTCCTGTTTGTACGATGTTGTCAGTTACCACCTCTACTGCGCACCCAACTTTTTAAACAAGGGAATTGTTTTATGATTTTTTTTTCTTTCATTTCCTGCATGTGTTCTTCATAAATCTTAGCCAAAGGTCTCACAGTAACTTGCTAATGCAAACATGCGACATACAGTTGCTGTAGTCTGCCTAGCTTACGCTTTTGTAATGGATTTTATGTATAAACACGGGGGATTTGTACGTATGGTGATTGCTCCCATTGCCTCCTCCCTTGTCTATCAGTTGCACTGCTTGGTGCCAGAAAGGAAGGCGAGGTGACTGCAGGGCTGGGCTCAGCTGTGCTTTACTGGAAGGCACTGGGAGTCTAGTGACAGTGCTCTGGAAGATCTTTTGATGAAGGTGATCTCTGCAATGCATGCTTTGTAGCCTGCACTATGTAAAATGAATTTGGGTTATGCCAAAACCATTTTGGAGCACATCTGCTCAAGTTGACTGCTTGGAACACTTCTGTTGTGTTTGTGTGAAATTGTTGTATATGAGATCACTGCTTTCTGCTTATGATGTTCACAAAGCTTTTCCAACATTATTCCAATATGTAGGTATTTTTTGGTCAATAAAGCACTCTTTGGTATGGGCTTAATATCCATCCTTTTTTTTTTAAAGAGTAAAGAATCCCTGTTGCAGCTGAGATGCACAGCAGCAGTGATGGAATTACTGTGACTATATACTACTGCCAGTGCGATGCAATGGGTGCTTCCAGGGCAGTGCAAGTTGAAGCAAATGAAATGGAAACTTCCTTATTCTTATAGCAGTTTTAGTCATGCAGTTTTACTACAGAGTCTGATTTTATATATATATAAAGTATATATATATATATTCAGAAAAAAGCTTGGCTGGATCTGTGAAGCTCTCTATTTCCCCATGTAATTTTTGTTAGCAGCAGATTGGGTCGAAGTGCTCACTGTCTGCTTAATTTCTACGTCCCAAGCCCTGCATGGCTTTGAGACTGCTGCAGCTTGAACCTTCTTGCTCCCTGTCAGAAACAGCCTGAATATGATCATGACTTGTACCTCTCTAATCTTGCCTATTTTGTGACAGAAAGTGGGATTCAGATGAAGGAAAAATGCCTGAATATACCCTGTTTTCTGCTCACAGGGTCTGTTCTGTGTCTTATCCTTGGGTTCTGTGAGGTGTGTGGGCCATAGGATTGGCCACGACTCAGAAGTGGCTTGTTGGGACTCCCCTTCTGATGTCACTGCTGCTCTGGCAGGACTTCCAAGCAGACTTCCTCATTGGAGCAGTGGTTTTTATCTTGTGCAGCCTTTTTGGAAGCAGGCTGCTGATGAGATTGGTTTGCTGAAGCAGTGGAACAAATGTCAAGCCAACTTACATCAGTAGTGCCCTTGGTGGTTTTGGCTGGATCTGGTTATTAAGGGTGTGGGAAACTGGATGGCCATCATAGCAACTGAGAGGAGCTCTGGATGTTTCCATGTTAGTCATGCTGGAATGGGAGGTAGAATGTTGCTAGTGTAATAGGGCTTGATGGTCACGTGGGAGTGAGAAGAGTCAATGAACTCTCTTGTGATTTGCTTTGTGAGCTGATTTTTTTTTTTTTTAACACCAGAGAGGTGGTTTATTTTATTTTATTTTTGCAGAGTTTTATTTTTAACTGGGTGTATGGAAGCAAGTGGTGAGAAGGATGATGGTATATGGGGATTGTTGGTTGGATATAAAGGATTTAGAGTCAAAGCAGATTTCTTAAGCTGTGAAGTAATGCATCTCTGTGTGACTCTCGGTGGTTGTTTGACTGCATCTACACCAAATCTGCTTTTCCGTGACCTTTGAGCTTTTGTATACTCAGTCGCACAAGTTTTACTAATGGTAGTTAGTACTGTGGTGTTTCTTAATACAAAAAAATAATTGAATTACACTTGCACAGAGTTCTATTTCTAATTTACCACAAGCCTAGCCAAACTTCTAAGTTACTGTGCTTATCTTACAAACTAAGCTCTTAAAGACTTTATCATGGAGACATCTGTTTTTCCATGTTTAGGAGTACTGTATGCAGTGGGAGGATTGGTTTGTTTGTTTTCTTGCCTCCTCCTGTGGCTGATCTGAAGTACTTTTGTGATAGGAAGTGACATTGAGACAAACTTCTGTAACAAGGAGTGAAATATGTCAGAGCTAACAGTGATTTTAAAATGCAACACAGAAAAGTGGCTACAACTAGATCCAAGAAAACAACAAGAAAAACCTTAATTCTGTGATCATGATATAAATTAAAAAAAAAAAGCAGCAATGAAATTTTACAATGCTTCATTTATGTAACTGTCTTAAATGATACATAAACAGTATAAAAGTTTATGTGAGAGTATATGGGAATAGTACAGTTACAAATTACATTATAAAATGAACACCGTCTGATGTCAGATTGAATTTAGGTATTGTACAGAAGTACTCAAATCTTAGGTGAGCTGAAGGCAGAATAATAGAGATGGGAGGGCTGCATGCTTGTATGCCAGCTGCAAGTCACCTGCATAAATACAGCTTGCTTTGGTGTTCTGCTTTTTCTTTCCTTCAGATTAGTAGAACTCTGATACAGGAGAGGAGGAAAAGACTGCTGAAAGTACACATTTAAACAACCTTAATGCAACTTGCCTCACTAATAGCTTTGTTGGTTCAACGTGGCTGTTGCCCATGTGTTGACAGTCTCTCAGAGAAAAAGAATAACTGCTTTTTAGCAGCACCCTGTTTCCCCTCAAGAATAAGTTAAGGTAGTAATGAAATAAACTTACGAGCACACCTACCGAGTGATTGCTAGGAGCAGCAAGTGCAATTAGGATAGAAGGAAAGACTAGACAAAGTAAGGAATAAATTGGCAACCATGGTGTGCCGCTCGGAGTACTTTATTTGTCATGCTATGGAGATTGTGGTGTGAGGAATTCCCATCAGCTGAGTGGAATGAGGATTTCAAGCTCAAGAGGTGTTGTGTGGTATTTCAGACTGTAATTGCATCCACTTTGGTGTGAGACCTTTCATCAGTTGCTCATGTATTGCATACTCATGAACTCGTGATTTTAAGTGCAAATATACTTACTACATACGTACTTTAAAGTACATTAAAGCTTTGTGTAGAATTTCCTTTCTTTTCTTTGAATTTAAGGGCTTCAGCTTTACTTCTACAGAAACATTTTAATGTAAAATTTTATTTTGCTTCGTATAAGGTTGTTCCAGTAATGGCTTCATGACAAATGCTACAAAGTAGACTAGAGAGAGGGAATGAATTAGCAGAAAAGGTGATGTTCAGACCATTGGAAATGTGTGCTTGCTTATGCTTCAAGTTGAATGTGAGATGCTTCACAAAATGGCTGATAATACTGTCAGTATAGCATATGCATCTTTTTCAGCTGTCAAAGTGGTTTAAATCCAGGTAAACATATTTTGTACATTAAATTTTTATGAGAGTGCTGTGTTGCATCAAAGTAATTCTGAAGCAGAAATCATTTCAGAGCTTCATTTTTCAGGCTTGGGAGCATATGTCATTTGCATGACTGTTATGGACAGGGGGGCTTCCTGAAACTTATGTTATCTTTGGCTGTATCTCACTTTTTGCATGTGATTTAGTCTTTAAATTTAACTAATGCTTGGTCCTGCTGATGACACAAACCATACTGGTGATCACAGTAGCAGTGTCCCAGCATCATTATACTTTTGAGAGATATAAGTAGAATTCTTGAGACTGATACTGAGTGACGGCACGCTAACTCCTGCACAGTAATGCTGACTTTGCTTAGGAGTTTACTGGGAATTTTATTATGATTTCTTAGTGGGTGGTGGCATGTAGAGAATAAAAGAATGCAATCCTTCTGTCCAGTGAAGCTTTGGTAATTACTCCTCCACACACTTGAGCTTGGATAACTGAGCCCAGTGTTTTCCATCTGACCTGACAGAAGGCTGCAAAAGTTACGCACAAAGAGCTTGCTGGTAGTCCTTGAAAACAAGCGAGAGTAAACACACAGCCTTTTGCTGGCTTGCAGAATTGAATCTCTCATTGTCCTGTAGCTGCTTCCCACCACGTTTCTGCAGTTGGTGCAGTTTGCCTGAGCTTTTCTTAGTTGGTGAGGTGTCAGCTGTCCTGGCTGTCATGCATTGTGGGATGGGCTGATCTCTGACCTGCTTGGGAACTGGGTTGAGCGGCTTGAGACGATGCATTGCACTCGGAAAGGATGTGTGTCTGTCCTCACTGCTGCTGGATCTCTGCCCATGGCTTTGTGTGCGCAGTAACTTTTAGAGAGGCTTGTTTTGTTGTTTCCCCTCTGGGTAACTACTTCATGTGCATTGTTTCCAATCCCTTCTTTCCTAGCACATGCAGTAACAATATGTTTAACTGAAGAGCTGCCCTGTGGGAGCTTCAGTTCTATTCTCTTTGGAGATGAGGCAGGCTGGTAGCCTTGCTTTTTGCTCCCATCTGACCCTGTGACCAGGTATTGGTGTGGCACAGTGGTTGTGTGATGGCCCTCCATAAAGTGACCTTGGTCATGGGCTAGCCTAACAAGCCACTTCTTGGCGGATTCCAATAGGTTCATTGTTTAATAAAGGATGTGGTTTCACCTCAGTTTTTCTTGCAGCTGTAGTTGTATGAAGGAGGGTTAAAATAAGGCCATGCATTTTAATGGTCCTCTTAATGGTGCACTTCTAGTATCTGACAACTTCAGTGCAGCAATATTTTATCATACAGTTTTTGTACTATGTTATACCAAGCAAAACGTTTGATGCTGAGTTATCTATTGAAGTGTACTCTCTGGCCTTGTTGCAATCTTGGCAACCTTAAACACAGTGATTTGTGGTTAGTAGTTGTTAAAAGGAGATCAGTGGCTAAGGCTCTGAGTTGGTGTGTAAGCTTTTAGCAGTGAGTGGCCTTCACTAGGGCCAGTTAGCAAGAGGTATAGTAAGCTTGCAGTTAGCTGGAGGCTTTAGAGAGATTTGAGCTGGAACATACATTGTGTATGGTAGTGGTGGTGCGCTTCTGTGGTAGAGGAGTCTTTCATGAAAGGAAAACCTTCTATTTTGTGCTGTGTAGTTGTGCCAGCTCCTGTGCACCCAGCGCTGCCTTCCTGTCCTGAGCTGAGTTGGCATGCTATTTTTTTTGTCTTTCTTTCAACTCTGGTAAAGTCAGTGCTATTTTGGAATGGGATACTTTCGCTGAGCCTTTGTCAGGAGACAGGTTTATCTTCTGGGGAGAAGAGCTCTTTACAATACTCCTGCTGCTCATGGGAGGTGTGTAGAGGCTGGGAACTCCTAGTGGCTTTCTGCATTTCCCTTCTTTCCAGGTTAGTGAAACCGTCTGTCTGCAGCGTTGCTACTGTGGAAGTCCCAAGCATTTTGGTAAAGGTGCTGCACTGGGCAGAACAGCTCTGCAAAATACTGTCCTTTGCTTGGCGTGGCTTCACTTTTTGGAAGAGAATGGATAAAATACATTGTTCCAAATGGGAAGGGAAGCAGACTGTCTAGGTGGGAGAAAATTAATGCTAATTTTACAAAGACTGGTAATAAACGTGTGCTTGTGCTAGCTCAGTGGCAACAGAAAAATAAATATGGTATGATTGAAAAGTTAATGTCCTGCAGGGCACTATCTGATCACTCAAGTGTCCTTGAAGGGCATAAAAATAAAACCAACAACCTTCGGGATGTTTGATGGTGCAGTTACTCATGGCACTTTGCTAACCGCCATCCCCTCAATCATTACTATGACCATACTGCTGTGGAAACATGCCTGAGATAAATTTAAACCCAGTCATCTCCTTTCCTTTTCCCCAACAGTAGGAGATCAAGGAGTGTGGTTATGCTTTCAGGATGAAGGCAGCATTAGCTGATGGAGGCTTCCTTAGTTGAGGCCCAAAGGCCTTGGCAAGCTGAGGGCCATGTGCTTGTTCTTGGTGCAGAAGGGCTTCTTCCCCTGCCCTCCTCTTCTCTGCTGCCTGAAGGCTGAACCCACCATCTCAGCACAGCCTTGCCTGCCTTCCTAGGGAGAGCTTGTTCGTGTTTATAGAATGGTTCAGTAGGAAGGGACCTTCAGTAATTGTGGTCCAACTGCCTGACTGCCTCAGAGCTAACCAAAAGATAAAGCATGGTATTGAGGGCATTATCCAAATGCCTCTTGAACACTGACAGGCATGGAACAACTCTTGGCTTAGTAAGGTCTACTGCTGTTTGGAGTGCATATTCGTGTATAGTGTGCATACGTACGTATGTTGCACTTATTGCTTTCAGCCACTCCCCCCATCCCAGCATATGGAACCCAAACTTAGAAGCTGGTTGGTACTGCTGCTGTAGCTAGCACAGAGGAAAGGAGTAGGCTCCTTCTATGTAGATTGTCTCCTCTGTACATCCACCCATAGGCTTCAGAATACTTGTTTGCTCTCACACTGTTGGTGGAACTGTTCTGCGAGTATACACTATTGATGTGCACCTTGGCCAGCATTTGTTATCAGAAAACCATTTGGCTGAAGTGGACTAGAATGGGATACCTGTGGAAGTCTACTCAAAGTAAAATCAACTTGCATTAACTGCAGTTGAGAATAAAATCTTAGAGGTTTGCCATTCCTTCAGCCTACATTTTCTATGTAGATTGAAAAGAATGTATCAAAAGACACTTTCTAATGAAAAATCACTATGAAATTCAGAAGAAAGTTTTGAGATGTTTCTGTTTTGGAGGTGGAAACTGGCATTTACAAAATGAGTGACTATTCCATGCAAGCAGAAGGCTCCTTCTGAAATACTTGTTGCACTCCAGTCAGTGTACAAGTGCTGAGCTTCATGTCTGTCTGGCATGGGTTGTGATTCCTTTTATAAAGGTGCCTACAAATAGGAAGGAACCTCTTTTTCAGCAGGAGTGCTCAGTGTTTTGAATGAGAAGCTAAATGCAGAAGGCACCTGTACCTCCTATTGAGTTGCTCTGGCTCCTCTGGTGCTGCTGGAAACTGGTGGCTCACGGTGCTCTGTGGAAGGGCAGTGCTGGTTGTGTTTTCCCAGGTATGACTGCAATGTAAACAAATCCGACAGACTAATGTGCTCCGGAAGTTTGCCTAGAGCTTACATTTTAAATGTTCCCTTCAGTGTCTGTACGAGGGGAAAAAAAGGGACCTCCCCTCGCAGCCCCATGTTGAAGATGAGGATAACTGAAAATGTGGAGACTCTGTGAGGTATCACATTTTGTTATCTGTAATTCTTGGTATTTCCTTCTCTGAGATAATGCAGTTGGTTAGTTGCAACAGCGATGTAAGTACTATTTTACAAGAGCTACATGCTCTTGTCTAAATGTCTACATGTCAAACCTCATATAACTGAAATGCTGTGTGCTGGAAGTGGCTGGTGTTGGAGCCCTCAGTGTGTGAGCACTGTGATGTTATCAGTATGTTCTCTGTACCACAGTGCTCTAACAGCTGCAATACTCAAACCCATCTTTCTTTTCCACAGTAGTGAGGGCAGTGCAAGTTCCTGTGTTCCATATTCCGTTTTCAGAAGAATGCTTTTTGCTGACATGAACCTGCTGTGTGAAAGGTTGCAACAGAGATGCTGAAAACTCATTATCATCTGAAGTTGCTGTTGCTGTGGGTTTCCAGGGAGTAGAGCTTAAACTAATGACAGTCTCTGTCAAAATGGACTCAAAGTGGTTTCTGTTTGTTTGTTGTTGCCTTTTCAGCATCTTTATTGTTGTCCTCTAATCTCTGTATTTCCTTGCTGAAGATCCAGCTTTGGATTGGATCATCTGCTAACTCAAAACGTGTTTGTCAGGCCAGTGAAAAAGTAGCCTGTCGTTGTTATGGTGAAATTAAAAATCCTGAACAAAATTATGGAGTGTTTGTGTCACACAGCATGAATAGCGCTTAACTAGAAGCTTGTTATAGCAGTGCTAAGAGGGGCAGAGCTAGAGAGGTAGTGCAGAAATCCTGCAGAAGCGTGCTCCTTCTCTTGAAAGAATGAAGAACTCCTTATTTCTTTGTCTTGCCTTTCATAGAATCATAGAATCACCAAGGTTGGAAAAGACCTACAAGATCATCCAGTCTAACCATCCACCTATCACCAATAGTTCTCACTAAACCATGTTTCTCAACACAATATATAAACATTCCTTGAATGCTTCCATGGTCAGTGACTCCACCACCTCCCTGGGCAGCCCATTCCAGCGCCTGACCACTCTTTCGGAAAAGTAGTATTTTGTAACATCCAGTCTGAATCTCACTTGGCATAACTTGAGGCCATTCCCTTTAGTCCTTTCACTAGTTACAAGGGAGAAGAGGCCGACCCACAGCTCGCTACAACCTCCCTTCAGGTAGTTACAGAGAATGATAAGGTCTCCCCTGAGCCTCCTCTTTTCCAGACTGAACAATCCCAGCTCCCACAGCCACTCCTCATAAGGCCTGTGCTCCAGACCCCTCACCAGCTTCATTGCCCTTCTCTGGACATGCTCCAGGACCTTGATGTCTTTCTTGCAGTGAAGGGCCCAAAACTGAACACAGTAAGAAAGCATTTCTTTGTAAGAAATACTTTCAGTTCTGGTTGTTTTTCTCCTCCTTTTCTTTCTTTTTTTTTTCTCCCCTCCTCTGTAAAACCAGTCTTTCTTTGCCAACTTGTCTGGAGGGATGGAAGTTCAGAGGATTTAACCAAGGCCTACTTGGAACACAGCTGCAAATATGGATGCAGTGAAAAAAAAGTTTATTTCCTCGCCTCCAAGTCAAAACATTTGGGGCTCTTGAAAGGCTCCCAGAACCAGATGGCAAGGAAGAGGTAGAAACCAGTCTCACTGTAGATGATTTGATTGCTTAAAGGGTATTTTTATAACTAAAGGATGTTACCCTCTGCTCCAGTTATTGCTTGCAACTTTAATTTCACTTTGAACCTTGTGCTGATGTTGTTCTGAGATGGGATAGAGAGAAGTGGTCTTAGGTATTTCTGAGTTCATCCTCAAATGAATGGATGCAGTTATCACTTTTTTCTTCTTCTTTCCTCTCCTCTTTTCCCAGTGCTGTGTTTTCACTCTTCTGCTTTCCTGTGTAGTACTTTGTGTAGGAAATGTTGCATTTCGGCTTTCTCTAAGATCTGAGTTGCCCTCTAAGCCGCTGTCCTGAAAACTGTTAAGTGTTCTTATGTTGAGCCTAGTCTTGTTCTTCATGATTTGTAATACATGGGTAAGCGTAAAAGCGTGTGATTTCTACTGATTAGACATTTTTACTTAGTCCTGACTTTACTTTTTGCTTCTTATTGCAGTTTCAGCTGGTCTGTTTGGTTGGTCTTTATCTTACATGATGATAAGAAGACTAGGCAGGCCGCCATATACTGTTGAACTATAATAGAGTTGGTGGTATGTACAAAATTTGATTACTGCTGTCAACACCAATGTGAATAAAAGAGAGCACATACTCTAGGCAGAGAGCCGCTAAATAAATGGCCTATTGAATTCAGTAGTAGTAGGAATAGACTGTCTAATGAATGAAGTGTTTATGGATAGTGTGTGCAAGTGCGTAGAACTCTTGAGGTTTTTTTTCTTTTTTAAAAATAATCTATTTTGCCTTCACAGAATCACAGAATCACAGAATGACCCGGGTTGGAAGGGACCTCAAGGATCATGTAGTTCCAACCCCCCTGC
>JANHGO010000073.1:13904615-13922036 GCA_024606505.1 Aquila spilogaster
CCAGCGCACCAGCAGGTTGCCTGTGCAGGAGTCTGTGCTGCTGGCATATGTCATTGGGATGAGACCCCCCCTTCTTATTTCTTAGTTATTTCTGCTGAGAGATGGTAAGAGTAAAGAAGCAGCTATAACTTTCCATGTGTTTAGTTCTCCTGAACTTGGTTCGCAGTTGGTGGAATTTCTTGGGCCACTGAATTGCTTTAAAAACCTCCTCATTTCAGTTGTGTTGCCATCTGGCAGTAGAGCCGACTGCTTGCAATGGTTCATCTCTCCTGTTACCACTCTGAGTGCTGTGTCTTGTGTTCCTTCAGTGAATGATCCTGTATATTTCAAAGGTTTAACATTTCTCTTGACTATGTTTTTCAACCTAACATCAGAGCTGTCTTATCAAACAGATCTTTTATCCTATTAAGGGAGGGTGTTCCTTAGGATGCACATCCAGCTGAAATTTGAAGTGCTAAAGACTTCTTTATGCTATAATTATAATTTTGGGTCACCATATCATAATGGTAGCTAGTGATTTTTAACAAATTGTTTTCTCTGCAGATGAGGCCTGTTTATACTGCAGAATAGTGTTTTTTTCCTTTTCTTTTAATCAGAAGAGAAAACTGTAAAATTGGTGTTGTCTTTGCCTCTCTTCTGCACTGTTGATTGTCACAGACCCTGGGCTTGACAGATGCATGTAATGTTCAGGTTATCTATAACTTGGATCTGTGCCTTTGTCGGGGAAGTATCAAGAAGATCCAGGAAGATCAGCCTTGATCTTTAGCACTATAGCCTACTCTTCTTCAAGAAAACAAACAAATTGTAAAAGAAAACAAACAAAAAAGCTTACCCTGACTTCCTGCTCTTTTCTGTTTTCTCACTGCAGATGTGGACTAATGCCTTCAAAGTTGAAAGAAGGTAGAGCTTTCAAAGATTAGTATGCTCCTATAACTTGTTCTTTGTTATAACTAGTAACTGTGTAGGTAGGTGTCACCCGTGACTAACTTTGAGAGAAAGGCAACAAGATTTCTGTTAAGCGGCAAAACCAGCTCAAATAAAATATCGAATACTACATACATTAGTCTGGGATAAGCAAGGTGATGGGTTGTACCCACTGAAGTTATTGTAAGGGTCGGGGAATGGAGATGAGAGAGTTCCAGGGAAGAAAAGACTGTTTCTGAAAAAACATGTTTCATGAGTTTGAGCCCTCAGGGAATGACATATTTTAAGAAATGCTCCTGTTCCTGCCCCTCCCCCTCATAAACTGAATGGTAAAGTAAATAGAAATGCAATTATGCACCTCTAGCTTGGGTGTTTCTTCCTGATGTATGAAAGCACAGCTGCAAAATAAGGCAGTGTTTTTTAAGTGAACAAGATGCACTGGGGTGGGGTTGGGGTTTTGTCATCTTTGTTGTGTATGCTTAAAGATAAGAGAGACAGAGTTATATGTAGATGTATATGCCTGTGCACACATATATATGTAGACCTATATATATTTTCCCTTCTGGGACTTCCATTTGGAAATGGTGAAAGTCCTGAGAAATTAAGCAACCCTTTCAACTTGAGGATAATTATACAGTGGTGTATGAATCTGAGATTTAGAAGTCTGTCTTTAGTGAGGTGTTTCAAGTTGGTTGCTTGGGAGGATGGTAAATCCTCAGTTCGTACTAAAGCACGTGTCCGTGTTTCTTCCATCACATGTTGGGGTGGGAGTTCTTGCAACCTGACTCCCCCCGCCCTGCCCTGGCTGGTGGCAGAGGCAGCTTTTCCACCTCCAGCTCGAGTTGTCCCCTGCTAGCAAGGGTGACTTGGAGGCAGCCAGCAACAAGCATGTGTGTGCATGCTCAGAGGTGCATCTTTGACACAGCTGGACCACTCTTAGGGGATGGCACATCCAGACTGTGCAGGGGGTTCCTGGGCATTGGGGGATATAGAGGACGTGACTATTAAATCTTGAATTATAACAATTAATAGAAACCTGGTGATTTTTAACTTTTTTTTTTTTTTTTAAACCTATCTGAGATTTGGTATAAGAATTGTTGCATGCTGCCCTAAGGTCCTCTGATTTTTTTTTTTTTTTTTTTTTTTTTTTCCCCCCAGAACTTACTTTTGGAGTTGAGTGGTAGTTCTGTAGGTTGTCACTAGAATGTTTTCCTCCAGAATGAATGTGATGTGGAGAACATGTATTCTTGCTTATTCACTTATTTTTAAAAAGCAATGCTGTAACTGAGCTAAAGGTAAATCTTCTGAGTCATCCAGAAAAAGGCTCATAAGGAGGGAGAGAGATTCAGAAGTGGCAGACAGAGGATGTTCTTGCTGCTGAATGCTAGCTTCAAGTGGTCAGAGGCTTCATGGTGTAGGTACAGACAAGAAAAAGTGCATCTCGGGCAAACAACTGAGGGAATTCAGATATCCAGTCTCGGTGGAATAATATTTATTTCCACTTCTTTCCTGCTTCCCCTCCACCCCCAAGCCACCCCCTTTTCGTGGCCAGCTCTGATATCTCAAATGAAAAGCAATCTCAAACACTTCTCATAACTATTTATGGGTGTTGAATTCAGTTACTCTGCATGCTTGGTAAGGTTAATTCCCAAGGTTTCTTATAGGCATCTTCATTTTCTGACATCCATCAGTTTCTTTTATATGTGCAATGTCTGGACATTTGCATCTGGACTCTGGAGATGTAGGTAGATTCACCACTTCCTTCCAACTCTGCTGACAAAAAGCTGGTAATTGTTTTTCTACTTGGTCACTACATCTCATCTGACGGTCAGGGTCTGAATTTGGAAATTCCTAGCTATATTTTCCTGTCCTTCTGTATGTTTCCATCTCCTTTGTTGTCTGTGTACTTTCTTACCTGTGTATGCAAGTGTGAAAGTTGTGTTTGAATTGCTCAACTGAATGAGCAGGGATAGTGGTGATTTCATCAACTTGCTGGAAAATCTTAGTTTCACTCTCAGCAAGATGTCCCCACCCAGCTGGGGAGGCTTGTGCAGTTCCGTGCTGGTGGCTGTGCTGGGCTTGCTCCTGTGAGCTTGGCTTTGTTGAAATCAAAACTTAACTCAGCCTTTAAGCATCATGTATATGGTTTCCTTGTGGTTTCTGTTTGTACTGTGTTGTAAGTTCACCATCATGTGCCCAGCTTTTTTGACAAGAGATATTTGCTTTATGATTTTTTTCTTCCATTTCCTGCCTGCATTGTTCATAAATCCTATTCAGAGGTCTGGCAATAACTTGTTAATGCAAACATGAGACACACAGTTGTTCTAGTCTGCCTAGCTTCCACTTTTGTAATGGATTTTGTATATAGACACAAGGGATGTGTATGCGTGGTGATCCATCCCTCCCCCTCCTTCCTTGTCTATCATTTGCTGCTGTTTGTGCTATTCCAGTGCCAGAAGGGGAGGAGAGACTTGACTCTAGAGGGCTAAACTCTCTATAGAGCTTAGTTGGAAGGTACTAGGATATTACAGTGATGCTGTCTAGAAGATCTTTGGATGAAGGGGATCTTGGCAATGCATGTTTTCTAACGTGGTTATGTTAAAAGACACTTGGCTTACTCCAAAATAACTTTGGAGAACTTCTGCTCAGGTGGACAGGGCTGAAACACTTCTGCTGCATTTCAGTGAAGTTGTTGTGGGTGAGATTGTTATTTTGTACTTGCAAGGTTTACCAAGCCTTTCTAAGGTTATCCTGATATGTGTGCTGGTTTTTTTTTTCTTCTTTTCTTCTAGGATGATACAGCATTTTTTAGAGTGGAATTTAATATCTGTTTAATTTTTTACTGATAGTGAAGAAAGCCTGTTGCAGCTGGCTGTGATTATAGACAACTGCCAGCATGCTGGAGTGGGAACCTGTGGGGTAGAGCAAGTTGAAGCAGATGAAATGGAAACTTCCTTATTTTTATAGTGGTATTAGCCATGAAGCTTGATTATGAAGTTTGACCTTTTTACCTTCAGAAAGAAGCCTGGCTGAAGCTGTGACACTTCCGATTCCTGCAGGAGCCCTGTATAATTTCTGTAAGTGGTGGGCTGGATTGGAAGCCCTCACCTTCTCCTCCATTTCCACCTCCCAAGCCCTGTGTGGTTTTGGGATTGCTGCTGCTGCTTGAACCTTCCTGCCCTGTATCCTCCCAAATCATAAAAAAATCTCATGACTCTCCTGTTCTGTAACAGAAGATGGGATTTAGGGGAGGGGAAAACATACAAATAAGCTCTGTGATCTGCTCACTGTGTCTGTGATCCATCCTTTGGCTTTGAGGGACAGGTGGGCCATGGGATGGGTTGCAGCTAGAGGCTGTGGCTCAGGAGTGAGACATGAGGAATTCCCTCCTGTCGTCACCGCTGCCCCAGCACGGCTTCCCAGCAAACGTCCTGGTTGGAGCAGTGGTTTTAGTTTGGAAGTAGGCTATTGTTGAGACTGGTTTTCCGAAGCATTGGAACAAATGGCAAACCAACTCCATCATTAGAGTGTCCTTGGTGTTTTTGGCCAGAACTGGCTCTTGAGGGTGCGGGGAATTGAATGAGTGGTCATGATGGCAGCTGAGAGGAGCTCTGGCTGTTCCTGTAGTAGTCACAAATTTCTTTCTGTCTACAGGTGGACACATATCCTTGTACTGTCCTCCTCCTCCTCCACCAAATACTGAAATACAGAGTCTGAAATGTGTTGGAGCAATTCCAGCTGGTTCTCAGGGAAGGCAGCAAGGGCTGGGACAGGCCCTGGGCACTTCTCTGGGCTTGTTTGTCAGACAGAGCTGGCAAAGCTCTTCTGTGGCTGAGCTGGGCTTAGCCAGAAACCTTGTGTTGGGGGTGGCTGTGAGTCATGGTCTCGCTGGCTGCTGAAATGCCATCATAGGACACGTACAAATTAGATCTATTGTGACAATGTTCTCCCCCCTCAAGTTTGCCAGTACCTGCTTTTGTGTGCTGGTGGGAGCAGTTCAGTGGTCACACCTGGTGCTGACCCTGGGCATGTCCTGTTCTCTGCTGCTTCTCCATCCCTGCTGCCTTATCTTGCATGCAAGAGACAAAATGAGGGGCGTGCAGTATTTACTTTTGATGTTGGTAGGGATTTATGCTCGCTTCGCTGGGATTGTACTGGGATGCAATGAACTGGCCTGCCTCATTGATTTTGACCCTCCTGATGGAGGGTCAAAAAACTGATTAACAGCTGTAGAGCTCAGGGGTAGAACAAGGCAAAGAAGGTGAAGTGGAATTATGGTGGAATGGGAGGTACAAGATGGTTACTGTGACAGCACCTGATGATCATGTGGGAGTGAGAAGACTGAATGCACTGTCTTGTGATTTGCTTTGAGAGCTGATTTTTTTTTTTTTTTTTTTTTTTTTCTTAACTGTAGTGAGGTTTTTGTTGTTTGCAGGAGGAGTAATTGAGTATATGGAGGCAAGTGGGGAGAAAGATAGGTGGTGGAAAACAGCAAGGCTGGGGCCAGTTAGTTGGATGCAAAGGATTTAGGGTTAAAGCAGATTTCTAAAAACTGCTGGGTAGTGTAGCTTCTTGACTCTTTGTGCTCATTTGGCTGCATCTACCCTAGAGCTACTTTTCAGTGACCCAGGGCCTCGCATACACTCAGTAACGCAAGTTTTATCAAATGTAGAGAGTTGCTGGTTTTTTTATGTTATTAAGTAACATTGCAAACAATTTAATTGCATCTGTATGAAGTTCTGTTTCTGAACCTTGCCACCCTTCTAAACTGCCTTGCTTATCTTGCAATCTAAGCTGTAATGGTCTTTATTGTGGGGATCCCCCTTTTTTTCCCTAACATGTTTATGAAGATAATATGTAATGGGGGTTTGGCTTTTTTCTGTGGCTGACCTGAAGTACTTTTGTGATTAGAAAGTGATTTTTTTGAGACAAGCTTTGTTACAGGGAGTAGAATGTGTCGGAGCTCAAAGTGATTTTCAAAAATCAAACAAACAAAAGCACCTACAATCAGATTAAAGAAAACAAACACACAAAAAGGATTAATTCTATCATCATGGTACAAAATTTTTTTAAAAAAAAGCAAAGCAGCAATGAAGTTTTATAATGCTTCATTCATACAGTTAGAATGAGGGAACTGCATAAATAATAGAGAAGTTTATATGACTATATAACTGTGGGAATATTACAGTTAGCTATTAAATTATTGGTAATGATCACAGTCTGATGCCTGGTTGAATACAGGTATTATAGAGAAGTGCTCAAATCTAGGGCAAGCTGAAGGCAGAGTAACAAAAGAGCCTGGAGGGCTGCACACTTGTGTGTTTGAGTGAATTACAACTTCCTTGCAACTTGTTTCTGTGTTTTGTTGTTCTCCTCCTCCTTTATTTGTATTGGAGTTTTACCAGCCTATAAAGACTTTTAAAAAAGTACACCTCTAAACAAGCTTAGGAAGACAAGACAAAGTAAGGATCAAACCAGCAAACATGGTGTGCCATTTGGAGTGCTTTGCTTTGCATGCTAGGGAGATTGTGGGGTTATAAAAGCCCAACTGCTGAATGGAGTGAGGGTCCCAAACACACAGGATGGTGTGTGGTGTTTCAGAATCTCAATCTATCCACTTTGGTGTAAAAACTTTTCTTCAAAGTTACTTATATTACATACTCATGTACTTATAATCATGAGTGTACTCACTATATAGATATTTTTTAAATACATGAAAGCAGTCATTGTTTAGTCAAACAGGAGGGGTAAGACACTTAAGAATTTGCTTTTTTCCCTTTGAATGTAAAGGCTTCAGCTTTAAAATGTTTTTGTCAAAGTAATGTGAAATTTTATTGAGCCTGTTGTAAGGTTGTTGCAGTAAGAGTCAGATGGCTTCATAACTGATAGTATAAAATGGGAGGGATGAATAGCAGACAAGCTGCTGTTGAGACCATGGATGAAACTGTGCACCTGCTCACACTTCAAGTTTAAGGTGTGATGCTTTGGTTGGGTGACCAATAACATTGTTAGTATAGTGTGTGCATCTGTTTTTAACCCTCAAATTGCTTTAAAATCAGCTAGTAAACGTGTATCGCTGACATTAAATATTTATGCAGGAATGCTGTGCTGCATGTGTTGCATCACAGTAATTGCAAAGCAGGAGTTGTGTCTTGTGGCTTCGTTTTTCTGGCTTGGGACTGTGTGATTTGCCAGTCAGTCTTGCACAGGAAGATAACTTGGAACTTACTGTACCCGTGGCCTCTATCTCAGCCTTCGCAGGATTTAAGCTTTAAATTCAACTAACAGTTACGTTGGTGACAAAAGCCATACTGGTGGTGGCAGCAATAGCAGAGTTCGTCATTGTACCATAGTACTTCAAGAAGTACAGATGGTGTTTTTGAGATGGGTACTGTGTAATTGCAGGCTAACTTCTGTACAGTGTATGCTGGCTTTGCTTAGAAGGTTTCTGGGAGTTTTATTATGATATCTTAGTGGGTGGTGGCATTTGAAGAACAAAAGAATGCAATCCTTCTGTCCAGCAGAGCTTTGGTAATTACTCCTCCACACACTTGAGCTTAAATCACTGAGCCCAGTGTTTTCCATTTGACCTGGCAGAAGCCTGCAAAGGATATGCACAGAAAGCTTGCTGAAAACTTCTTGAAAACAAGTGAGGGTGTAAACATGTAACCTTTTGCTGGCTTGCAAAATTGAATCAGTTACTACCCCTCAGCTGCTTGCCGCTGCCTAGTCCTCTTGCCACCACGTCTCCACTGGTGGTACACACTGGTGGTTTGTGTGAGCCTTCCTTAGCTCAGGTGGAGCTGAGTGATGTGCCTGTTAACGCAGCTATTACTTAACCCCTTCAGCTGATGTGTGGGCTGGTCCTCAGCCTCTGGTGGGGAACCGGGGCAGGTGGCTTGAGATGGTGTGCTTCATTTGGGAAAGGATGCGCACCTATCTTTTCACTGGTGTTGGATCTCTGCTTATGAGTGTGTATGTATGGTTACTTTTAGAGAGGGTTGGGACTTTTTTTTTTATGTGTGTTTAGCTGTGTGGGTCTTTTCTCCCTCTAGATAATGGTTCAGTTAGGCCATGTGCTTTGTCTCTTTTCCACATTCTTTTCTGTCCCTAGTCCCTTGATACACAGAAATGCTGTGCTGAACTGAAGAGCCCTCCCTCTGAGAGCTTTAATTCTGCTTCTGTGGCCCTAAGAAAGCAGGTTGATGCTGTTTGTTGCTTTGCTTTTTGTTCTTATCTGATTCCCATTGCTAGTTGGCAGCACAGCATGGTGACTCTGTGTTGCCATAGCTGCTGCGTGATGGTCCTCTGTAAACTGACCTCAGCCTTAGACTAGTTTAATAATCAGTTATTTTGCAGGTTCCAGTAGGTTCAATATTTAACAAAGGACATGATTTTACCTCACCCTTTTTCTTGCTGTGCTAACTGGTGAGGGAGGGGAAAAAGGTGGCCAATAATTTTAACAATAGTTTTAATGATGCACTTCTAGTAGCTGACAACCATGATGCAACGATTTTTTTTTTTTTAGTACAATCTTTGTAGGGTGTTATACGTACCAAAACAACTGATGTTGGCTTATCTATTGAAATATACTCTCTGGCCTTGTTGCAGTCTTGGCAACCTTAAACAAACACAGGGTGATTTGCAATTTGTAGCTGTTTAAAAGAGATGGCTAAAGATTGTGAAGTGGTGTGTAAGCTTTTAGCAGTAAGTGCAATTTAACTATTGGGACAAATTAACTTGAGGTATAGTAAGTCTGCAGTTAGCTGGAGGCTTTAAAGAGGATTGAGCTGGAGCATATGTTTTTTGGGGGGAGTTGGGTGGTTTTTTTTCTTCTGGTAAAGGGGTCTTTCATGAAAGTAGACTCATACTGTGGCAGCAGAGTAGGTAATTTTAAGATGGGTTTTCTGTAGTTTGAAAAATTTTGAGGCATGGCTGTAGCATTGTGCAGGAGAAGGAATAGTGTGGCACCCACTCATCAGGCTGAGCAGTGCGTGGTCCCCAGGGGCTGCAGTGCTGCTCCGGGACCCTGGGCTGGGTGCGCGCACCCGGGCTCTGTGCTGTGTCACTGTGCCAGGTCCTGCCTACCCAGCGCAGCCTTCCAGTGCCAAGCTGAGTAGGCATGTTTTGGTTTTTTTTTTTTTTTTTTGACTCTGATAACAGCAAGGGTGTTTCAGAAAGAGGGTTGCTTACTTTGGGTCCTTGGCAGGAGACAGGGGGAGTGGAGGGTTTAACGGGAGATGCATTTGTGTTGGATGTGTAACACTGTCCTCTCTCTGTAGTTGCTGTATTTATTCTTAAAAGACTAACTCCAGGCAGCACAAATGAGTCGAACTTCTTGTGTATATTTGTCAAAATGTCCTAATGGCCAAGAAGCTGCTTGCAGGAAGGTTCTCCCTGAGCTGGCTGCAGTCAGCTATATAGCCATAGGGAACAGACTTTTTTTTCTTCTTACTTTTAGGGTGCCTCTGATAGTTTCTTACTGATTTTTAGCTTTCTAGACTAGGAAAATACAGCCTGTTTAGCTTAGGGAGCTCTCTACAGTACTCTTGGTGTTCAAGGAAGGAATGTGGGGGGACTTGGGGCTCCTCATGCAGACTTTGCACAGATCCCTCTTTCCCTGGTGAGCAAAACTCCCCATCCCCAGCATGGTGACTGTGGCAAGTTGAAAGGACTTCGTTAACAGTTCCTGCAGAAGGCAGAGCAGCTCTGCACAATGCTGTGCCCCTTCTCTGCTCTCTGCGGCTTTTTGTTTTGGAAAAGGATGAATAAAATACACTGTTGCAAATGGGAAGGGAAGTAGGCTGGCTGGGTGGGAGAAATTTAATGCCAATTTTAAAAAGACCGGTAATAAATATGTATACTTGTGACAGCTCAGTGGCAGTACACAAATAAATAGTGTGCTCTGAATGGTAGGGCTGAAAAGTTAATGTCTTAGAGGGTGTTATCTGACCACCCATGCATTGTCACAGGGCATTAAAAACCCCAAACTTCCAGATGTTTGAAGCTGCAGTTGTTGGTGGCACTCTGCTAACTGCTAACGCCCCAGTCATCGCTCTGACTGCGCCACTGTTGAAATGTGCCTGTGATAAATTTAACTGTGATTTATCTCCCCTCCATCTCCCTCAGTGGTAGGAGATGAGGGTTTTAGCTTTCAGGATGAAGGCCATGGTTGCAGCACTAGGTGGTAGAGGCATCCTCAGCAAATGCCTGAAGGCTTTGGCAAGCAGAGGGCTGTGTGCTTGCTCCAGAGCTGCTCTCCAGGCTTCGTCGTGCACTGTGCTTCGCATCTGCCCAGCCTGAGGAAAACTCCAACCTCTGCACAGCCCTGCTTGGTCTGCGTGGGGAGAGCTGCTTCTGTTGCCTTAGTAAAGTCTGTTGCTGTTCAGATTATGTATATAGCACGTGTGTGTGTCTACATATGTGTATATGAAGTGGGCAGGATGGTTGCATCTAGAGCTTTTAGCCCCTCCTTCATCCCATTTTGTGGTACTTAAAGTTAGAAGGTGGTTAGTAGGTTAGTACTTTGCTGCTGTAGCTGGTGGACAGGGAGGAAGAGACTCCTTCCACGCAGGAGCTGTCTCCTGTGGGGCTCTGAGTATTTGATACATTGACATACAGGTTTTGGAGTGCTCTGAGTTGCTCTTCTGGTGTTAATAGGACCGTTCTTATTCTTTATCAGTGTTTATCCTGGATAGAGTTTGTTAGCAGAAATATGTTTAACTAACAAGCCAGAATGGATACCTATGGAAGTGTGTTCAAAATTAAACCACCTACATAACTGCAATTAAGAATCAAATCCTATAGGTTTCCCATTCCTCCCACCTACATCTTCTAGTTTGAATGGAATGTATCAGAAGACACTTTCTAAGGAAAAATTCATGTGCAATTTAGAAGGAAGCTTTGAGGTGTTTCTGTTTTTGGAGGCAACAAACTGACATTTACAAAATGAGTGACAGGAGAAGGTACAAGTAAATTGTCTTATTCATATGCTTGCCTAAGCCATTGCTTCCCAAGCTTTGGGTTGTGTCCTGGCACATGGAGGGCAGGGGAGCGAGATGTGTTTTGGGGGCAGTGCCTTTTCCTGCAGCAGTTCCCGATGCTGCAGCGTGTGCTGAAGGCAGCGCTCTGTCCTAGGTGGAGTTGCCCACCAGCAGCTCTCACAGCTGCTTCACCACCGGGCTGAACCCAGGGTCCCCAGTCTGTCCTGCTACAGCAGGGCAATGCCTGCTGCCAAGGCAAATGGTATTGAGAACTGTAAACCACCAGGAGGGCTGCTTGGAGAGGCCAGGGCAGCAGAAGTGATGGTCCCTCTCCTGTGCTTGGGTTTGCACACTGCCACTCGGGGTTCAGCGCAGGGCTCCTGCTGAAATACATGTTACGCCCCAGCATACAGACATACAAGTGTTGAGCTGTGCATCTATTATAGATTGATCAGGATTTATTTTATTAAAGGTGCCTGTGAATGGGCAGGAACCTTGTTTTGGAAGGCATGCTCAGCATCTTAAATGAGAAGCAAAATGCAGAAGGCTCCTACATCTCCTGTGGACCTGCTGTCACTCCTCTGGGCTGCTGGAAACAGGTGGCCCAGGGTGTTTTGTGAAAGGGGGGTACTGGTTGTGTGTCATGGTTGGGTTTCACAGGTATGACTAGAATGTAAACAACACCTTTGGAATAATAATGTGCTCTACAAGTTTTCTCAGTATTTACATTCAAAATAGTCCCTTCAGTATCTATACAAAAGAAAAAAGGGATTTCCTCCCCCTCCCCCCCCCGAGACAAAAGAGGAACTTTGGAAAAAGAGTAACTAAAACTGTGGAGATTCCTGAAAGGTGCCACAATTTATCTACAGTTGCTGCTGTTATTTCTTTGCAGGATGAGTCAGCTGGTTATTTGCAGCAGCCACAGAGTTTTACAAGAACCATGTGTGTCAAGTGCAGCATGGCTGAAGCACTGCGTGCTGGAAGGGTTTGCTGTTGGAGCTGCCTGCGTGAGCACTGAGAGAGTATCTGTGTGTTATCTGTACTGCACTGCTCCAACAGCTGCCATACTGAAAACTGTTCCTCCTCCACAGTAGCGAGGGCAGTTACTGTACTGCTATTTCCCTCTCCAGGAGAAAGCTTTATGCTGACGTGAACCTGTTGTGTGAAAAGAGGTTTTAGCATTTCTATTGAAACCTACTTGTTATCCATTTGAAGTTGCTTTGGGTTTCCTGGGGTTGAACTAGTGACCTGTTTCCATCAAAATGCAACAGGAACTTGAAACGCTACTTTCTGTTTAAGTCTGTCATTGCCTTTCCAGCATCCTTCTCCTTAACATTGCCCTCTAAGCTCTCTTGTTTGCTTGCTCAAGCAAGCATTGTGTGGTCTGCTAATTCAAAACATGTTTGTCAGGCCAGCAAAAAAAAGTCCTGTCATGTTGTTGTGGTGAAATAAAACATCCTGAACAAAATTATGGGGTGTTAATGTCCCCCAGCATGAGAAGCGCTTAACTAGAAGCCCGTTATAGCAGTGTTATAAAGGGTAGGGCTAGAGAGGTAGCACAGGAACCCGGCAAAAGTGTGCTGCTCCTCTAGGAAGGAGAAGGCTCTTGGCTTGTGTGTGATGGAAAAGGAAAGTGAAGGAGGAACTCTGTATCTCCTTGTTCTGCTCCCATAAGAATTTTCCTCCTCCATAAACCAAGCCTTTCTCTGTGGACTTGCCTGGAAGAGTAGAAGTTCAGAGCAGGGTTAACCAGGGCGTACTTGAAACAAAGCTACAAGGAGGGAGGCCGTGAAAAAGAAGCCAGTTTCCTCTTCTCAGAGTCAAGGCATTCAAGGCTCTTGGAAGGCTCCCAGAAGGCAAAGAAGAAATGGAAACCAATCTCATTCTAGACTGCCTTGCATACAGGGGATTTTTATAATTAAAGGATGTTGCCCTCCACTACCATTGTTGTTTGCCTCTGTGAACTTTAATTTTACTTTGAACCAGTGCTGACTTCATATGTGCTGGAGCTGTGATAGAGAAGTGATCTTAACTATTTATGAGCTTACCTTCAAATGAATAGATACAGTTCTCTGGGTTTTTTTCCCCCTCTTTTCCCCCCACCTCTATACTTTTTCACTTTACTGTTCCCTGCTGCGTGGACTGAGCTATTGATGGGTACTGTTTCTTGTAGGAAGTGTGGCATCCAGACCTTCTCTTCTACAAGGACTGAGTTGCCATCTAAGCTCCAGTCCTTTTGATAACTGTTAAACTAAGCTTGTCATGTGTTAAGCTTAGCCTTGTTCTTTACCATGCTTTGTAATACATGGGCAAGCATAAAACCACGTGATTTCTACTTACTAGACTTCTATTTAGGCTTCGCTCTACTTCTGTCTTCCCACTGTAGTTTCAGCTGGTCTGTTTGGCTGGTCTTTTTTATCTTGCACGATGATAAGAAGACTAGGCAGCCAGCCAGCTGCTGTTGAACTATAATAGAGCCAGTGGTATGTACAAAATTTGATTACTGCTCTCAACACCGGAGTGAATAAAAGAGAGCACATACTCCAGTCAGAGAGCTGCTAAATAAATGGCCTATTGAATTCAGTAGTAGTAGGAATAAGACCATCTTCTTCTCCTAATGAATGAAGTGGTTTATGGGTAGAGAGTGTGCTAGTGTGTTGAATTCTTGAGTTTATTTAAAAAAGCAAAGAAACTTCTTTTGCCTTCTTTGAAGATTACTTTCCCCAAAAGCTTCCATTTCTCTTTTGCTTATTAGCTCTTGTGGTTAATGTGTGGATTTCACACCCAGTACTTCAGATTTTGGCAGAGGCCATAGCTTCACTTTTTAAAATTTAGCTTAAAAAATATATTCCTGCCATCCTAAAGCTAACTTCTTTGCAGATGGGTTCTGACACGAAACTAATTAATGTTAATAATTCTATCTCCGTTTAGGCAAGAGATGCACTATGATTAAATTAAAGCCAAACAAATAAACCCACTTTATTAAGTTAATAAATATTCTCACTGTATATTCGTACTGAACTGTTCAATTTTCAAAGTAAAACTTGCTGTTAGATAAAAGCGGTTTCTCTCATGTACATGATGTAGTTGCTGGTAGCAGGCAGAGCTTGAGAGCTGAGGTTCTCTGAAAGATCTCTGGTGAATGAGTGGTTTCCCTCAGCCCCTCTAATGAAGATTGAGACTGATGGAGGCTCAGAGAGACTGGTGTTTTTCTAACTGCTCTCATTGACCACACACCTTTTCTTTGTTGAGGAATGGGAAATCCAGAAGTGTTGTAACAAACTAGCTAACTCCTGAAACTTGTATGTATCCTTCAGTCTTGGCAGGTGTCTGCTGGAGAGAGTCTTAATTTGTTTGTGTATGGGCCTTATCTTGGAGTGGCAGGGACCAAGGTGAGATGAGCTATTGGATCAACAGGGGAGCGCTATTAGGGAATGCAGACCAGTCTCGTCAAGACCTGAAAAAAGGGAGTTCAGGTGCTGTTGGTAAGACTTCTGGTGTATGTGCATGGCTGCCCACTAACTGTCATCGTATGCTTGGTAGAGTTGGCAATGACTTTTTGTTTTGTGCTTGTGAAGTGCTTGGCATAGTAAGGTTTATATTTGTATTTGCTATGGCAAAATATATCATTGTTTGTTTCTAAAATAGGAATCCTAGCTTTAAAATGTCATTACCTTTGCACCTTGCTCTTGTTTGCATGGTCCACAGAAATGTTTGGATACAAATGTCTGCTTTAGCCCTCCGAATGTATGGTTGTCTTCATTCGTGGAAATTAAACTTCTTTTGTTCCTTTTGTGTGCGTCTTTCAGGCTTCAGCTTTGAGGAATCCTTAAAACTGGAAGAACCCCCCCAATCCACAAAACAAAATAAGACCAACTCCTTCCCTCAATGAAATTTGAAGAAAAATCTTATCTTGATTCCCACCCTCCCTCCAGTGTCTGTCTGGTATGTGACACAGTAAACTGTCCCAACCGAATATTAATGAAGAGATGAGAGCTGTATTTAGAACAGTTGTCTGATAGCATAATACAAAGACAAATCAAATAGCATGTGTCTTTCTGCCTTTGAAACCAATTCTCTTGTGTACAGCTCCTCTAAGGTCACAGTGTCTGTACATCTGTGTTATAGTTAATCTCCTCTTGCATTACTTTTTTCTGACTATTGGAATTCTGTACAGTTCAATATCCTAAAGCGTGTAATCTGGAATTGCACGTCTTTCATAACTACAGGATTCGGAGTCCTCTCAATTTGATTATAAAGTTGGCAACAGGATGTTGAAGGTCAGGGGATTGGATTCGCCTTCTGTATCGGTGGTAAACACAGTTTAAAGGCCCGCTTGTAAAATAACTCTGATGCTATCATAGCCTTACATTATTAATCTTCTGCTTTATGGGCTGTGGTCTGTCTTGTTTGGAATTACTGCACGATGGAAATGGCATGCCTAATCAGAGCTTGTAATTTTTGACATGGAGGTTTTTGTAGAACTTCCTTTTTATGCTGAAATCTTGTGTTAAAATTTTCTTGTGCTCTTTTGAATGGTCATTAAAAGATGCGAATGCTCACTTTGCAGAGTTGTTCTGGTTTCACATTCTATTGAACGTGTGGAAAAAGTGTTATGTTAATACTGCAAGCTTTTTGCAAAGTAAATGCTAAATATATTTAGGATTTTTAAAATGAGTGCGGAATTTGTCCAGAGAGGTTGATTTGAACAGAAGATGAAAATTGCCACTTTCTTTCCTGTTTTCTGTGTGTAGAATTTAACTTGCTGGTGCTTTGAAAGCTGGAGTGTCCTTCTGTTTTCATAAGGAGTAGCAAAGCAGCGTATTCATCTGTTTTTAAAGAGAAAAAAAAAAAAAACCCTCAATTAGCTTGAAGTCTGTTACTTGTTTACATGCAGCCTTTTAAAAGGTTTGTTTCCTGAATGGTTTTGTCAGTCACTGTGTGGCTGAATGTGTCGAACCCTCTGAGGAAAACCAGTGCTTCCCTCCCCCTCGAATCCCAGCATGCAGTTCTTGCGTGGGTACTAGCGTGTACTTCCTCTGCATCTTCACTTTCCTGTTTTTCAAAGAGTGAGCTTGATCATGAGTGTTCAAACAGCCCAAAAAGTTGTGTGGAAAAAGTACAAGGTTGCTGTGCCTCAGGATACTGACAGGCAGACCTCTTACCTTCTGCCGGGTGAGTGCGTGCTTACCTATGCTTTCAAGGCTGGGCTGGATGAAAGGATCCAGCCATGTGGGTCTGTTTTTATCTTCTACACCTGATGCAAGCTGCTTTTCTTAACTTTGTTCAAGTTTACTGACTCTAACAGGAGCAGGTTGTGGAAGGCATGGCAGGAAACAGTCCAGGGAAAGGCTGTTTTCTGTGGCACTGCTCCATTGCAAATGCTGTGTGAGCCCTGGCTGTGTCACACCTGCAGCCGCAAGATCCTCTTTGTAACTAATGCTTGTGTCACGGGCTTCCCTTTCACCTATAACGTTGTCTTTTTCATGGCGTTAGTTTTATTGCTGTTCTGTCGGATTGAAAGTCTTAATGCCCCCAATTTTCTTGAATTATGCATTAAGTTACAGTGATTCTAGTCTTTAGTTGTGGTTTGATTCTCTACAGTTCTGCTTACTGTGTCTTCTGGGACTTTTGAATGTACATACTTATAGCAGTACCTTCACCCCTCACAGTTTTGTGTTTTTTCCACTTTGATGGTATCTCTTGAGAGCGATATTTCCTGTAATTTGGAAAGAATATGTTGGGGAGGGGTGCTTTGGTGGAGAAAAAATTGGGGATGTTTCTCTTTCCTTTTCTTTCTGCCATCCTTTCCTACCCATCCCAATTGAAATTTCATGGGTTGACTATAGTATTGTTTTGTGACCAGGGCCAAATAATATAGAGTGGCATGGAAAAGGCAGTTTGAGGATTCCTAGTACCTGTGAATCCGCCGTTTATATACAGTAATTGACAGATGGGGGCCGATTATTTTGTGAATTGGTGTCAGAACTTCGTGGATGCAGAAGCTGCTGATCAATAGAGAATTTGCTCCACTTGACTTGATTTTTGGTGTGTTTTTTTGGTACAAAGCTGGAGTCTGAATATGGGTTTTTAGAAAGAGAAAGAAAAATCCTCTTAAGATGTAGCAGCGTAATGGCTAACTTTAGAATAAATGATGGGCTGGGACTCTGATCTCATGGATGTTTGCTTCTAGAACAATAGGGTGGATTTGGATATATGCCAGTTTAGTTGAGAGCAGAAACTTTTCCTTTATGGCCCAGTCTGAACTCTGTTAAAAATGACAAAACTGTCAAGAAAACTCAGTAATGTGAGTGGAGTTGCTTTTGACTGATTCTGGAGACCTCACTAAATTACAGGTCGGAGAGATCTTGTGTTCTTCAAAATCTGCATGTATTCCACCTGCTAATGAGGTACAGCTGCAGTTGATCACTCTTGGAAAGTTAGAAGTAGGAGAAAATCAGTTTGCTTGGTTTTTTAACCTTGGCCATCGTTCAGGGAAAATGTTTATTCTGTC
>JANHGO010000073.1:13922136-13942137 GCA_024606505.1 Aquila spilogaster
CCTTTACTAGATCAGGTTGCCCAGAGCCCCGTCCAACCTGGTCTTGAATGCCTCCAAGGACGGGGCATCCACAACCTTCTTCAATTACTTTTCCCCAGAGCTCCCATTTCTTTCTTGCTTATCTGTTCTTGTGGTTAATGCATGGATTTCACGCCCAATATTTCAGATTTTGTCAGAGGCCATGGCCTCACTTTCTAAAATTCAGCATTTAAAAAGAAAATCCTTCCTCAAGCTAACTTTTTTGTAGATAATTTCTGATATGAAAATTCATATTGTGTGTTCTGTCTTTATATAGGCAAGACACGTTTTGTTTAAATTGAAGAGAAACTGTCCCCAAAGAACTTCTCCCCTCAATACGTTATTGAGGTAATAAATATTCTCGGTGTAAATTCTTATTGAAATGTTGGATTTTTGGAGTAAAACTTACAATTAGTTAAAAGCAATTTCTTTAATATGTGGTATGTAATTGGCAGTGGTAGTCAAAGGTCCAGAGTGCAGGTTGAATTGATGGCTTCCCTCAATGCCTCTAATATCTTAATGCTGAAGTTCAAAGAGGGATGGAGACTCAAGCATGATGTGGATCTAACTGCCCTCGCAGACTGCACTCCTTTGTTAAGGAGTGGGAAAACTTGAAGTGTTGTTTCAGAAGTTGACCATTCTGCTACTTAAACCTGGTGGAGGAGGTCTTAAGTTGGGTATGGCCTTGTGAGGGGAGGGACAGGGACAGTGTGCAGTTGTGAGATGATGTACGGGATTGACAGGAGGGCTTTCCTAGGGAATGCGTGGCTGTTAGTAATGCTTCTGGCATGCATGCATGGCTGGCTGCTAATTATTGTATACTTGGTAGAATTGGTGGTGTCTCTGTTTTGCGCTTTTTAAGTACGTTATAAAGTTTAGATTTGTATTTGCTATGGCAAAATAAATTATTTTTGGTTTGTCTCTAAAATAGGAATCCTAGATTTAAAACAACACTTTCATGGTTGCTCTTGCTTGCGTGTTCCATGGGAATGTTTGGACACAAAAGCCTGATTTAGCCCCATGAATGTATGATTGCCTTTATTCATGGAAACAAAACTCTTTTTGTATGCATTTTTCAGTCTCCAGCTTTGAGGAATTCTTAGAATTGGAGGTAAAGGGGGAAAAAAAAACACCCCACAAAACAAAGCAAGATTGATTCCTGCCCCCAGTGAATAAAAATCAAGGTTTTTCCTTTTATGTATTTTCATCCTCTGTCCCCCAGTAGTGTCAGTCAGGTATGTGATACAGTAAGCCATGTCACACAAGTTGCTTATGTGAACTGTTCTTATTGTGTAATACACTAATACAGGCAAATCAAATAGCATCTGCTTTTCTGCTGCAGAAATCAATTCATTTTTGTATAGCTACCCTCCAAATGTGATACGTGTGCTTCTGTGTTATGTTTAGTCTTCTCTTGCATTGCTTTTTTTCTGCTGCTGGAGTCCTGTGTAGCTCAATATCCTAACGTGTAGTTTGGAATGGCATGTCTTTCAAAACTTTAAAAGTCCTCTCCATTTGATTATAAAATTGACAACAGGATGTTGAAGGTTGAAGGATTAGATTCCCCTTCTGTACTGATGGTAAACGTAGTTTAAAGGCCCATTGTAAAATAACTCTGCTATCATAGCCTTACTTTATTAACCTCCTGCTTTGCTTGTTTGGAATTACCAGACGGTGGAACCTGCATACCTAATCAAAGTTTGTGGGCTTTTTTTTTTTGCCTTGATGTGGAGGTTTGCATAGAGCTTTTGTACTGAAGTCTTGTGCCAAAATTTTCTTGCGCCTTTTTGAAGTACTGTTGAATGACATGACTGCTCACCTTGCAGGTTGGTTGTGGTTTCATATTGTATCAAGTATGTGGAGAAAGTGCTAAGGTAATATTGCAAGTGTTTTGCAAAGTAAATGCTAAAATTTTCAGGATTCTTAAAATAAATATTCTGTTTGGCAGGTCAGTTTGATTAGAACATAAAAAGAAAGTCGCCACCTTCTTTCCTGTTTTCTGGATGTAGGCTGTAACTTGCCAATGTTTGAAAGCTTGAGTGTTCTTCTGTTTTCATAAGGAACAGCAAAGCAGTGCTTTTGCTTGTTTTTAAAGAGGAAAAACTTTAATTTGGTTGAAACTTGTTACTTGTTTATGCACTTTTTTTTTAAAGAAAGGTTTGTTTCCTGTTTGATTTGTCAGTCGCCGTGTAACTGAACGTGTCAAACCCTCTGAGGAAAACCAATGCTTCCCTCCCCCTCAGATCCCAGCATGCTGTTCTTGTTGTGGGTATTAGTGTGCGCTTCCTCTCCATCTTCACTTTCCTGTTATTCAAAGAGTGAACTTCATCATGAGTGTTCAAACAGCCAAAAACGTTGCATGGAAAAAGTACAAAGTTGCTGTGCTTCAGGACACTGCCATGCAGAGCTGTTACCCTCCGCTAGGTAAGAACGTGCTTAAATGTATTTTCAAGGCTGTACTGGGTAAAAGCACCAGCCACATGGGTCTGTTCTTGTCTTCTGTACAGGCTGCTTTTACTGACTTTGTTCAGGTTTGCTGGATGTAGCAGGAGCAGGTAGTGGAAGGCATGACAGAAAACAGTTCAAGGGAAAGACCTTTTATAGTCTGTTTTGGTTTTGGGTGCTGCTCCGCTGCAAGCACTGAGAACCATGGCTGTTCAACAGCTACTGCTGCAGGACCTGCTCCTTAATGCTTGTCACGGCTTTTCCTTTCATGTATGAAATGCTATTTCTTCAACCAATTCAACTCTTCGTACTTGAAAGACTTAGTGCCTGCACTTTTCATAAACTATACATTGTTGTGGTGATTTCAGTATTGATTATGATTTTATTCTGTGTACTTCTGCTTAATGTGTATTCTGGGACTTTTGATGCTACATACTTAAAACAATTCCTTCAACCCTGAGGTTTTTTTTCTTTTAATTTTGATGGTATCTCAAGGGAACAATATTTCCTGCAACGTGGAAGGAATATTTTTTTGGGCCAGGGTGCCAAAGAGGAGAAAAAATTGGGAGTGTTTCCCTTTTCTTTCGGCCATCCTGTCCCACCCATCCCTACTGAAATTTCGCAGGTTAACTATTGCATTATTCTATAACTAGGCTGACATGGCAGAAGTGAATTTGAGGATTCCTAATACTTGAAAATATGCATTTTAGAGGCAGTAGTTGTCAGATGAGAGCTGATTGTTTTCTGAATTGATGTTAGGACTATGCAGATGTAGAACTGACCAACCCACAGAGACTACGGTCAGTTTCATTTGACTTGAATTTGGACATGATGTATGTAGCTATTCAAAAGCTGGAGTCTGAAGTTTTTTTTTACAGCAAAAAAAGAAAAACTTATTGAGACATAGCGGCAAAATGGCTAATTTTAAATAAATAAAATGATGGGCTGAGGCTCTGGTCTTACGTGAGCTTGCTTTTATAACAGTGAAGTGTGTTTGGATTTACGCCACTTGAGCTGAGATCAGAAACTTTTCCTTTATGGCCCAATCTGAACTGTTAGAACTGTTGAAAATGTTGAGCAAACTCAGAGACTCTGGAGAACTTGTTACATTGCAGGTCAGATATCTGATGTTCTTCAAAGTCTGCACGTGTTCATCCTGCTAAGGAGGTTCAATTTCAGTTGATTCCTTTAGTATGCAAGTAAGATGAACTGATGATTTTGTGCATGTTTGATTTCTTTGATGGTGCCTGTCCTAACTGGGGCTAGGCTGGTGTGCGAAACTGTGTTAAGGGCAACTACTCATTTGTTGATGTGCTTTATATGCTTGAGCAGGAAGTGCTTAGTGTCTGTTTCTTAAGGCCAGTGTAACTCCCTATGAGCTGAGAGCCCACTGTTTTTAAAAGCGTATATGTCATGGCTGGTATATTGCAACTGTAATTCTCTTTTTGTCATCAAACATTAGGACTTTTTCTAAGAAATTTCCTGTACTGCGATGTTGTGAACTTTTCATGAAGTGTAGGGCCGTGGATTTGCTTTCTGGGAGACTGATATTCTCAAATTCACTGTTGTCTGTTCACTCTCAAACACTTCTTCCACTACGTATTTGGAGGCTTTGACGGATTTGTGACTTTATACAATTGAGAATTTAACAGAGAAGAAGAGAGCAAAAAATCTGAAAGGTAGAAGGAGAGAGGCATGGAAGCAAAGAGTAGAGAAGAAAAAACTGAAAGTGAAAGGTGAAATCTCAGTGCAGGGTCAAGAAGTGATTTTTCTCAATGTAAGAGAAGATAGAGTTTTTAATAATTCAGTACTAGATATGGGGGGGAAAAAGAGGGTAAAAAAGTTGCTAGTGGTGTAGCTGTTTCTTCTTCACACTCATCAGCATTCACATAAATCCAGAATGTAAATAACAGGGAGATGTTTGGAGAAGTTTATGAAGCACCTTGTGTGCAGGCAGCTCTTTGGCCAGAAGGTTTAGGGGTTATTTATTAGCTTGTAAATTTTGCAGTTTTGGCAGAGGTGCAGCTCTGGTCTTGTTGGTGTGTTTGTTCAAATGCTATGGATTTCCTGAACTGCAAGAAACACAGCTGTGTGAGAACTGGTGGGGGCTGGGAGCAGGGAGCTTGGAGCTCGTACCTGGGAAAATGTGTGAATGTAAATGAGTTAGTTCAGGTGAAGCCTCACTGGATAAGTTTTCTGTCCTCTGAAGCCTGAACACCGTAGAAAAAAAGGTGGGGGGAGGCTTTCTCCCCCCACTCCAAACCTGACATATGCATAAGAGACTTTCATTTTTCTGAGTAGGCTTGAACCTACTCATGCTTTCTTAGTTGCATGGCCAGTATTAACAACTTCCTACTGTTCTCCTGTCCCCTTGTTTATGTAAGCATAGCTTATCCAAACTGAGATTGTCATAAGGCAATCTGCCCTTGTCCTTTGCATGGGAGTGACTTGCCTCATATTGCAATTTGTCAAAATCTGAAGAACTTCTGATGTGGCCTCTTACTTGTGAAGTAGTATAAAATGCTTTGGAAAACAATGCAGGAAATACTGCAGGGAAAACTGTAGCATCAGCTCTTTAAAATCAGCATGTTATGTTTGAGTTGAAGACATACTAAATATTAATTTAGCTCCTGTAATGAGTTGTCCTTATTTATGTATTAAGGTTCGATCTCCTAAAAACCTGGAAAGCTCTCAGGTCAGTGCTGTGAGTGTGGTGGCACTTGTGGTGCCCAGCTCTGGCCACAGCTGGATCTCCACCTGAGGGGACATAAGCACAGCTCTCCTGTTCTTTGCTGTTCCATCCCACGGAAAAGGGCTTATATTCTTTCAGGGAAAACTTCTGAAACTGTCCAAGGAAAACTATTGGGCTACACTGTATTTGTATTTATATATATTTATATATACATACCCTACCTAGCAGCATTTTCTGTCATTTTTCTTTTTAAATTATTTTTTCCTACCTTAGTTGCGTCATTATTGAGGTGAATGTAACCCTGCCACCTGAAGGGGAGATTCCTTACCCCCTATTAAGGAGGTAGAAAGAAGGCTTTAGAAGCCTTCTAAAGGGGATTGCCCTGTGGCTCAGCTTCCACAAAATGCCAACTCTTGAGACCAATGTAGCACTCTGCAGTAACTGAATAACCCTTGTTACTTCTTGTTCATAAAGTTGTGAACAGAAGTAAGAGATCAGTTTATACTTTGTGCGAGCTAATGGTTGTTCAGTACTCCCCACTCTGTTATCTTTTCATAGGAGTTTAACAGTAGTTCTGCAGTGCTTGGTGGTGGTGTTTTTTTTGTTTTGTTTTTAATCATGCATTTAGCTTCTGTTAACAGTTGGGTATCCCTTCTTGCTTCCATAGTCTCCCTTTGGAAATCCTAGGAATGCTAGATTATGAATTAATAGCTTCCTGTCAGGTGGGAAGGAATTTATGTGTTCTCACAAGATACATGCACTGATAGCAGCTTGAAATCGTTTTATCATGAGGCCATAAGCTGATACAATAGTAAAAATAATATTTACTGTATTGCTCATGTTACCATGAGCAGTTGTGAAGCCCTGGGTTGGTTAGTTTGCTTAGCAGAGTTATGCTGGAGGATCAAATTTGTTTCATTTAAAACAACTCTGGCTCTTGAACACATGGAAACTGTATATTTCTTTCTTGGCAACAGACGATGCTGAATGCGTTTTGAAATACAGCGTAGTTTTAGATGAAGCACACAAGAACAGATAGTTTTCATATTACATAGTTATATTTTGAGTTTCCACATGAACTATTTTTAAGGACTTTTTTTTAGCTCTCTTCTTCCCATGTATGTTGAATTACTGCATGCATATGCATGCTGAAAAAGTGGATAACATGTTCTGTTTTTCCGTAACTCGGTCACTTCTCCAAGCCATTTGCAGTTGGATGAAGTCCGTGCCCCTTTGCATTGTCGGATGCAGCAGTACCCATGACTCACTCTTGCCGTATGGAGAAATGTTCTCTCTTACTGGTGAATAATCAGATGTTGGTTCACTTTTATGTTTTCACTGAAATGTTCTGACCCTTAACTGGAGGGCTCCGTATGCTTCCTGTTCTGGTCCCTTATGAATAGGCAGGAATTGGCAAGAATATGCTCTGCTATGTGACCTAATTTGTGCAGCGTCTGGGTGGAGTGCATTGTGATCATCACCGAACAGGCGGCTGAGAAAGCAAGCCTGAGCAGTTCCCTCACTGACCCTTCCAGCAGAGAAACGTGCACTTGTTTTACAAGGGCAGAAAGGAATTGTGATCTGACACTAGTTACGCTCCAAGATGAAGCTTATCTGAGCATTCAGAAGAGCTGCAAAAAGAGCAGTTGAAAGGCTCTCTTCTGAAATTCAGAAGCAGAGGGGTGGTGGCTGAGCCTGTTCAGTGTGGAGCAACAGCCTGCAGCTTTCCCTTCTACCCAGCCTAAGCCTGGCATGGAGCAGCGCTCTCTGATGACTTCATGTAGAATTTGGCATTCAATATCATCTCTATGGATTACAGCAGGAGGTTTATAGCTGTCTTTTTCTAATTGTGGATTTCATAATGAGCCTATGAAATCTCTTTTTTTATTGCTGTAAATTTTTATTCAGGCTTGCTTAGCTGTTCTGGGTGTGATTAACTTGAAATTAGGGCCTGAGATGTGCTAACTTACAGCTTGTAGATGCAATGTTATGTTTTATGCCTGGAATGCAAAGTGGGCTGGGCAGATACTGGAACTGTGACCATCTTAGCAAAAGATCACATACTTTCCATTGCTCTAGTAAGCTATCTAAAGGGGGAAAACATTGAGGTTTTTAGCTAAGGCTGACTTTGTAAGGAGACAAGTATGTGTGGGATGATCTGACAGGTCCTGTCCCTGTGTGTCCCTGCTTGTGTTGGTGGCTGGTTTGAGCCTGGCACTTTAGTGGGTCTGAGTCTGAGCTGTGCATCCATCGTCACACTAGGGCTTCAAGGTTACCTTCCTTGGATGGAGAGAAAATCATGCTGTGTTTCATGGCTTGCTGGAGCAGAGCCTGTACTATCACTTATTACATTTTCTTTCAGAGGTACTGTTCTAGTATGGGAAAAGTATCACTCAATCACTTTAAGCTTAGGATTGTTTTAAAAGGTCCTTAGCTGGTTTAGTATGCTGCAACACAGAATACTTTTAAAGCAATTCACACAACACACTGTGCAGACTACTGAAATCAATTTATGTCCCAAACTATAGTAAAACTTATGTTTACTTGGCCTTTGTGACCTAAGTCTCTTTATATAAAAGGGAAATATATTTTTCCACTGCAGTTTTCAAGGTAGCAAAGTGATAATGAAGTCTGTACTTTCTGAAAGAAGAACAAGTCCCCCCCCCCCAATAAAGAACTGATGAAACTATATTACCAATGCAAATCTATGCAAATTTTTGTTGAATTTGTCAGATGTACCACTTTGTGAAACG
Source organism: Aquila spilogaster (assembly GCA_024606505.1). Lineage (NCBI taxonomy): Eukaryota > Metazoa > Chordata > Aves > Accipitriformes > Accipitridae > Aquila > Aquila spilogaster. The sequence continues at coordinate 13,930,045 of JANHGO010000073.1, forward strand.
TTCGTTGCTGCTTCTCCATTTCTAACCCAGAAAGCAAATAAATAAGATTGTGGTCTTTCTAGCAGCTGAAATGAAAACCTGGAATTGAATATTTGAAAATAAATCTGTGTAACTAAGTAACATTCATTTTATTTTTTCTGATATTCTGTCGTGGAGGTCTTGAATTGTTTTTTTTGACCAAATAACTTGCTATGAATTCTTTAGTAGTTTTCAGTTCGATGAATGTGTTTTAAGATTTATTTTGCTTATGATAAATTGAGATTCAGGATTATACTCTTGAATTCTCAGCATTTTGCAAAAGAAAAGTGGAAAATACTGTCAGTTGATGTCTCACCATCATTCCTGTATCTATTTTCTTAAAATCTCATGTCAGTGTTTCTTATCTAGTCTACAAGGAATAAATAGCTTTGGGGAGGGGGGGAGGGGGGAGGTTCCCGATAGGTATTGGGACTTTCACAGATAACTTTCCTGTAGGGACATGTCTCAATCTTTTCTTTAGTGGCCTTGAGTCATCCACAGTGACCAAGCTCATTTAATGGTTTAATAAAAGTGAGAGAAAATGTTATCAGTGAACTTAAACTTGAATGATGACTCGCTCACAGTGTACTTTGTTTGACAGTTAAATAGAAGTGAAGTGGTTTTTTAACTCCCCACCTGTAGACAGAGCTGATTGTGCCAAAGTTATTGTTAGCAGCAAGGGTTGCATGTAATACTAGTGCAGAATCAAACCAATTGCATTCTCTCTCCTATGGTTTTAGGTGTCTGATATGATTTCATTCCTGTCTTTGGTATAATCAAGTGGTATACTCTTGAAAAAAGAAAATAATAGATTGATCTGTTATTTCCTTTTCAATATACTGTGCCAGCCTTCTATTGGAAATGTATTAATTTTTGAATAACTTATCCAAGATTTTAACCAAGTCTCTTTTGCTGTTTTTGCAATTGAAAGGGAAACCAAAACACTACTACACAACTATGATATGTAGTTCTTCTGTGATATTTCACTTTGGCAACAGATGAATATCAGAAAACAGTGATGTTTAAATTCATTGTTAGCATCAAATGATTTATATGAATGATAGCATGGAATACTATAATGCACTTCTTTTGTGTGTAGAACATTCATCTTATCTCTGTGGGATATTTTTCTTAAATTTCTTAGCAGTAAAAATAGCTTCAGAAGTGGTATTCTCAAGAGTTGAGCTGGAATTATTTTATGGTCAGGTAAACGGTTATGCTGTCTTATCTGCCATTCTTCATTGAGCTATGGAAAAACATTTTTCTGTATGAAGGGCAGAAAGGATGCCTTATGGCAGTTGATAATGTCTTTTTTTTAAACGCAGAACAGCTTTGTTGTTCAGCCTCTGTGCTGGGTTGACCTGGCTGACTGTCAGGTGCCCTCCCAGCTGTGCTCTCATTCCCCCTCTACAGCAGGACTGAAGGAAGAAAAAAGATAGAAAAGCTTGTGAGTTGAAATATGGGCGAGGAATTTGCTTGCCAGTTACCATTGAGAGCAAAGCAGACTTGACTGGAGGAAAAGTTTTTTCATTAGCAATGAATTAAATTAGAATTGGATAAGTGAGAAATGAAACTTAGAACACCTCTCTATACCTTACTCCTCCTTGCTGGACTCAGCTTTACTGCACTCCTTTCCTCCTGACTGCTCTACCCTTTGAACAGTGCAGGGTGATGGGGAATGGGGGATGTGATCAGTTCACAGCAGCTCCTCTCTGTCACTCCTTTCTCATAGTTTCCTGCTCCAGCAAGCATTTCTTCTGTGAGATGCAGTCTCTCTGGGCATAGCCATCATGTTCCCTGTGAAGTCTTTTTACTCAGGGGGACAGCATCTTTCACCAGTCTTCTGTGTGGGCTGCAGGGGAGCTTCCACTTGGTGTCTAGAGCACCTCCTGCCCTCCTTCTGCACTGACCTTGGTGTCCCTAGGGCTGTTTCAATTTCATTTCTTACTTCTTTCTGTGCTTTGCAATGTTTTGTCCCCTCTTAAGTATGTTTCCCAGGTGTCCAACCGGGTTGCTTGCTGGGTCAAGCAATGCTCAGCACAGGTCAGCCTGGCCAATCCTTGCAGAGGAGCCCAGCAACCCCCTGCCAGCCCCTGGGCACTTGCACTCCAGGCCAATCCATCCCTTCTCTCTAGGGATTATGGCTTGGCTTGTAGGTGTGAAGGACGTAAATGTTCCATTGATTTTAACCCCTGACAGCTTGTTCTACTGTGATGTGGGCCCACTGGAGATTTTCCTTGTAATAAGTACAGGGGAGAAAAAATCCTTTCTGGACCTTCAGCCTGTTGGCATACCAGGTAATGAGAGCTGTGCACCTTCTAGGTAGATGAGAGCTGTTCTGGCAAATGCATCTTTCTTACACTTCAGTGGCAAGTGGTATTCTTTAATATATGCTTTCCAAGAAGCCTCAGCTGTGGCGCACAGATGAAACCCAATGTTTCTCTCCGAAAATGACCCAAATGTTTGCAAATTACAGTGTAAATATTAAATAAATGCAGAGACATACATAACCCCTAAACTTTTATTGCGGACCACTTTCAAGCTTGCAAGTGGAGTAAACATCTTGAGTAGGAGCTGAATAATGTGTGAACAGAAATGTAGGGAGCATGAGTCCCAGGGCAGTGTCTTTAAACAGTGCCTGAGTCAGGTGCATCCAGGTGAAGTAAAGCAGAAATCTCCTTTACTACTCCAGGTATAGCTCCTGCGCAGCAAAAAACAGAAATCATATTTTGTGTTGCTGCTTCTGTAGGCTCTTCGTTTTGATGTAGTGTATATAGGAGGCTGCGTGTGCATGTAAAGCTTTTTTGTGTCTACTTTTGACTGGCTGACTTCCTGTTTGAAAACAACTTTTGGTTCATTGAAGCAGTGAATTTGTGAACAGACTGCTCATTTGATGTATCTTGATAGTAAAGTTTTTAGGAGTTTGTCTTTTAATATATTACGGGAATTTGAAGACCGGTGGGAATGAAAAAGCCTGCATATTTAAAGTATTTCTTTAAATAGAGTTGGTTTTTATTTATGAGAAAAGCTGGCTTTTCTTGGCAGGTGTGTGCAGCCAACCCTGAGCAAGAGCATGAGCTTAAAACCTGTTATCCAAAAATTTCCAGATAGTAAAAATGGGCTCTTATTCTGAAATAAACTTAAACAGATTGGAAAATAATTCAAAATATGATTCAACAAATATATTAATACTGGTGGGAGAAAGGTTTATCTGATACTTAGTGTTTTCATGTACCTTCCTTTATGGTGTATGATTCTAAAAAACAACAAAAACTGAACCTATTTAGAGGCAAGCAGACTGGTGTTAAATATTTGGCAGTCTTCAAAATAGTAGTGATCAGCTGCTAAGCAGGTGAAATGTTATGCTGTACTGTGTTTAATCACTGTATTATTATTTTTAATGGCCTCAAATAAAGTAGCCTGCAGGAGCAGTAGGACTGGTTTACACCCAAGGATATACAGGACAAGCAGATGCTTTCCAGCCCTCTTGCTGATATCTTGTGGCATGCATTATTCCTTCTCACTGCCTTTTGCAGTGGGTCCCCATTGCAGTGTGCCCAAATTATGAGCTCTGAAGCTGGCCCTATCTAGAGTGATACAGGGTGAGTTAGGTCACAGTGACAGAACTTTTGTATTCTTATGATAGTGTTGTCCTAGCAAATATTCTTGAACATTATACAGTCGTCACTGGCAAATAATTAGCTATTGTTTTGACAGTGTTAAAGCACTCTTTATCTGTAAGATAGGAGACATTTGGCTAGCCTAAAAAAAATCACTGTAGCTATTCAAAATAAAACAAAAGGCAAGCGTATTCTTTTGTGTACACAAATTATTGGTGTCTAGAGGAATTTTAGGAAAATAAATTTTCTTCAGCAGATCTGTAGTTTATCATGCAGGCCTGCCCTATCCACGTATCCCAATTCAATTACAAGTCACGTGTTGCAATATGAATAAATCTGGATTCACCATCTTTTTCATAGTGTAGTCCATGGGATCACATCAGATGTGGCTAGAGTTGGTAGAAGTCCTTGTAAAATGGTTCAGTCTAGAAAGCAACAGGTTTTGTGGGAAAAGATTTGTTATTTTAGCAGTAACTCATGAAAACTTTTGAAACAACTAGATCATCTGATTGACTTGTTTTATTATTGGTTGCCTTACAATGGAAGAATACTCTTTTGTTTAATAAATCTTGGAAACTTTTTTTCTCCATCTCTGTATATTCATTCGCCTAGGGTATTTTTGTGCTAGCAAAAGTAAATTATTGAGCCTTTACCTTTGTGAGAAACGCAAGCCAAATATATAATGGAGGAAGAGCTGAAACGAAGTTTCAATTTGGTGACTTATGTTATCAAATAAATATCCTTGAGTGGAAAAGCTCCTTGGTGTAAGTGATGTTTTTTAAAAACTTTCCTCAAGAGTGATATTGCTAACGGCTGCATATGGTGTTTTTTCTTGTGATCTCTATTTTTCCTCCTGTTCAGATGTGTTGAAGTAACTCTTTGAATCTCTTTAATAAGTATCTTCAGTTTCTCAGGCTCTCATTTCATCCACTCTTTCCTCATACAATAGCATTATATTTCTGTATTTATTGGATAATTCTGTAAAATAGTGTGTCTAAATTTGTTTCCATCTTACTCCCTCCCTATATTCTTTTCTACTGTTCTATGGTTTGGAGACTGACATAATCCAGGAGCTAGATGATGGACTTGAAATTGGGCCGGAGGTGATGTGTTCATATCTACATTACCACATCTTGTTTCATCCTTACTCACTCTTAAAGTTCTGTAATTCCCTCTCTATGCCTAATGGGTGTTTTCACATGGTGCTTTCTTGTATGTGTCTCTTTCACTCTGCTCGTAGAAGAATTCATTCTGTTCTGGAAAGACCCTATTTTCCCTCCTTCCCTAGGCAGTATAGCCTGGCAGCTGGAGTTCTTTGTCATCTTCTAATGCTCCCTTACTGATCCCAAATTACATTGTGCATTTGGAGGGCGGAAAGGCTGTAGTCACCCTTCGCTGCTGTTCCTTTCTTTCTATAGCTGTATAAAGACTTGGGGAATAATAGAGAAGCATTGTGACATGAATAGAAGAAATGGAACAATGTGACTCTGATTATAGACAAGACTAGAGCTTCTGAGCTTTTATTTATTTAGCCTTTGGTGAGTTGTTATTTTTTTATTGTATACTTATCTCTGCAGGACTGCACAGAAGCCTCTTGCATATAGAGGACTGTAATTAAATACACCAAAATTCAAACTGGCGTAATAGCTTGCAAAGTCAGTACTTGATCACACTAATTCTTTTGAGAGCAGAATTCTTGCCATATATTCCTTTTTTTAGTCTCTTTAGAGGTCTTCTCTTTGACATCCTGGCGATCCTTACTTTTCAGTCTTTTCTTTCACTCTTGATTTTTTCACTTGTCGACTTAAACATCTGGGAGTTGTTTGAATAAACAGAAGTTCACATAAGTGTTCTTCTGCAGTCAGTAATGCCAGTCCATAGCCAAGCTGTGTAATTTTGAGGGGAAATGATAGCAGCATTTAGTAATATAACTGTACAACAAGGGGTAGGCCGTATTGCTTCTGATCACTTGATTTACTCTTCAGGAGAGAATTTTAGTTTGCAAACATTATGAACAGTGATAATGTTTCTTGTGCTGTCTGAGCAAATAGTGGGTAGTTCACTGTGAGTATTCAAAGAGCCACTGGTCCTGCTCTGCCAACTCACTGAATGTGTAGTTGCAGGAATTCCTTCCTAGCTGCTTTTAGGTGATAAGCTTCATGAGTATTTGGATCTTCTAATGATTCTGCTTCTGTCCCAGGTTGGTCATATCTGTCAGCAGGGGAAATAAGAGCAGCGTACTGCAGCCTATTCTGATGTTTCAGACAGCTGTGTGTATGAGTTCACATGCTCATTATGACTGTTCAGCAGCTTTGCTTGTGTGCTATGGTTAACAAAATATTTTAACTTTCACGAGTACCTTAGCAAAACAGTAGTGTGAAAAATCAGAAGTGGTGGCTGGCACTTAATTACAGATCTTCAGATGTGAAGATCTGCTTTGCAGTGTGTTAGTTATGTTGTGTTATAGACAAACTGTATGTATGTTTGTTTTTTTAACAAAAGAAAAAATCTTGAAAACAAATGAACTCCAAACACAGCTGATTTTTGTGGTTGCTGTTTGGGACTGTTTTCTGAAGTAACAAACAACTGAAGAAGAATCTTAGAATGGCCGTTTAGTGTTAAGGCATTCAAAGCTTTCAGCTGAATTTGTACTATAATATTTAAGATAATATGGTAAAGTGGAACAATTCAAAAGAGCTATGTAGGTGAAAAATGGAATCTAACTAAATTTTAGTCTTCATAACACTGTTAAGTGTCATAAATGCTTGACAATCACCAAGTAGCCAGACATTCTTACTACTGTGCTTTGTAGTTTGTCATAGGTTAAGTGCATCATTTTGTTGAGACTTTGAAATTTGAAAATCTTATAAATGTCAGTGAAGTTAATTTGTTACAGTAGCTTTCTCATTCAGAAGTGTAAATACATGTTAAATGGAAAGCAGTTAAATAGAAAGTCTCTCTTTTCCTCATTTGGAAACCACATAAAAGTGATTCTCCTTACTTTGATAAAGAGCCAGTCCTTTTGCGTGCTTCTGAGATTGTATGCCTGTTTTTTTTTCCCTGTGTCCTCTCCCTCTCTTATTTGCCCCTTCACCTCTGGATGAATAAACATTAATCCAAACCCTTGACAACCTACTCAAACGTGATCTGGCTTTGCTTCACCACTGCTGTTTGTTGTTCAGGAATGCACCCATGGTTGTCTGATAGGCCTGGTCTTTGGCTCCGCTAAGATGTGCAACTCTTGTTTTAGCAATGTTTATTCCATTTATTTCTGGAGGGGGGTTTCCTGGAGATGTATATATATAGAGAGAGAGAGATTTTTTTTTCCCAGTAATATTTGTTTGTAGTAAGAAATTTTATTTGTTGCTACTTGCAAATAATATATATATATTTTTTGGAGGATGTAGTGAGGGTGGTGGTGTGAAGGCTTCTGAAGAAATTCTCCCTTGCATTCTGTGAGTCAGCAACAGTGATGCCATCCTGGCTTCTTTTCAGATTTTAAATACTGATCTTGTTTTTAATCCAGTACCACTCTGGAAAGGCATAAATAATTTTGTTGATTAAAATATCTCAGGCAAAATGCTCTCAATTTCAAGATAAGGTTTTGAATTGAACAAATTGCCATTTTATATTGCATCATTGTCAACTATGGAGGTTGCATTGTATATTTTTTTTCTACTCTGCTGTAGAGCCTCCCTTGCTCCCTGGCAGTAAGAGGTAATCTGTCATGCAGTTGTATTCTTCTCCTCAAAATAAATGAATTAAGCCAGTGAAAGCTGTTTTTCCTTGACACAGATTTGGCTGTTAGAGATTTGTGATAACTGATGTCCATGTGTGTTTTCCATAAACCAAACCACCAAAGTTTTGGTAGTGCCACCAAAACTTAGCTGTGTATGTCGGTACTTAGGTGCTGACTTATGCCCATCGATGGTTAAAAACCTATGTTGAAAACTAGTTTTCATTGCAGAGGTCATTCAAAGATACAAGTTTTTGTAGAAGTAATTCCTTCTTTAGGAAAATTCCTAGGTAGAGTTCAGAACATTGCTGTCTAGGTTAGGTAGCAAAGTTGCATTGCAGGCCTGTTCTTAGAAGGTCTTGACTGCTATTGCCAAAGTAGTCTTATAATAATTTTCTGCTGGCAGTTTGAACATTGGAATTGGTGCAATGGGACTGTTTATTCCACTTGCATCTCTTCAAACCACGTGCTCTGATTCACTATTCCTCTTGAATTTAGGCGAGGTGCTCAAGGGACAATGTTCCTGGAAGGAGCACTTTTCCAGGCATAGCAAAAGCTCCCTTCAGCCTGGTGTGGTACCTGTGGTAGCGTCCACAGGTAGATGCCATATGCTTATACTTCTTCTGTAATTAAATCTTCAGCAGTGCTTCGTCTAATATACCTTACTTCTCAGTGGTTTGCATTTCTTCATCCATAATTTATAACCACAATTTTGTGGACTCTTAATTCCACACGCTTATCTCTCAGCTTTTTAAGCTCATTTATATTAGTGCCCTCATTTGTCTTGCTTTCAGTGGTCTTTACTGTCATTAATTTTGGTATTTAGGCTGCAAGCTTCAGCCTTGCTGAGGTGAGGGAACCTTCTGCTGCAGTCAGTGGGTGAAAGAGAGAGCTGGGGATGCTAAGCTCTGGAGCTGAGTCTGCTTGGCAGCTGTCTCCAGGTGAGGTCTGAATCCTGAGCCTGCATGGTATAGGACTGCTTAACACCCATGAAGATGTGCAAAAGCTGGAAAATGCACTCAGAAGAGCATTGCGCCTGTGCGTATAACTGATCTATTGGAGTTGTTGCTGGAGGCAGTAGTAGTAATCTGATTTGTAATTGCCTGCTTTCATTAGGTTAGCTTGCTTTCCATGTAGTCTGTTTCTAGATAGGTAAAGGTGAAACATCTGTTCCAAATTTTACATGCCCTAACAAAACCTTTTGATGACAATGCTCAAAATCCGCATTATTACAGGTTTCAACACAGTCCTAAAAACTGGCCATTAAATAATAAAAGCATGGAGATTGGGCTAAGTACACATAATCCTTTACTTAAACAGCTGGCTACTGAAATTCCTTGGCTCAGGTTATACCAAAGCCTGACAAACTTTGAGCTGAGGTTGCTCTGCTCTTGTGTTTCTGAATCTTCTCCAGTTTTGGGTACCCTGTTTGGAATGGTGAGTCACACAGGAGCTTTCTGAAATGAAGTGAGAAATCTCATGTAGACTCACACTGAAGATCATTGCCTTGTTTGTTTGTATAAGTACTATTTTACTGCATTCCGATATTCATCCTGCAATTGTTAAACAATTCATGTACTTTCAAAGCAGTTTATCAGGGAGGGGTTCAACTTCGGGGGCTAATTAATAACTAAGCTAGGGAAGGAAACAAGAGTTTAATTGGATGCAGAACTAGCAGTGCCTCAACCTCCTGCTGCACTGATCAAACAACAGATTTACCAGAAGCCATAAGAAAGGACCATTCACAATACTTCATCTTTTATTGTTTCCTCATTAAGAAGTCTCACTAAATATGCAAATTGGATAAGACACCTTTGACTGAGGTGCTTCTTTTTTTTTCTGAAGCAAGAATAGTAACTTCTTTCCAAGCAAAACTGTTCAAAGCTCTGCTTTGGATCATGTTTTCTGCACAAAGATTTCCTAATCTCCAGTGACGCAATATCACTTTTCCTTGGTAAGCAAAAGAATGTGGTTTAGAAATGAAATAATTAATTTACTTCAAGACATAGACATGCTTTTTGCTTATTCTTTCTCACTAGTACTGGTAACAGAACAAAACACTGAATTTACTTTGGGTAGATCGTGCAAATATAGGAACAGGTGTACTTATGGTCCTGGTTTCTGTAGCGAACTTGCTGTAGTATTTTAGGAACAGAAATGAGAGAATACTTGGTGTGACTTGTTCTAACAGATTTTGGATTTTGATTCTTCCCTTACCCTATTCATTTCTTTCATTTGCTTCCCCTTTAAGTTTAGAGTACCACTAGGGCAAATAGATTTTATGGACTTCCTCTAAACCTTCTACATTTCAGATTTCCTCTTAGTAATTACAAAGGTTAATAGGCTGAAGTAAATAATTTACAGGCATCAGCATGATTCTGTTCCTTGACAGAATAATGGAATAGCTAATGAAGCTCAGGCTTAAAAGCAAGTAGGGGGAAGAAGTATAAATTGTTTATTTTGATTTTTTGCAACATCTAAGTTCGACTTCGTTGCTGAAGTCAGTATGCAGCAGTTTGAGTTAAGGAATACCTTGTATTTGGAGCTTGCTTCCTCTCTGTATTCTGTCTTCAAGCGTTACTTGCATTGAGGGTTAGTAGGAGTAATATGGTTTGGTGCAAGTCCTGATTGTGAAGCTACGGATAAATTGTATGTAGAAGCTTTCTTGTACTCTGGCAGTTTAGTGACACTATGTAAATGAGCAGCTTTCCAGCAAGTGACTTGATGGACTTTAAGGTAGATGCTGGCAGGTTTATGAAGGAAGGTTGTGCAGCATATTTGGCAGTGGCAGAAGCAATTCTTAGTCAATGAGAAGTTTGCTTTCTTTTTGTTTTTTATCACAAGCGCACTGTGTGTTCTTGGACATGTTCCCCTCTTCTCAGGACTGGTGAGGCCACACCTAGAGTGCTAAGTCCAGTTCTGGGCTCCCCAGTATAAAAGAGATGTGGATATACTGGAGAGAATTCAGCAAGGGTCCACAGAGCTGATGAAGTGACTGCAGCATCTCTTCTGAGGGCTTTTTTTTTTCCCCTCTTTGAAATGTGTAGATGTCTTTTCTTTTGCCTGGTGTGGAGGGGCCTGTGTGTGGAGAGGGTACAATCTAGTGCATACCCAACTATGTGCTGCCAGAACGTGGTGTTTGGAAGAAGTGGATAGGAGCTTGCAGAGAGAGGCCGGAGAACTCATGAGGAATAGCTGACAATGGTATAATACGTGTGAGCTGGTTACTATCAGTTTACTTCTCAGGAAGTGATTTCAGTCTGTGTAGGAAAAGCTGTTGACCTAGAGAGGTTTAGAACAGGAATGATGAAGGGCTGTGGTGGTAGGAGATTTTGGTAGGGAGAGATGGATGGAAAAGCCTGGGAAAATGATTGATGACTCTGAAGAGAAGGGTGTGAGAAGACAGAATAGAAGAGGAGGGGAGTTGGAAATTGCAGCCTTTGAGATTAGGAAAAGAAGGATAGGAAAGTGTCTCATTTAACAGCATTGGGATAGAAGACTCCGGACTCTGAGAGAATAGAAGGTTCCCTGTTTCAAATGAGAATTTTGCAGATGCTTTTGTCCTTACCTGTCTGTCAAAGAAAAGAACATAATCTATCCAGCTGTTTTTTTTTGTCATCTGAAGCTTACAGCAAGTCAGCCTTCTTGTCTTGGCACAAATGATGTGGGTCCTGGGCAGAGCTCCAGGACTGTGAAGAGCAACGCATGGAGTATATAGCATCTCTAATAGTACTTCTGAGAAGTTGTCTCTGGGATATTTCTGTATTTCCTTCTGCCACATCAGATCTATTTTTTTCCAGTCAATTATTAAAAAAATTCTGAAAAAATTATTTGCAAGTTTGTTATTCTTTTCTAAGAAGGTTTGTCATAGAGTATGACATAAGTGGAAAATGACATTAAGTCTTTCATACCATGACCATTGTTTCCTGAAGACATTAAAAAAGGTTGTTTGCGATGTCAATCCATTCTGAAACTGCTGTAAGTAGCAGAGAGATCTGCATGTATACAGTTTATGGCTTGGCTTCCTTCTCTGCCTTGCTTGCTTGGGTTTGTGCAGGGTCTTTAATATCTGTCATGTGTCTGCTGCCTTCTGGTATGCAGATGGATCTTTTGTGGGAATGGCTCCTGTGTTATGCAGGAGATTGCACTAGATGTTTACAATGATCCTTATGACCTTATATCCTGTGAATCACCTCCGCAAATGCAAGTGAGCCTAATAATAGTTCTAATTTGGACAGAGAAGAAAGAGCAGATGGCTAACATGAACTTGTAGAAAGCAATTCTATTTTCTTTGTAACCACTCAGAAATGCGAAGGCTTAATTTGTGTTTGTAATAAAATGAGCTATAGTAAATGTAGTTTGTATTCACCTCCCTTCTATTTATGCCATCTGATTTACTGCATCTCTTTCAGTGCCATCCTGTTTGCTTAGAAACATCTGAATTGCCTGATTTTGGTCAGGAATTATCCCCCTTTCTCTCTTCTTTCCATGTGCCAGCCATGCTGGCTAGGATCATATAATCGTAGAATGGCTTGAGCTGGAAGGGACCCGAAGGGTCATCAAGTTCCAATGCTCCTACCACAGGCAGGGTTGCCAACTACTAGATCAAGTACTTGATCAGATTGCTTGGGGCTCCATCCAGCCTGGCCTTAAACACCTCCAGGGATGGGACATCCACAGCCTCTCTGGACAACCTGGTCCACCACTCTCTCAGTAAAA
>JANHGO010000073.1:13942237-13971205 GCA_024606505.1 Aquila spilogaster
AAACCTGGCACGCAGCAGTGTGCACTGACAGCGTTCTGTAATATTTGACAGTTAAAAGAGCATTTAGTATCACTTGTGCAGATGGAAGCAGGATGGTTGTATCTGTCTTGCTAAATTTCCCTACAGTGTGGATTTTGTACTGCAGTTGTGAAATATCTCCTCTTTATTGGGATAAAATATTGTTCAGGCTTGCTTAACTGTTCTGGGTCTGATTAACTTGAAATTAGGGCCTGAGATACATTAACTTACAGTATATAGATGCTATGTTCAGTTGTATGCCTAGGATGCAAAGAAGGCTGGGCAGATACTGGAACCATGACCGTGTCAGAGATCACGTATTTCCCATTGTTCTGGTAAACTGGCTAGGAGGAGGAGTGCATCAAGTTTTTTTAACAATGAGGCTAACTTCCTAAAGAAAAAGTGTGTGGTGACCAGGCAGGTCCTGTCCTTGCTTGTTCCCTCTTGTGGTGGTGCTTGGTTCCAGCCCAGCGCTTTTGTGGGGTTGTCCCTGAGGTGTCCCCTGACACCAAGTCTTCATTCAGGACTGCTTGCCCTGGGTTGAAAGACAGCATCCTGCTGGGCTTCCTGAGCAGGTGAAGTAGAACCTTTAATATCACTTCTTTTTCTCTCGGCTATACTTTTCCCCTGCTAGAATTGTACAGCTCCATCATTTAAAGCTTCAGATTATTTTAAAAGGTTCTTAGCTGGTTTAATATCCTGTAACATGAAATATTTTTAAAGCAATTCATAAAATGCTCTGTGTAGACCATTGAAATTAACTTCTGCTCCCAGCTCAGCTATAGTAAAATCAATATTTACTTGGCCTGTGTGACCCAAGTCTTTTTATATGTAAGGAAAACATTTATTTCCACTGCTGCTTTTAAGGTAGCAAAGAGATAGTAAAGTCGATACTTTCTGGAAGTAGAACAATAGATCCCCTCTAAAGCTACTTTCTCGTATATACAGTCTGTATACAGATTTTTGTCAAATTTGTCAGGCACACCCCTTTTTAGAAAGTTAGTTGCTATTTCTCCACTTCTAACGCAAAAGCAAATAAATAAGATTATGACCTTTTAAATTGCTGAAATAAATACAAACTTGGAACTGAATATTTGAAAACTAATCTGTATAACTAAATAGCATCCGTTTTCTCTGATTTTTCTATAATGTAGGTCTTGAATTATATTTTTTGATGAAGTAATTTGTTACTAATTCTTGTTGTAGTTTTCCCTTCAGTGAGTAAAGTTTAAGCTTCAGCTTGCTGGTGACAATTTGAGATTGAGGGTTTTATGCTGGGATTCTTAGCACTGTGTAAAATGAAGGCAGAAAATGCTGTCACCTGATGTCTCGCCATCATTCCTGTATCTGTTGCCATGAAATCTCATGCGAGCATTCCTTATCTAATCTACAAGCAGTAACTCCAGTAGCTTAAAAAAAAGGTTCCGAGTGTGGTTTATACAGGTAAGTTTCTTGTGGGGACATGCCTCAACCTCTTGTTTAGTAATCTTGAATGCGTGTAGAGTCTCCCACAATGATCAAGCTCATTTCTCAGTTTAATAAAAATGAGAGAAAATGTTGTTGATGAACTCCAGTGTCAAATGATGACTTACTGATAGTGCACTTTGCTGTAGTAAGTAAGTAGCAAATGTGCTGGGCAGTTAAATGAAAGCAAGTATTTCATCCTTTTTGTTTGACCTGTGGACAGAACAGATTAAACAAAAGTTAATGTTAGCAGCAAGAGTTGCAAGTGCTAATACCTAGACAGGATTAAACCAATTGCAGTATACCTCTTGTGTTTTTAGTTAATTCTGATGTAGTTTCATTCCTGTCTTTAATATAGTCAAGTGGTATATTCTGGAAAATAATCAAACAGCCTGTTATTCCCGCTTCAATGCACAGTGCCAACCTTCTATTGGAGGTGCTTTTGGTGTTGAGTAATTTATCAGTGACTAAGGGGAAAAAAAGTGCTTATTTTAACCAAGTAATTTTATTGGTTTTGCAATGGAAACAGAAACCAAGATATTGCTGACAATGCAAGATATGTTATCCTTTCGAGATATTTCATTTTGGCAATGGATTAATATCAGAAAACAGTGCTGTTTAATTCATTGTTAGAATCAAATGATTTATGAGTGATAGTGTGCAATACTATAATACATTTTTCTTGTATGTAGAGCATCGATCTTGTTTCTCTGGTTTGGGGTTTTTTATGTATTTGGTGGTTTGGTTTTTGTGGGTGTTTTATTATTTTTTATAGCAATAAAAATAGCTTCAAGAGTTTGCCCTCAGGAGTTGAGCTGGAATTATTTTATGGCCGTGTAAACTAGTTTGCTATCTTATCTGACCCTCTTCCCTGAGCTAAGGGGAAAGATTTTCCTGTATGAATTGCAGTAGATGTGCCTTATTGCAGTTAATATTGTCTTTGACTCTGCAAAACAGGTTTGTTGTTCAACCCATGTGGTGGGTTGACTTTTGTGGCTGCAAGATGCCCACCCAGCTGCTCCCTCATTCCCCCCTCCACTGGACAGGGGGAGAAAATAAGATGGAAGAGCTCATGGGTTGAGATAAGGACAGGGATATCGCTCACCAATTTTGATCGTGGGCAAAGCAGACTTGACTGGGGGAAAATTAATTTAATTTTTTGACAGTTAGAATAGTATGGTGAGAAACAAAGATAAAAACTAAAACACCTTCTCCCTACCTCTGCCCTTCTTCCCAGGCTCAACTTCACTCCTTCATTCCCAAATCCTTGCCCTCCTCCCCCAATGGGAATGAAAAAGCCTGCTTGTTTAAATTATATCTTCAAATATAATTGTTTTTTTCTTTGTGAGAAAAGCTGGCTTTTCTTGGCAGACACATGCAGTCAACCCTCAGCAAGAGCATAAGCTTAAAAACCTATGGTGCAAAAATTTCCAGATGGTAAAAATGAACTCTTGGTCTGAAACAACCTTAAGTATATCTGAAAATAATTCAAAACATGATTTAGCAAATACGCTAATGCTTGTGAGAGCAAGGTTTGGCTGACAGTGTTTCCTCGTACCTTCCCTTAATGATGTGTGACTCTAAACCCAACACAAACAAAACCTATGTTGAGGCAAGCAGACTTGCATTAAATATTTGCAGCATCTTGGAAATGGTCCTGGTCAGCTACTAAGCAAATGCAATGTTCCACTGCTCTGTGTGTAAACACTGCTCTTGTTTTTAATGGCATCAACTGAAGTAGCCCGCAGGAGCAGTAAGACTGGTTTACAGCCAGCATAAGCAGAAGTAGTGGATGTTTTCTAGCCCCTTTTGCTGAAGTCCTGGCATGGCATTCCTTATTCCTGCATGCTGCCCTGTCTCCCATCCCCTCTGCAGCACACACAAAACTGCATGCCTTAAAATTGTCACTTTCTGGAGTGATAGAGGGTGAGTCAGGTCACGGTGGCAAAACCTATGTGTTCTAATAGCATTGTCCTAGTGAATATCCTTGGACATTACGTACAGCAGAGTCATCACAGGTAAATAATTAGCTATTGTTTTGACAGTGTTAAGGCGCTTTTTATCTATAGGAGCTCCTATTTATAGGAGACTATTTGGCTAGCCTGAAGATACTCACTTCTAGCCATTTGAAAAATACAACCAAAACCCACCAAAACCAAACAACAGGACCAAACATATCTGAGCGCGTACACAAATTATCAGTGTCTGGAGGGATTAAGAAAAAGAAGTGTTCTTCCATCAGTTCAGTAGTTTAGCATGCAGTCCTGCCACAGCCACTGCTCCCAGTTCAACTAAAAATAGGATGTGGCACTATGAATAAATCTGTAGCCATCTTATTTTTCGTAGTGTAGTCTTTGGGAGCAGAGCAAAGTTGATGCTAGAGTTGGTAGAAGTTCCTGTAAAATGGCTCAACCAGCCAGTAAAGCAACAGGTGTTGTGGGAAATGCTTTACTGGCTTAGCAGTAGCTCTTGAAGACCTTTGAGGCAACTAGATCATCTCTGACTTGTTTTATTATCAACTGCTTTGCAGTGAAAGAGTGTGCTCCCATGTCTAATAAATTATGGAAGCTTTTTTCTTGTTTCTCTGTTTTTGTATATTCATTCTCCTGTTGTGTTCTCATGCCAGCATAAGTGAATTATTGAGCCTTAACCTTTGCAAGAAACAAACCAAATGTGCAGCTGAGGAAGAGTTAAAACAAAGTTCCGAAATTGTAACTTACGTTGTCAAAGAAATACTTTGTGGGGGAAAGCTCCCTGGTAAAGGTAAGTGATGTGGTGTGTGTTTTTAACTTCACACAAGTACGATGTTCAGTGTGATTTTTTTGTGTGTGACCTTCATCTTTCCTCCTTTTCTGTTATGCTTAAATACCTCTTTGAAGTTCTTTGATAAGTATCTTCCATTTCTCAGGCTCTTGTTTCATCTGCTCCTTCCTGATGTTACTATAATATGACACTTCTGTATTTATCTCTTAACTCTTAAGACTTTGTTTCTTAACTGATACCTGCTTTCTGTCTCCATCTTTTCCCCTCCCCAAATCCCTTTCTGCTATCCTGTGGTTTGGAGATTGACATGATCCAGATGATGAACATGTGTCATAGGGTTGGAGATGATATGAGAAATACAAACATACTTGTTTCATCCTTGCTCACTCTTAATCTTTTGTAAATCATCTTCTTCCAAGAATGAGTGTCCTCACATATTGCTTTCTTGTATGGCTTTTTCCACTCTGCTAAAGGTAGAGAATAAAGGGTAGAAATTAATTCTTTTCTGGAAGATCTCTGGGTTTTTTCCATAATGTTCATGTCCAGGAGGTGCAGGTAGTACAGCTTGGCAGCTGGAGTTCTGGCTCACCTACTAATGTTCCCTTACTGAGCCCAAATTACATTCTGCATCTGAAGGGTGAAAAGGCTGGTAGTCACCCTTCGTTGCTGTTCCTTTTTGCAGCCATGTAAAGACTTCAGGAATAATAGTGAAGTGTTGTGACATGAATAGAAAGAGTGGAACAATGTGACTCTGATTATAGACAAGACTAAAGCTTCTGAGCTTTTATTTGTTTAGTTTTTGGCAAGTTGTTGGTTTGTTTTTTTCATTGTATACTTATCTCTGCAGGACTGGAGACAAGCCTCTTGCATGTGGAAGGTTGTAATTAAATGCACCAAAATTCAAACTAGCATAATAGGTTGCTAAGTCAGCTCTTAGTCATGCCAGTTCTTTTGAAAGGAAAAATCTTCACATATATTCCTTTTTCTAGCCTCCTTAGAAGTCCTCTCTTTGACACTCCGGTGATTCTTCCTTTACGCTCTTTCCTTTCACTCAGTTTTCACTTGTCAGCTACAAAATTTGGGGGTTCTGTTTCTGAATAAACAGAAGTCTGCAAAAGTCGTCTTGTGAAGCCAGTCATGCCAGTTCATAGTTGGACTGAAAAGGTGCTGCAGGATAAGGCCAGGAAGCCATATTCTGGTCCCTACTGCCTTTTTAGCACTTCCAGAGCCCTTGTTAGCTGGGCGGCATAACTTTGAGTGGGATGATGGCAATATTTGGTAGAATAACCGTATAAAAAAGGGAAGACTGTGTAGCTTCTGGCCGCTTGAGTTACCCTTCAAATGTGAATTTTCATTTCCAAACCGATTGGACAGTGATAATGTTGAGCAAGTAGCAGGTGGGTAGGTGACAGTGACATTAAAAATGCGTTTGGTCCTGCTACACCAGCTTGCAGGCATGCGTGCAGTTGCAGGAATTCTTTCCTTGCCACTTTAATGTGGTAGGCTTCGTGAATACTTGGGTTTTGTAAATGACTCTACTTCTGCCACAGGCTGGTCGTATGTGTCAGCAGTGGACAATCTGAAATCTGAACAGTGTATTGCAGCTTGCTCTGTAATGCGTCAGACAGCAGTGTGTGTGAGTTCCTATGCGCTTCCATACATTGTTACTACTGTTTCCCTTTCCTTGCTCCTTTGTAGCTTAAGAAGTTTTATTTCCTTTTTTGTACTGCTGCTTTGGTTGTGTGCTTAGGTTAACAAAATACTCCAACTTTTAAAGAGTAGCCTTAATATAGCAGTAGTGTGGAAAATCGGAAGTGATAGGTGACATCAAATTAAATTAGAGATCTTCAGATATGAAGATCTAATCTGTATTATGTGAGTTAAACTTCTTATATCACTGTCTTGTGGATGAAAATGTTTGTGGTGTTTCTTAAAAAAGCTAAGTGTTTTTTTGATTCAGTTTTTGGGACTGTTGTCCAAAGGAACAAACAGTTGTAGAAAAATCTTGGAATAGCTGTTTAATATTAAGCTGTTTAAGGTTTGCAACTGTATTCATATTATAATGGTTTAAGATGATATGTTAAAGCGGAGCAACTTTAAAGACCTATGTAGGTGGGAAATGGAATCTGACTAAATTGCAGGCATGATAACAATTTTAAGTGTCACAAGTATTTGGCAACTACAAAGCAGCCAAACACTAGCTGACTTTTTGAACATCTCATGTGTCTCATCCTCCTCTCTGCTTGTCTTTGAAGGCAAAAATACTAATTATCCCCAGCCAGTTTAATCACCTAATTTTTGCCCAATGTTTACGTCGGTGTATTACTGCAAATTCCCATTACTTGAGTAGGATTAAGAGAAAATGCCTGCCAATGAACTAAAGAAGTCACAGAGTATTTCAGGTTCATTGTGCTGCCCTTCTGAGTTTAGTAGGGGGGAGAAATTTTTGGTGAAAGGCTGATTCAGGGCTAATATATACTCGGTCAAGGTTCTCTGACCTCTTACCCTGCAGTAAGACCATATGGAGAATGACCAGAGCAGCTACAAGTCTCCTTTATATATTTTTTTCTTTTTTTTTTTTTAAATCAAGATGGCAGTGTGTGGTGCTCTTAGAATTGATCAGGTGGTAACTCAGAGTGCATCTGCAAAATAAAAAGTGAAATGTCACAGCTGCTAGCAAATATTATTAATGGTATTGCTCTTAGTTTTGCCTTGTGTAGTGCAGATAAGACCGGCAGAAGTACTGAAGTTACTTGTGATAGTTAAGAATGCAGAAAGTTGAAAGGAAACTTTTTTTTTCTTTTACATTTGTAGAAGAGGATCTAAAATTGAGTTAAAAGTACTTTCTAGGTGCATTCCCCACTTTCTCCCCACACCTAGTTTGTAGTATTCAAAACTAAAGATTCAAAGGCAAGTAATGTGAGGACTACAGTGTCTTTAGGAGATTACCTGTGATTTCTATTTTGTAGTTGTATTTCATCCTGTTCATACTACTTGTTCTTTTTGTGATGGTAATGTTATATTAAGGTTTCAGAAATAATAATCTTCCTTTTGTTATTTCTGTTAGGGTGTTACTTCTATTTGCATAACCTGAAGAGTGTGAAATGCATTGCTGTTTTTTTTTACTACTGAGCTTTGTAGTTTACCATAAGTTAAGTGCATCATTTTATTGAGACTTTGAAATTTTAAATTCTTGTAAATGTGTATGAAGGTAATTTGTTGTAGTAGCTTTCTCACTCAGAAAAGTGCAAATACATGTTAAATAGAAAGCAAGTTTCTTTTAACCCCATTGGGGAACCACATAAGAGTTTTGCTTTTCTTTGATAAAGAGCCAGTCTTTCTGCGTGCTTCTGGGGTTGCATCCCTGCCTTATCCCCATGTCCTTTCTCTCCCTGATTTGACCCTTTACCTCTGAGCAATTACACATTAATCCAGACCCTTTGCAACCTGCTCAAAAGTGTTGGAGCAATTGGGCTTTGCTTCACCAGAGTTGGCTGGTACTTGGGAGTATTTATACGGGCAGGTCTGAAGAAACTAATATGTGGCTGGCTCATGGGAGAGCTGGGGATGTGCAGATAAGGTGCTAACAGCCAACCTCAGACTGGGATGTCATACTGATCCCTGCCTTTAAGCACAGTTCTTGTTCTAGCTGTGCTTCTATCAATGTATTTCTTTTGGGAGATTTGGGAAATACTTGTTCAGTACTAATTGTTTATAGTAAGAAACACTATGTGATACTACTTGCAAATAATTTTTCTTTCTGGGGTGGGGTGAGGGTGGGGGTGTGGAAAGCCTTGGAAGAAATTTCCCCTTGCATTATGTGACCTAGCAATGACGAATTGTGTCCTTGCTTTTTGTGGGGTGGGGCTTAAGTGCTGATCTTACTTTTAATCCAGTACGACACTGGAAAGGCATAAGGATTTTTATTGATTAAAATATCTCAGACCAAATGCTCTGAGTTTCAAGATAAACCTTTGAATTGAGGAAATGATCACTTTGTATTGCATCAAATGCTTTTGTCTGCTACAGCGGTTGTACTTTGTATTTTGCTTTTGCTCTTCTATATAGCTTCCCTTTCTTACTGGCAGAAAGAGTTGATCTGCCATGTAGTTAATACTCTTTTCCTCAAAATAAGTGAATTAAGCCAGCAAAAGCTCTTCTTTGACACAGCTTTGGCCATGCCAGAGGAGGTTTTGTTATTAGTGATGTCCATGTTCATTTTTCATATACCAAGCCAATGCAGTTGTGCCAGCAAAACTCAATAGTGTATGCCTGTGTTTAGATGCTGACTTACTCCCATTGGTGGTAAAAACTTTTTTCAGACTAAACCTCACAGTGTTTCTTCTTGAGTTGCAATCTTGTTTTCATTTTAGAGGTCATTCAAAGATGCAAAGGCCTTCTGTATAGGGGGAAACCCCTAAAGCATTTGAGTTTAAAACATTGCAACTTTGACTTAACTAGATAGCATCACAGGTCTGGTTTTAAAAGGTCTTGAACACTGTTATGGAACTAGTCTCTGAATATGTTCTGTGTTGGCTGTTTCAACATTGAAATTGGTCTGATAAACCAGTTTATGCTACATACATCTCTTCAACCCGGGTGCTTGGATTCACAGTTCCTGTTGGATTTAGCAGTGGTTGCTCAGGGGAGCAGGTTACCATAAGGAGGGCTATAATAGGTTTAGCCTAGTGTGGTAGCTGTGGTGGTGTCCACAGCTAGATACCATATGCTTATACTTCTTCCATAAGCACATCTTCCTCTAAGATACCTTATTTTCCAGTGGTTTGCAGTTTAGGGATTTCTTCAGCCATAAACTATATCAGTCTTTTTGTGGACTCTTAATTCCATAAGCTTATCTCTGCTTTTTTAGCCTATTTATACTAGTGCCCACATTTGTTTTGCTTTCACTGGTGGTTATAATTGTTAATTTTGGTACTCAGGCTAGCAATAGTCAGGCTGTGCAAACTCCATCCTCACTGAGCTATAGACACCACCTGCTCTGCTGCAGGGACATTAACCTTTGGCAGAGGATGAAACAAAGTCAGGGACTTGAAGGTCTTGAGCTGCTTCAGCTGGGCAGCTGCCTGCTGGGCAAGGGCTGTGAATCCTGACCCCGCATGGTGCCTGACTCCTTAGTACCGGGAAGGCATGCAAGAACCCTTTCCAAAAAGCACCCGCGACAGGATTACACCTGTGGGTATGGCTGACCTACTGGAGTTGTTGCTGGAGGCAGCAGTAATAATCTGATTTGTAATTATCTGCTTTCATTAGGTGATCTTTCTTTTTGTATAGCCAGTTCCTAGGAAGGTAAAGGTGATGTGTCTGTTCCAGATTTTACATGCCCTCGCAAAATCATTTGATGTGTTAAAGTGACAGTACTCAAACCCCACATTTGCACAAGTTCCATCACAGTCCTCTTAAAAGTTGGTCACTAAATAACAAAAGCACGGGGATTGGAAAGTGTACATGTAATCCTTTGCCTAAGCAATTGGCTGCTGAAATCCGTTGGCTCAGGTTCTGTGAAAGGCCTGACAGGCTTTGAACTTTGGTTGCTCTCCTTTTGACTGCTCTGTTCCGGTATCTTCTCCGGTTTCGGTCATGAGCTTTCTGTACTGAAGTGGGAGGTCTTCTGTGGGCTCACACTGGTGGTGATCAGTGGCTTGCTTGATTGCATAAATACCTATTTTAATACATTCCAGATATTTATCCTGCAATTGTCAAATGGAATTTATGTACTTTCAGAAAAGTTAATCAGGGAGGGGGTTCAACTTTGGGGCCTAATTAATGACTAAGCCAGAGAAGGAAACAGGAATTTAGGATATAGGATTAGCAGTGCCTTGACCTACTGCTGTTCTGATCAAATGACAGAAGAAAATTCTTACGTTTGCCAGAAGCCATAAGAAGGTACCATTCATAATACTTTACTCCAATTTCTCTTTTATTCTTTCCTCATTAAGGTGTCTCACCAAATACAAGAATTGGGTAAGACACCTTTATGACTGTGTTTCTTCTTGCCTCTACAGAAAGAATAGTAATTTCTTCATGGACAGAGTGTTCAAAGCTTTGCTTAGCATCATGTTTTTCTGCACAAAGGTTGCCCCTTCCCCAGTGGTGCAGTATTTCTTTTCCTTGCCCAGCAAAGGAATGTGTCTGGGAAATGAAATATTCAATTTCTCAAGAAATGGGCTTGCCTTTTGCTCAATCTTTCTCACTAGGGCTGGGTGACAGTACGAATCACTTAACATACTTTGAGTAGGTCATGAGAAGCTAAGAGCAGGTTAAGTTTCGGTGATCGTTTCTGTAGAGAGCTTGCTGGAGTATTTTAGGGTTAGAAATTAGAGTATTTGGTGTGGTTTGCGCTAACAAATATTTTTGGTTTAATTTCTTTTGTCATCCTATTCATTCTTTTTGCTTCCTTCTCCTTTATGTTTAGAGAACCACTATACCTTGTGAATTTTAGGGGCTTCCTTTAAACCTTCTACATTTCAGGTTTCATCTTGGTAATTACAAAGGTTAATAGGCTGAAGTAAATAATTTACAGGCATCAGGGTGACTGATTCTTGACAAAATAATGGAACAGCTAATGAAGCTCAGACTTAGCCTGTCTGGAAACAAAATGAACAATTTATGCTTTTTTCAACTTTATTTGCCTATTTTATTTCTGTAAAGGCTGGGCTCAACATTGTTGCTGGGATCAGTATGCAACAGTTGGAGTTGAGAAATAGTTTGTATTTGGGCTTGTTTCCCCCCCGTCTTCCAAGGATTGCCTGTCCAGGGATTTGTAAGGGTAACATGACTTGGTGTGAGTCTTGGTTGTGAAGAATTACAATGTGTTAATCTGTGGTTATAAACTGGCCACAAAAGAGTGTAGAAGCTTTCCAGTAGGTAGTCTGTGAAGTGAAATTGTCTTAGTGAGCAGCTTTTCAGCAAGTGACTTGTTGAGCTTTAGGTGCTGGCAAGTTTGTGAAACAGGAGCTTCCTTCTTTTCTCTTTCATTCCTTTTCTTTACCATAAGCATGCTGCATGTTCTTGGATGTGCTTCCTCCTACTCAGTGCTGGTGAGGCCATACCTGGAGTACTTGGTCCTGGAGTACTCGATCCAGTTCTGGGCTCCCCAGTACAGGAGAGACATGAACATACTGGAGTGAGGGCCATTAAGATGATGAAGGGACTGGAGCATCTCTCCTATGAGGAAAGGCTGAGAGAGCTGGGACTGTTCAGCCTGGAGAAGAGAAGGATCAGGATCAGGGGGATGCTACCAAAAATTATAAATACTTGAAGGGAGGGTGCAAAGAGGATAGAACCAGGCTCTCCTGAGCAGTGCCCAGTGAAAGGACAAGAGGCAATGGGAACAAACTGAAACACAGGAAACTCCATTTCTACTTAAAACACTGGCACGGGTTGCTCAGAGAGGTTGTGGAGTCCCTGTCTTTGCAGGTGTTCAAAATCTGACTGGACATGACCCTGGGCAACCCGCTTTGACCGGGGGCATTGGACTAGATGGCTGATCTCCATAGGTGCCTTCTGGCCTCTGCCATGCTGTACTTTCTGTGAAAACAGTTTAATGCAAAATTTTATTAATCTTCTTGGGGACAATACAAAGAGTGGTGGATTCATATGGGTGGTGAAGCTTGCTTAATACTTGTAAGATGGCTTGAGGCATTCATATGAAAGTGCTAGAAGACTTTTATTGATATTGCACTGATTATAATAGCTACAAGATTGCATCAGCTATATAAACTATACATGTTCATTGTGTTTGGGGGTTTTTGGGGTCTAGAAATCTTCTTCCAAGTGACCAAGAGTGTTATAGCTTTTTAAAGACAGTTCTTTACTGTTCTCTTAATTTCTGAGTTAATTAGCACTGGAAAGTTAATTTTTTTTTTTTTTTTTTTACTTTCCATGGATGAAATACAATTGTACATGTGCTGGCTTTTTTTGGCCTTAAGACTAGATTTCTAAATACCATCAGAGATCTGAGGCAATCAAACCCAGAAAGCTAATACCTTGACTTTGCATGACTCAGCTGCTGAAGTTGCTATGTTATGAATGTCATCTTATATACTGGACTGCCATGAAAGACTTAAATTCCATGGCATTATAAATTCCATTTGTTTTTAAGTAACTCTAGCCTGCATGCTGTTGTCACTGAAATGGCACCTCTGTGGTCTGTATCGGGAGATACTTAGTTAACTTGCTTGCAGAAACATTTAAATAGCATTTATGTAACTTTTGAAAAGATGTTAACAGCGTACATTTTTTGAAATCTGTTGATGAATCTATTTTCATGAGGAAAATAGGATACTCTGATTATGCTTGTCTTTCAATTTTTTTCCCTGCAGAACTGGTCCAATTTGGATTAACCAGTGGGAAATGTAATCCAATTTTCATGTCATAAAGCTAATTAAATAGCTACAGGTTGTGTGAAAATCAGTGGCTGGAAGAAGAGGCCCTGAATGCAGTGCCTCCACTAAAGAAGAAATTTTTTTTTTTTTTTAAAATGTATAGGTGTCTCTCCTGCTGCTTGATGGATGGCCAGTGTCTGCATGTGAGGTACAACCTGGTACATATCCAACTACCTATGGCCTGTACCTTGTGTGCTGGGATGGGGTGGGAGCTTGCAGTGAGAGGCCAGAGAAGCCGTGGGGACGAGCTGGTACTGGTGGGGCATATACTAATATATAGGAAGCCAAGCACTATTAATCTACTTCTTAAGAAATTGGAACATGTAGTAGTATGGAGGAGCCAGGTATTAGTTTATGTCTCAGGAATTGGCTTCTATTTGTGAAAAGCTGTTGACCTAGAGAGGTTTAGAGCAGGAATGATGATGGACTGTGACGGAAGGAGATTTGGGACAAGGTGGGGCGATATCGATGGAGGAGCCTGGGAAAAAGATGGGCAGCTCTGAAGGGATAGATCAGGAAAAGTTTTAATATTTGGGAATGAAAAGACAGAGAATAGGGGATGAGGAGGATTTGGGACTGTAGCCTTTGGGTTTTTGGAAAAGGAAGATGGGAAAACCTCTGGCTGAGCTGAGTTGGAATAAAAGATTCTGGAATATGAGGGGACAGAAGTTCAGTGTTGTAAGAACTTTGCAGAATGCTTCTGTCTTTACCTGCCTGTCACAGAGAACAAAATAATGTTACATCTTTTGTACCATGAACATTGTTTCCTGAAGATGTTCAAACAGAGTTTTTTGTGATGTCTGCCTTATTTGAAACTCTGCCGTAACTAGCAGAGAGAGACGCTTGTGTATATACAGTTTATGGCTTGGCTTCTTTCTCTGCCCAAGCAATATTGCTTACTTGGGCCTGCGCAAGGTCTGACATCTGTTGTGTTTCTGCTTCCTTCTGGTATGCTGATGGGCTTTTTGTGGGGATGGCTCCTGTGTTATGCAGGAGATTATGCTAGATGATCACAATGATCCCTTTGACCTTATATCCCGTGAATCACCTCCACAAATGCTAGTGAGCCTAATAATAGTTCTAATTTGGGTAGCAAAAAAAGAGCAGATGGCTAACACCAACTTGCAGAAAGCAATTCTGTTTTCTTTGTAACCGCTCAGAAATGCAAAGACCTAATCTGTTTTCGTAACAAAATGAGCTGTAGTAAATCTGGTTTGTGACTCCTACCTTTTATTTGTGCCTGTAAATTTGCTCGATTTCTTTCTGAAGTGCCCTCCTTTTTGTACACTTAGAAACATCTTAATCGCCAGATTTTGGGCAGGAGTTGCCTGCCTTTCTCTTCTCTTTCCATGTGCCAGTCTTGTTGGTAGGGACCTCAGAGATGGTGAGGGCATCTTCCTCTCCCTGTGGGTGAAGTTTGTCCTTTGATATCTACGGGGTGCATATAATCCAATCCGCTCTCTATTGTTGTAGAGGTATTCATGATACCTTTATTTCAGGTTTGTTTTTTTCCTCACAGTGCACTTGCTGGTAGCTGAAACCCTTTGCTCTAACCAGAGATTTTGGCAGAAACTTTTCCATCTTCAAACCTTGGTGTGTGATCACTGGCAGTTTGTGAAATATGTGCCCAAGTGTATTTGTATCATGCATGAAGGCTTCCCAGGGCTGTCTTGCAGTGGGAGCTGATGCTGCTTCGTTTGACCAGATGTTAGGGAACCATTGCAGACTGTTGGAATGAAATGTGGACTTGCCAGGACCTGGTGAACCTCTGGAGCAGCCCCACATGGTGTCGGGACACTTTGCCTCCAATTCTTGGTTTGGCATTGTTGTCCTGTGAAAACAGCAGGGTCACTGGCTGACCAGCGTGGGCTGTGCTGCAGTATTATTTCTGTCTCCCGAGGGCTTGCTTTTTTCTCTAGCTTCCTTTTAAACATCATTCCAATGTGCTGAGACCGACAGTGTGGCATGTTAGATTGCTTTTCCTGGGAGGTATGGAAACAGCTATTTTAATATTGCTTCAGTTGTGAGGATGCCGCCTTCTAAGTTATCAGTTGCTGGGGGATTTTTATTGTGAAGTAAATATAATTTAGCTTAGACTCACAGTGGGAACCAGGAGGTGGTCCTCATTACTTGTCTGTGGTGTCTTGTTTTTGATGGTGTCTGCTGTTGGGAAAGGCCACCAGGGAGTAAGGTGCAGGGTTTCTTTTTTAGTTTTGTTTTTTTTGTAATGCTTGTATTTCATAGTTTGGTCTATATAGAGAATTTACAGTTCAGGCAACTGCATTTTGTGTGGCAGTTGCTGTAGGCAGGTGTCATTTACTTTTTTTGTTAGAAAGACTATTAATATAACTGGTTTTGCCCAACTGCTGAAGTCTGATGGAGAGGGAAGGAGAAGGAATGAAGGAAAACTTTATGGTTGCCACTGATTGCAGAAATTAAAATTGCGGTGTGAAGGTGAAAGCTTACAAGAGAATTACTAGCTGCTGGAGCCATTTGTTCTACTATGGTGTTGCAAGAGAAGAGGGGATCTGCAGAACAATCTTAACTTTTGCTTTCTGTTTCTTTAAAGCCAAACACCCTGCCCCCTAAAAAGCCCAACCCAAAACCTCAGGGCTGCTGATAAAAATTATCCTGTGTTAATGAAGACAGGGCCCAGTAGTCCTGATGAGCATCAGAGGTTCTTCTGTGAGCTTGGTGGTCACGAACTCTGGTGCTCTGTGGCTTGCTTGGCTTTTTGCCTCTTGCTAGCGGGGATAAAAACCACTCTGGTTTCCATCCTCAAATTTTAGATGCTTATTTTGTGTCTTTTTATATGTGAATTAGTCTGAGTGAGTTTGACAAGAAGACAGTTACTTTCAAAATGCTTTTTCTATCCAGAAAATCCAGCACTCAAGATTACAAAACTTTCCTCTCTTTTTGTTAATGTTGTCAGGGTTTCAGATGCATGCTAGTCCTGGGTAGGGAGGTATCTATGATAGATACTCTTGCTTGCCTAAAGGCTTAGGCAGAGGGATGTTTCTAACTGTTACATTCCAAGTTCTTAATTGAAACCCACAGGCTAATTCCTTCTTTTTATTTCTAAATTCCTTTGCTGAGAACTTAAGTAATGAGGTGGGGAAGGCAAATTTAAGTCTTAAAATGTCAGATGACCCTTGGTAACTTGTGCTGGAATGGTTGGGCAATTTCTATACTTTATTTGCCAGTCTAGTCTGTATGCTTCTCCAGGGCACTTTCATTATAGTGCTGCTCTGCCAGCTGTTTTGGGTGTGATAACTTTTGTCTTTCAAAAACTAAATAACACAGTTCTGTCATGTAAGCTTTTAATGTGTTTTGGGGAAATAAAAAAGCTGGCTCTCAGTATGAAGCAGAGGTTGAGTAAAGGACAAACTGTAATCCAGTGAAGCTTTTGTGTTTACCTCTATTTTTAGATCATTTAGATTCCTTTTTGCTCCTGAACATGATAGTCACAAGGTAATAGATTGGACTTGAACTGCAGTTTCAAGGTACCCCAATAAAATGTAGGGACAATGTTCAGGGTGGAGGAGGTATGTAAGGCTGTTGGGGGTGACTGAATGCCAGGACACAGGCTGGGCATCTGATGACAAGAGCCGGTTGTTTTGAGCGTACTCCAGTTGCATGGATGTACATCATGTTGTATAAAAGAAACAGGCTTCATCAAACAAGTATTCAGGATAGGAAGCTTTTCTTCTCTCTGTTGTCACCACAAGAGTTTAATTTTGTGTGCGTGTGTGTGCTTAGGTTTCTTTTTATTTCTTCTTAAAGGAACAAACTGTTCTGACATTGGCCAATACAAGTCCATTAAGTGACTGGAGGGCAGGCAGAGCCTTGTTGGTCAGAGAAAACAGTCAGTTTTCAGGGCAGAATTTGGCCCTGAGTCAGTCCTTGGCTTTTATCGCCAGGCTGTGGCAGTGTGAAAGGAAACACAAATGTTTTAGCGACTTGGTGAATTTTTCTCACTGGGCTGTGACTTGCTGACATTTTTAATGTTTTGTGTGAGGAGTTGACTGGCTGGAGTACCGCGTGCTTTGCTGAATGGTAATATTGGTTTGGTTTTTGTGGATTTTTGTGGGGGTTTTTTTGTTGTTGTTTGGTTTTTTTTTTGGTGGTTTTTTTTTTTTTTTTTTTTTTTTTTTTGGCAGGAGGTGTGCATTGGCAAATGCACAAGAGAACAAAACCTTCTGGTAACTGCTTCTGAATGATGTCCCATCCATTTCCCCATTTTAGCAGAGCTGGACCAGAACATTTCTTGGGCTCCAGACTCTTGAAACAAATAGATGTCACACCATTTCAGTTACGGACGAATACATGCTTTTCTCTTCAGTTCAGTCCTCCTAATAACAAACATCAGTTCGTCTCCTTGCAAGTCCAAGTCCCTTGCAAGAAACACTCAGCCAGTTGTCCAGCGCACTGGCTGAATTCTCTACACAAAATAGAGACTACTTTCAACATCTCATTGAAAACATTTATGCAAGAATGACACGATTGTAAGTACTGATCTATGTAATGATATTTCTATGTAGAATTTAATATAATAATTTATGCTATTTGTCATTGCAGACTGAGTAATGATCTGTGTGTACCATCTGTGCTGTAATGATATCTGTTAATTGGCTGACACAGGTCAAGTCAATCCATGCCAACCACTGAAAAAGCATTTAAATGCAGTGCTCTCATGAATCCCAACAAAGTCTGGAATATTTAATTGTAGATAAAGATCAAGTCATTTGTAGACATAAATGCCTACACAGTTTTTCCTTCTGGAAGATAAAAAGGTCTTCCACTGGAGAAGAGGCCATGCATACCAGTTCTCCATCATCAACAATGTTTGGTGCCAGCTGCTTCAGTGGTAGAAGCAAAAAACCTCAGAATAGTCAGTTACAAGATACTCTTTGCCCTGGGAAAGTTTTATTTTAATACCCCATAGTTAGAGGTTGACTATTGCCCTCAAGTATGAGGCCATACTTGCCTTCCAAAACTTTTTTTTATTGAATTTATTTTTGGACACCTACTCTTAGAAAGTAGTAGCTGGCAGTCTAACCTCAGTGACAGAACCATTGACAGTGTCTTCAAATAATAAACCTGGTTCTTCCCCACTGGTCATTAGATGCCAGGAATATATGAATGAGGCATTCAATTAAAGAAAATTCAGTGTTGAAGTTCCAGTACCCACAACTTAGCCAATGCAACCAGAAAATTAGGGCCAGATCCTGGCCTGCAAAGTGCAGAATCTTGTTCACTGCACCTATCCTTCACCTACATAGAGTACAGATCTAGTTTGCAAACAATTTTACCTAAGAAGGATTTCTGCTGTGATTTCAGCTTGTAAGGCTAAAAAGAGTTCAACAACCAATGAAACACACATCATTCTAATCCCTTTGCACAGACTTACCTGCTTGGCAGCGTAGAAAAAAATCCAAAGTAATTCTTTCTGTTTAGAGTCTACATATTGCTGAATAGCATGTTACACTAATCGTATTCACTGGGTCATGTAGGTTAGTTACTGCTTGGCTTTCTCAGGCCACATTTATCCCACCAGACCTCCGATTGCATTCCATGCCTGAGTCAGGTGCAACTCTAGTTCTGTTGTGTTTAGGGGTTAGGAACAGGAATTTCCAAGTTCCATCTAAGTCAGTAGAGAGGCCAGACCCATCAGGCAGGACTCTTCATCCATTAAGTATGGACACAACCTTAGATGACTATGCAGCAAAAAGTTGTGTCTATCTTTTCACAGCCCATACAAAGATGAGCCACAATTATAGGAAGTTTATAGGAAGGACTCCTCTTCAAGGGGAGACCTAAAAGTCTGAGAAGATGTGTAGAAAGAGCAGAGAGACTGGGACATGTATGGATGCAAGTATGCATTTTGATGCTACCATTGCTGTTGCTTATCAACTACAGATGCATGTTTCTACTAGTATCATCAGCATGAGACAGTAATAAATCACAGGAACTTCAGGAGGCTGAAAGAGGCCTCAGGTGAATCAAGTGAATGACCAGTGACTAAAGGCAAAGCTGGCTTCAAGGGCATTGTAATTTCTTAGAGGACTCCTTGAAGAAGAAAGATCTGCTAGCTGCTGGTGGAAAGCAATGAGGACAGTAATGCCTTTAAGACACTGTAGCTCACAGCATAAGTTGGCTGGGAACAAAATAGGTGAAGAATAATTTGTCCCACTCCTCCCTTTTTCTCCTGCCCCATCCAGATGACTGTCTAGCTATTCTGTTTTCTCGGTTTTTTCCCCTGCCATCTTCAGACCCTGGTCCCTGGCTATCTATATTTTTAAGGTCCATCTACATGCTTGATAGCTACCATTTGTCCTCTTCCTTTGAGACATGAAAAGCCTTAAGAATGACTGGCATCATCCCAACTAAGGTGCAAAATAACCCTTATGAAGGGCCCTTTAATAATGTTATCCACAAGAAGCCATAACAAACGTTCCAGGAGAAACTCAGCTCACAATTTCCTGGCTGTGTCAAAAATCTCCCAACTGCTGCTGCAGTAAATGGAGCGTTTTGCCTTTAATGTATTATTTTGTGTGCAGGGCTGGAAAAACGTTGGTCATTCTTTACATTCTTTTACTGAATTCCCAGAGTAAATTCATCTAGCCACTCCAGAAAAAAAAAAAAAAAAGTAGGCAGGAAGTAATTTATCTTCCTTCATGATTACATATGGTTGGTCTTCTATTAAAAGGGAAGAGATAGAACTATAAGTTGACATAAGTCAAGTACATCTGTTATTTTCTTGCCACATACTACTGCTCTGGTTTATGTCCAGTTTGGTAATGTTCCCAAGATCATCCCAGAGAAAATTTTAGAGTAAAACATGTCTTTACAGTCTGTGTATGTTGATTGTAGGGAGATGGGAGAAGGACACATTTTGTTTTGAGAAATGATAAACATGCCTGTATTCCTGATGCACCTTTGATGTAACAAGAACTTACTCACTTTCTATGGTAGCAATTTCCCATTGTTAATTTGCTGTGTGAATAGTTGATTATTTGTGCTAATTTTATTACCACTTTGCTCAATTATAACTCAGCATATGTTCCATACTATTCCCTGGGGAAGGTGTCTGTGATTACACCATTGTCTAGTGATCATGAATATAAAAAAAGAATTGGAGACAACCAATTCTTTGTGGGTTTTTCTTTTTTTAAAATTCATCAGTAAAAGAGGAAAACACAAGAAATTTGGCATTGAAAACTGAGATTTCAAATTTCCTATTTGTTAGGAGGAACACAAACTGTCGTCAAAATATTAGATTAAGGAGTCATTTTTCTTAGCAAAAACAACTATAAAATTTCAACCAGCTTTACCCATCATCCCTCTACTTTTCAGAAAGAAAATATGGAAGTTGTTATTTCATGTGTAATATGAATGAAGCATAAGCTTCCATTTATGATAAGTAAAAGATTAATTTTTCTCTTCTGCTTTTAATTCTTCTGTAATTCTGCTCCTCTTGAGCCTGTCAGAGGCCAATTGTTCACATTCCACAAAATATCATTTTTATATTTTACGAACAGGAGATTTTTTTGCCAGAATAAAAAGCAAAGCACATGAAGGAAAACACTTATCTGGCAATCTTAAAAATAAAATAGCTTCCAAACAATATATCTTTCTCTTTTTTTGCCCTTCCCCCCAAAAAAATGGAAGACTAAAAGAAGCCTATTCTAGATTATGGCTTTTGTTGAATTCATGTATATTTTAATAAAGGTTAATCTTAAGTAATAAAATGTAAACCATATATATAATATGAGAATGCCTTGTATAATATTTGTGAAAGAGAAAGTTTTGATCAAAGATTGACAACCTGCTTTGTCAAATAAATCTGGGGCATATCATCACTTTCCTTCATAACTCTTCTAAAGCAACAAGATAAAAAAAGAGTAGAATCCTCCAAAAGCCAGTCATAGTATTTGCTATGCAGAAAAATGCCTTTTTTTTTTTCTTCTGTATCAGCAGATCCCATTCTTGTCCTCGGAATATTTTCCCCAAGGTTACGAGAATGCAAGTCAGAACTCATCCTTGCACCTCTGATTTAAAAAAGCTGTACTGGTTCTGTCAGTATAATACTGTGCCACTACATCACCTCTATGCAATGACTAACCAGGGTATTTTCTACATCTATTCTAGATCTCTCTGAACAGATAATGGATAATTATCACATTATCTTCCAGCACTTTAATGTCTTTTATCAAAGAAAATTACAGAAGATTAATGTATCCATCTGCTTTTTTACTTATCTATACTCTTTTTCTCGGTGAAATGTCATTCCCAATTCATGGTTTGAGGCTTCTGCACAGGAAAAAATAAGCTCAGTCAAAGCTCAAACATAATGGAGTAATCAGAAAGCAAAAAGCTAATGGTTAAATCCAAAGCCACTTATTTTGTTCCCCTAAGCAATACTGCAGGCTCAGATGCATTAACCAAAGTTAAATCAAATAGTCATGATGTCTGTATGTTCAACTATGCATGGCCTGAACCAGAGACTCATTCTGAGCCAATCTTCCACAAAGATATGCCAGTTTACACCTGTCAGAATCTGGCCATATCTCAACCTAAATCTACCAAAATCTTTTTCTTTTGTGCACAGCTGCAGACCGTGTCATAAAAAATTAATACCTTAATGATATGGTGATCCAAAGATCATAATTTTTTTTTTCTTAAAATAGTTTGAATGTGATTTTTATAGTATCTTATTTTACAGTTTAAACCTCTCTTTTGCAAGCCTTTAGTCCCCACATATTCTCATGTATCTGAAAAAGTGGGCTACTTTTCGTGTTACATCCCTGGGCATCATTCAGGTCAGTGTCTTTGGGTGTTTGACAAGAGACAGACTGCCACAAATTTGGAGCAAATAGGCTCAGCTATGGAAATTGCCATAGGACAGGTATTTTCAAAGGAGTACTTTTAGGTGGTTATTTATATGAGAAGTGGAAATAAGTTAATAAATTTATTGAAAGTGTTTTCTAGGAGTCTAAATTAACTCATCAAGCTTGAAGACTGGAGTACATTTTATCCACTGAAGAATTGATAAAAATGTCTATATCAAAGTCATTAGAAAAGGTAATCGCCTATTGTTTTGGAAAAAAAACCCTCAATAGTATGATTTAACTTAAAAATAAGTAGATAAACTGGAACAAAAGGAGTGTCAATAATTTTTTTATTATTAAATGTTTGAAGGGAGCACAATTATGGAAAGAATCTGGACGTCTCAATTACCAGCTTTCAGCCAGGCGTTCAGATCTCAACTTGAATCTACAAATGACAATACAATAGCTTGAATTGTAGTTGATATTGCTTATATTCTAAGGATTTTACAAATATCTCATACATCAGCATAAAATAATTCCCTAATGACTCCTCTTAAAAAGATACTATTCAAAATAAAGAACTGAAACTCTTTTCATGTGTTTATTTTTTCTACTTTTTGCTTGTTTCAAAATTCTTAATTGCACAAAACCCCCTTTGTTATAAAACTTTTAAAGGTCTTGTCAAAATAAACCAAATGTTAACTTTTTAATTACTTGATACACCTAAGTATACAGCTGAAACTGAAAATATTTTATTTCAATTTTCTGTTTATATATCCACATATATTTCACCGATATGTAGTATCTATCCATTCGTTCCCTTAGTTTAAATTATACATTCATATAAAACCATCCATGGGCTTTGCCATGTAGTGTGCAAATGATCACTCAGGCAGTTTCTTTAGCAAGGAAATATCCCTGATTTGTCTCAAGGATTAATATGCAATATTGTATTTTCTTTTCTCTGGTGGCTTCCTCTAAGAAAGTCTTGGCTGTTAATTTCCCCAGTCCTTCATATACATACCTGGGTAACCAACATATTTTTTAGAATTCTACTTTGAGAAGCTAGCTATAATTCCAAATTAATATTATGTATTAACACAGGAATGGGATGTCTTTTGCTATTAAAGAAATGAGATCTGACCCCAAGAAACTTTAGGCTTTCCCTGGGAACTGTCTTTTTATGGCAAAGACATTTTACTGCCTCAGAAGAATACTGATATTAAACTCAAAATATGTATAAAAAATTTGGAAATGCTGGCCTTTTTTGCATTTTACTATGTCCAGTTTGATCTCTGCTTTTACAATAAACTTTTTTCAACTGAATTCATAACATGTAATTACAAAACTTATAATTTGTTGCTGTTATTTACTAACGTTATTCATTTTCATTAACATTAATATTAAAGTCTCCCCCCCAAAATAATTAATGCATGAGCTTATTGATGGATCCTCTCTTACATTAGGTTTACGCTCTTGTAATTTATTTCTATGAAGTTACTTATTCTTTACAACTGTCAAAATGAAAGATGAGTCTGAACCATGCTCTGCTTTCACTTCACTAATACGATTAAACAGCAATGCATTAGTTAGATCTATCCATAGCTTTTTTGTCAAATTATTGTAAAATTACAGTATCGCAGAACTGGAAGAGATCACGAGAGGTTGTGTAGTCTACCCTACTGCCCTACATCATTCCTGACAGGTGTTTGTCAAACCTGTCCTCATAGACCCTAAAGAGAAAATTTCTTACCAGTCACCTCCCTCTTTGCTCATCACTGCTGAAGAACAACACACTGTAATGCATGGAAGAGTATTACTAAAAGATTACTTACATATTTCACTTTTCCCTAATGTGATGACCCTTGTTAGTTTCCTGGAACCCATATCAAGCACCTGGGAAGCAAGCTGTTGCCAAAAGCACTCAGTCTCCAAATACTGCCAATGTGCAGTTTCTATCTCTTCTGTCCCAGATACCACAATGGCTGAAAACCTTTCTCACATGAGCATGTGGAAAAAGAAAAGCACTAAGTATTTTAAAACCTATTTATTAAGGTAATTTATTGAATTACATCTGAATAGATGGACCTGAAAGCCTGTGGAGACTTTCAGTATCTTTTAGTAGGAAGACTCTAGAAGACAGCATTATTCTCCTTTTTCTTGTTTTCTCTTTTGTTCTGAAACCACACAGAGTGTGAAGGAAATGCAGATGATATTGTGTCTGCCTTTTAGGGGGAATATATTTATATATTGCTTTTGAAGCACAGAGCAGATCTGTTTGTTAGTATGAGGTCGAACTGTGTGTCAGACAACATGGAGTCACAGGCGAAAAGATCTGCATGTGGAATGAAACAAAGGGACAGATATTGGGTAGGCCTCACAGTCCACCACAGCTCTTTTCCCCTGAAAATTATGCCAAAAAGAGTTCTTTTTTTTTTTTTTTTTTTACCCCACTAATCTATAGGATATGGATTACCACCTGGAAGCTGTATTCTTTAGCTGCAGCACCATATCTCCTCCTATTCAGAGTGTTTATTTACATGGTTTCTACTAGAAACTTTTGGGTCATCTCTTGTTGGCAGCTTTGCTCCAGGATGCGGGTTATGCATAATCTCACACTTGTATTTTGTGAGGGTTGTGTTTCTAAACTGTAAACATGAGTGCTATGGTAGCAGGCCCTATTAAATCTATGAGGGTGCCTCATCCTCCCTTGTATGGGAACGATGTGGAAGAGGCTGAGGACCCAACACTGCCGCATGCCATCAGCACATGCTCCTCTGGACACAGTCTAAGAAGTGACAATTTAGCTACACAGAACCATGAGAGGTGGAGGGAGAGATGGAAAAAGGGAACGATGAATGCATTTATTTACACAAGTGTTTATGGCCACATGAAGGAGAATGTATTTTAAAAAGACGTGATGGAACTGACGATGCTGACTGAGAGCACAGAGCCAGCAGAAAGCAAAAGGAAGCAAGGTGTCCAACAGCTGAAGTGATGCAGAACAATGGAGGCCTGCAAGTGGACTGGTATGTCAAAGTGCCTCCGTCTTCAAATATAACAGTCAAATCCAACATCCAGTCCCATTTCTTGTCTTCACAGTGCTATTTTCAGAATTTGCACTGGTTTAGTATGAGGTCTTGAGCCTATTAATATCTCTATTATACTATCTGCATCTGGTTGATGTATATAATATGTCTTTTCCTCATGGTGCTGGTTGTCTTAGCTATATAAACCAGATAAAATGATTTGATTTTGGATTGAAACATGTAGTTCTTGTATTAATGCAAAATTTTCTCAAGTGCTACTCTGTTATCTTCAGCAGCAACTAAATATATTTAGTCTTTCTACCCTTATAAATAAGTGTATTTTCCTGATAATTTCATGTTTCTGTTCTTTTTGAATAATGACACATTCTTCTAAGTATGTTCGCAGTCATGATTAAAAAAAAAAAAGAAAATCTACAGCTGCCAACTGCATATGGCTTCTCACCTGCGAGTTCTCTTGACTAGTAGCTTTGTCACTGTGCAGGTTATAAGGAGTCACCTTAAAAAGAAAAACAGAGAACCAGAAAGAACATTCTTTACTGTTTCAGGAAATTTTTTCCAAGACCATAATTATTAGCAAAACTGTAGGACCTATAGGCCAGGGGAATATCTTAAAATTTGGGGTACTAGTATGATTTTTATTCCAGGACAAATATAATGACATTTCATTTCTGAGGAAATGCAGGTAAAAAAAAAAACCCAACTTCAGATTTGCATAATTTTTGATAATTCTTCTTGGCTTTGCATTATGATATCTTGTGGCATCTCACCAATGTCATTCAGTTTCCCTAAGCTCTGCAAAAAACTTGGGCAATCAGAGGTTTTGGAGTACAGTCAAGCCACAGAAGATCATATTTCCTGGCAGAGTCACACCCAATCAGTCTGCAACACTCAATATTTTAACAACCCGATTAGTGCTACCAAATCAAAGGCAACACTGACTATAACATAACTTAAAGACAACAGCAAAAAAAAATATTTTGGTAACAGAAAATAAGACATTTATTCAGGACAAGTTCATATACTACCATTTTAATGTCATTCTTAACCAACAAATTATTCACTACTATTATTAAAATAATCACATACATCCATTTGTATGAGATAAAATGATTAGCACTCTTCTTTTTCTAGAAAGTTGCCCACTCCAATGAACTGAATAACAGAAGAGCTGGTGTTGTAAATGAGAACACTGAGATGGAAAGTCTGACAACAAAATTAAAAAAGCAAGCTCCATGTTTGTTTCTTTCAGGAATGGCAAGGTCTGCTTAGTTTTTTTCACATAAGAATGTTGCCACTTCTACTAATTCTTTTCAAAATGCAATACAGGCAGCACATTGCAGAGGACTAGTAGAAGCGCTGAGGTGTAGGACGATAGCAAGGATGGAATGAGAGGTGTGCTCAACGTGTTGTGCCTGCCTCCAGAAGTCATCAAATGGAGCAATATGTGGGATTTTGAGAACCACTAGGCTGGCTGTGCTTGATCTTTCTTAGGAGAGAGAAGCCTTTGGCCTGACTGTCTTCAACGTGGGACTGACAGCAGGAAACCTGTTCCTTTTACTGGTGCTCTATCCTGGCCCTCTTTCTGAGGACATATATGGGAAAGGTGCCCAGGTGTTAAAACATCTCTGGTCAGTCTTACTGATGTGTCTACCATGATGCAAAACAAAAATTAATTTTCAGAAACGTGAGCACAGGCCAGATTTATCTTCAGATTACGCAGTTACACACTGCCTAGCCTCTGAGTGTCTTCAATGTAATATTGAAATGATAGAAAGTGTGATCTGTAGGTCCGCCAGAACCAGTAGAGAAAGGACAGCGTATCGATGTGTTAGTTAATTGATCTCAGTATGTTATCCAGAAGGATATAGAGATATTGAGGAAGAAAATGGAAAGAATATACTAATGCTGATATGGAGGAAGTAACAAAGGATGAAATTCATATCCCATGTCTTGATAATCAGTGAGAGGACATATATTCTATATCAGCTCACCCAAACAAACTGACTCACCAGTCCAACAACCCCAGTCTTGTAGAAGCTTCTGCCATTTCCAATGGCTTCCTTTTTAGCACAGATTACTTTGCTTTCCTATGTCTCTGCTAGTTGTCTCTTGCAAACTACTGTGACCAGACAAACCTCTGTTCCAGTTGAGACTCAAATTTTGTCTCACATCCTGTGTCTTGACCCATATTTAACAGGTGATGTGAAAGAGAAAGTTTGGTAAAATAAGGACAGCAGAAAGTTTTTGTACACATGAAAATCTTGAGCAATCAGCTGTAGATACCAACCGTAATTAAGTCCCATATCACAAAAAACCTGAAACTATCATGTTGACAGATGCTGCCACAGACCCAGGCATGATTCACATTTCGCTCAGTTCGGCATTGTTTCCAGGGGGCACAATAAATATCTGTAGCTGTACTCACAGCATTCTGCTCTGCACCCCCATGCACTGTTACCCTTTCTACATTGGCAGCAGAGCTGTCTTTATCCACATCAGCACCATCAGGTTGCAGCAAGGCCAATTCCTCGCAGTCAACCCCCATTTTCTTTGGAAAAGCTCTCTGCCTGTGGGGAACACAATATGCAGTAACATTATCAAAGTCAGTGAAATTCAAACGATTCTGGTTTGTCTTGGTTTTCCAGCAGGTGCATTCTGATCAGCAAAAGTTAAAGCAGTTTCTTGCCTGTCCCACTGAAATGAGTACTCAAGTGAGTTAAACAATATTAATAAATGTAAACAATAATAACAAATGTTAAACAATAATAATAAATGTAAAGGAAAAGGAATTGTCTTTGTGTAATGACTTTGCATGCTAAAGTCATGCCTTATATGTCTTGTATGCATAGGCTGAAAAAGGTATCATTGCATGAGATCGCAGAAGGACCACTTGCTGTGAGTATCTTGCAGGTTTCCTGGGGCCAGGCTGTCATTAGAAAAGTGGTAATGCTAAGAGACAGTACAGAAACACTGAGGAGAACCTGAAGATGAATGGATATTTTAAAAAGCTACAATAACTGTGAAAAATGGAGGATAACTCAGAATATCACAAGTATCCAAAATAATTGATTTCTTACTTGTTTTCAGCAGTAATTAGACTGATCATTTTTTTAATTTTACCATTTAAAAAATGCACAGAGATATTTTCATATGCCAAGCTCAGATATTAGGAAAGCAATATAAATCCTCTAAATAGAAGAATGAAAATGGTAGTGAATTTACTTGTATATAATGATAGAACATGCCCTATGTGCACAAATAACCTACGGTAAAAAAGAGATTGGTAGTCTCTCAGGTCTATCTCAAAGAACAGCATCTGTCTAAAAAGAAGAAACTGCTTTTTCACTGAAACCAAAAGAAGTGGTGGAATCATTTTACTGTAAAAGAATCATTTGCTCCTTACTAAGGGAAGGAATGGCAAGTTTTATTTACTGTCACTCACACTTCATCCAAAACAGTTTGACAAAAAATACATATTCCTTGATTTAGGAGTCTGCCAGTTCATAAGTTGCTGTGATGTTAAGTTTTTGTGGTTTTGCACTGATGTTTTTAAACAAGTAGCTCTGTCATAAGTGATAATCCAGCCAACCCAGACTGTTTCTGTTTGTTTGTTTATTTTTTACATTATAAGTTAGGCTCAATATAATCCTGCCTTTGTGTCATCAACTTTACATCGGACAGTCACAGATCATAATGCAGCATTCAGTGCCACCAGTTGCAGTGAGGATTACTGCTTTCAGCATCCTGGGACAAAACAATGATTGAATGGGACTTCTTTTTACATTTTACTTTTTGTCTGGGGGAGGGTGACTGCAGCCACTTGGGTTTAAAATTCTAAATCAGGCATCTGAAGTCAAGATAGAAGGGGAAAAGTGTTATACCATTTAACCAAATACCAAATACCACCAAAAGTGTTTGCCTTTATCTACTGAACTCTTACCTCTGATTGATAGCAGCTGTCATTTTGGCATTATGCCTGTAATAAAGAAAAAGAGATGGAAAGAAGAACAGAAAGAAAGTGAGGAGAGACAGAAAAAGAAAACAAAAAAGAAAAAGAAAAAGAAAAAGAAAAAAGAAAAAGAAAAAGAAAAAGAAAGAAAAGGAAGAAGAAAAGGAAAAGGAAAAAGAAGAAAAGGAAAAAGAGAAAGAAAGAAAAGGAAAAGGAAAAAGAAAAAGAAAGAAATAGAGAATAAATATTTCTAAATGTTTTTAGACATGCAGTTTATTCATTGGTGAATGGTTCTTTATACATGATATTTATGGGGTATTTGGTTTGTTTTGTGATTTTGTTTCAACTTTTAAGGAGTGCCGTTAATGTGATTAATTAGCAAGAATTTATTGACTAAAAAATCTGCACAGCCAAACATATATGATTTTTAAAATGTATTTTTTCAGGTGAAACTATAAACCAGGGTCCTAATTAAGCCCTGCTGTTTC
>JANHGO010000073.1:13971305-13983235 GCA_024606505.1 Aquila spilogaster
AAAAAAAAAAAAAAAAAAAAAAAAAAAAAAAGCTTTCCCCTGACATCTCATCTAAATCTCCCCTCCTTTAGTTTAAAACCATCCCCGCTTGTCCTGTCACTATCTACCCTTGTAAAAAGTGGATTTCCATTTCCCTCATGTTCATAAACTCCCTTTAAATATTGGAAGGCTGCAATGTG
Source organism: Aquila spilogaster (assembly GCA_024606505.1). Lineage (NCBI taxonomy): Eukaryota > Metazoa > Chordata > Aves > Accipitriformes > Accipitridae > Aquila > Aquila spilogaster. Next base: position 13,971,485 of record JANHGO010000073.1, read on the forward strand.
GTCTCCCCCCAGCCTTCTCTTTAATAGGCTGAACAAGCCCAGTTTCTTCAGCCTGACTTCTCAGGAGAGACAATCCAACCCTTGGATCGTCTTTATGGCCCTACTCTGCACCATTTCCCAAAGTTCCACATCTTTCCTATGCTGGGGGCTCCAGACTTGGATGCAGAACTCCATCTGGGGACTCATGAAGGCAGAGTAGAGGGGGACAATCACCTCCCTCGCCCTGCTGGCCACTCCTCTTCTAATGGAACCTGGGATACCATTGGCTTTCCAGGCTACAAGCACACACTGCTGGCTTATGTTAAGTTTTTCATCAACTGGGACCTGTAAGTCCTTCTCAGTGTGGCTACTGTCAAGGAGTTATTTTCCCAGTTTGTATACATATCTGGGTTGACCTCGACCCAAGCACAAAACCTTGCACTTTGCTTTGTTGAACTTCATTAGGTTCACAAGGGCCCACCTTTTGAGCTTATTAAGGTCCCTCTGGATGGCATCCCTTCCTTCTGCAGTATCAACCACACTGCTCAGCTTGGTGTAATGAGCAAACTTGCTGAGGGTGTACTCAATCCTGTCATCTATTTCGTTGATAAAGATGTTAAAGAGTACTGGACCCAAGATGGACCTGTGAGGGACACTGCTTGTTACCAGCCTCCACCTGGACATGGAACCATTGACTACAACCCTCTGACTACAACCTTCCAACCAATTGCTTATCTGCCAAATATTCCATTCTTCAAATCCAAATCTCTCCAATTGAGAGATAAGGATGTAGTTAGGGACCATGTCAAAGGCCTCGTGGATGTCCAGGTAGATGACATCAGTTGCGTTCCATGTCACCAGTTTGTATCTTGATGAGATAAGAGGAACTTCTTCTTTCTGTCTCCATGGGTAAAGCTTGTCCTAAGATACCTATGGGGCACATATTAACCAAGGCTATTACTCTCATTATAAAGGTATTTGGGATATCTTTTAGTCATTTTTTTCCCCCTGCGGTGCTTTTTGGTGGTAGCTGAAACCCTTTACTCTGATATGATTTACTCTAACAAATTGCTGTAAGAAAATTTAGTGAACTTGCTCGAAAATGTTAAGCTTGTAATGGAAGCTTTTCCAGCTTCTAATTTAGATGTGTGATCACTGGCAGTTTGTGAAGTATGTGTCAAAACACATTTGTATCACACCCAAAGACATTGCAGGGCAATCTTCCACTGGAAGCTGGTGCTGGTAGCTTGACCTAAAGTTGAGGATCTGTTGGACCAAAATGGGGAGCCTGTCATTGGAGAGCTCAGCGTGAATGATGGGGAGTTTTCTTTTGTGCACAATGTTTGCTGTCACCCTAGTGTCTCCATTTTCTCAGTTGTGGCTGGCTTACTGCAGTCAGCATGTGTGACTTGCCAAAGCTGTGGCAGCTTGGGGTTGACCTGTGAGGTCTGGTTTGGAAGGGAGAGGGCCTAAAGTATGTGTCTTCCCTTCTGCAGTCCTTTCCACCTACACCCTGGCCTCCTGGCACTCTCTTTTGTCCCGCTGAGAATGGGGAGCTGTCATGCGCCCTCCTGAGCAACCCTGTGTAGGTACTGGGGACGCTTTGCCTGGGACCCTTGGTTCTGCAGTATCATCACATGGAAGCAGTCAGGTGGCCTGCTGGTGAGCGTGGGAGTTAGAGCAGGCCTGTGGTATGGTGTTGCAGCATTATTTCTGTCCGAGAGCTTTGTGCTCCCTTTAAATACCATTCCAATGTGCTGAGACCAGCAGCGTGGAGTGTTGGATTGTTTTTGCTGGGAGGTATGGGAACAGCTATTTTAACATTGCTTCAGCTGTGAGGATTCCTTCTTCTTAGTTATCAGTTGCTGGGGGATTTTTTTTATTGTCAAGTAAATCCAATTTAGCTTATACTCACAGCACACTTGAGTGAAAACCACAGGGGTTCCTCATTACTACTCTGTGGTGCTTTGTTTCAGATGGTGTTTGGGAAACACCAGGGAGTGAGGTGTGAGGTTTTTTGATCTGTGTTTCTTTTAGTGGTGCTTGTTTCATAGTTTGGTCTATACAGACAATTTATGATTTGGGCAACTGTGTTTTGTTGCTGTAGGCAGGCGCCATTACTCCTTTGTTAGAGGAACCATTCTTATAGCCGGGTTCTTGCCCAACTGCTGACATTCGATGTGAGAGAAGGAATGAAGGAAACCATTGTGCTGGCCACCGATCATGGGGACTGAAGATGTGATGGGAAGACAGAAGCTTACAGAGTGAATAGCTTTTTGCTGCAGACGTTTGTTTTCTTATGATGGTACAACAGAAGGGGATCTGCACAACCCTAAGTTTTGCTTTTTTTTTTTAATTTAAGAGCATCAACAACACAAGAAAGAGCTGCTAATTAAGCTTAGTCTGTATTAATGAAGTCAAGGCCCTATGCACACTGATGAGTGTTGGAAGTTCTTCCTTAAGCCATGTGGTGGTGGACTCCAGTGCTTTGTAGTTTGCTTGGCTTTTCATCTCTTGCCTGGTGGGGATAAAAACCGCTCTGGTTTCCAGCTTCAAATTTTCAGTGTTTATTTTTGTGTCTTTAAATGTGAATTAGTCTGAGTTGATTTGACAAAAGGATGGTTACTTTTGAGATTGTTTCTCAGTCCAAAAAATTTTGAGCACGGGAATGGAAACACCTATTCCTTCTGCTAATGTGAAGCTGTCAGATGTGCTAGTCCTGGGTGGGGCAGTGCGTGTGATAGATATTCCCTCCTGCCCAGAGGCGTAGGCAAATGGATGTTTCTAACTTTGTTACATTCCTAGTGCCTTAATTGAAACCCACAGGCTAATTCCTTCTTTTATTTCTAAATTCCTTCGTTGCACTTAAGTGAGAACTTAAAGAGGTGAGGAAGGCAAACTTAAGTCTTAAAATATGAGCTGTCTATTGGCAACTTGCGTTGAACTGATTGGCAAGTAAAATACTGGATTTATCCAGTTTGGTCTGTTCACTTCTCCAGGGCACTTTCATTATAGTGCTGCTCTGCCAGCTACTTTGGGTGTGATGACTTTTGTGTTTCAAAACCTGAATAGCACAGTTCTGTCATGTAAGCACGTAATGTGTTTTGGGGAAATAAGGGAGCTGGCTCTCCGTATGAAGCAGAGGTTAAATAAAGGGCAAACCACAATCCAGTGAGGTTTTTGTTTTTTACCTCTCTATTTTTAGTTCGTTTGGATTCCTTTTTGCTCCTGAACATATTTGTAAGGTAATAGCTTGAACCTGAACTGTACTTCCAAAGAGTCTGAGTAGCATTAAGGGACAATGCTCAGAGTGGAGGAGGTAGGTAAGACTGTAAACGTGACTACTATGGGTGATCAACTGCCAGGACAGAGTTAGGGCGTTTGTTCACATGAGCCATTTGTTTTGGGAGTACCCCAGTTGTATAGACATGCATCATGTATAACAGAAGCCAACATCCAGAATAGGAAGCTTTTGCCTTCTGTTGTCATCACAAGAGTTTAATTTTGCGTATGTGTTGGTTTCTTTTTACTTCCTCCTAAAGGAACAAACTGTTCTGACATCAGCTGTTAAAAGCCCATTAAGTGACTGGAGGGCGTGCAGAGCCATATTTTTTCAGAGGAAACAATTGGTATGATGGTGAAGTAAAAGTTGGCCCACGCTCTGTCCTTTGCTGCTATGCAGTTCTATTCAGTGTGAGGCTACAGCAGTGTGAAAGGAAACACAAGTGTTTTAGCAACTTGGTAAATTTGTTTCTCACTCAGCTACAACTCGATGACATTTTTAATGTCTTATGTGAGAAATGGTGCGTAGTACCATGTGCTTCACTGAGTAGTAATACTGGTTTTTTGGCTCAATGTTGCTAATTTGTTATCTGAATCATAATGTCAGCCTCCAGGGATTAACTTTACAGACTCATAGGAATCTAAAGAAAATTAATTTGAGGGATAAAATAACTTGTCGCTGTTGTTAACAAAGCAGCAGTATATTGGTTTCAGATTGTTTTCCAGTGATTTATAGCAGAAAGCTTGACATGACCCCAGCTATAATGGCCATTTACAAAAATCCTAGTTTCAGAGGCTTTTATAAAGTAAATGTGGAAGTGTAGTCTAAGTGGGAAAGCATCTCCCGTTGGTTTTAGAGCTGAGCAGAATGCTTTGGAGAGACAAGGGTAGTGAGGACTCTCATTCTTTGCTCAACTAGAAAGGACGCTGAGAGATGAGATTTACAAATCTGAATCACTTCTGCTGCCACTGCAGATCAAGTTAATTTGTGTCGGTCGTGGGATTTTTGTTTGTTTCTCTCTCTCTCTCCTTAGGAAACCTTTTTGAAATGAGGGAAAAGGGACTGGATTTTTAGTAAATGTCACATATGCTACGGCAGCACACAGTCTAAGCACTTAAATTGAAGTGAGCCTGAGGTTTGTAAGCCAGGGCTGGGGGACCAGTGCTGCAAGAGTGTGGCCTGGTCAGCTGGAGCTCGTATAATGCTGGGGAGTGGAAGACTTCCCATGTATGTTTTGGGGGACTGGATTTTGTACAAGGCTAACCTTCTGGTCTACCAATGTCAGTTAATAATACAGTTTGTCTCCATCTCTAAGAAAAACAAACAAACCCACAAAGCAGGCAAAAAAGTCAAAATATTTGATATATCTGGAGTTTAAATCTTGATTCTAATAGCCTCTTATGAGGTGGGTGCTTGGCACAGAATATTTCTAAAATTACAGCTGACTCCCAAATGGCGTTCTTAAAACGTAGTCTTCTCTCTGCTAAGCTGCAGACTGCAGCTCCTCCCCGAGCTTTGACCTGTAGATTCTCTCCTGTCCTTGCTCCTCATCCTGCTGGGTCCCAGGCTGAGGTATACTGATCCTGCGTCAGTAGATGCCTGCCTGGCTGCCCAGCCCTTTCATGTGAGGTTTAGTGACAGTTCACTCACCTTATTTGTGATTCAGCTGCAAAACCAAGCTGGAGGTGGGTAAGCATGTGAGTGCTTCCAGGGCTGTCCAAGCAGCTTTGCTGCACTGTTGAAGGAGGCTATTATCTCCATCAAAAGCTTCACTAAGGACCTCAGCAGCTTATGGAGTAATGCACCAGGGCAAAGAAGTGTTGACAAACTGTTGATTAAAAGGCTGTGGTTTTGTAGGCTGCTTCTCTTTACCAGCTGGGAAGCTTGTGATTTTGATATGTATGTCATTGTCCATCCCAGTGCTGGGGAGTGCTGCGAAGCTGAGCTTAATGCAAAGGAGACACAGTGATTTCTGTCAGAGCTGGAACTATGCCAAAGTTTTGCGTAGGCTTCAATGGGTAAAGATATCTCTGCTGTTGAGTTTGGGTGGTGTTTAGTATTACCGGTTTTTAACAAGCTAAGATGAAGAACAGTACATTCTCACTCATGGCTTTCTTATTCTCTCTCCAGATGAACACAATGATGTACAGAAAAAGACGTTTACAAAATGGATAAATGCTCGGTTTTCCAAGGTAACATCGGTTTGAAAACACTTCTTTATTCTTTTTGATTCATTGCTTAGAACAGTATTGGTTAAATATACTTTGCTCTTTTGTAGAATGAGCCTAGTAAAATGTGTCAAAATATTTAATGAAAACATACATCTGCTAGACGAAACAGTGTTTATTTCTTCATTTTCACCACACACACAAGCATTTCCCACAAAACAAAAATACTACATGCCTTGTTTAAGAGCTCAGAATGACAGATTCTATTTGTTTTTGTTAAAATACACAGTTATCTGCATAGTGGTGTCTGTGTTTTAGTCATCTTTAATGAGTTTATTTTTGCATGCAGTTTTCTGAGTATATTAAAGTAGATTCTGAGCAGCAGTCACCATGTTTACTCTGTGCTGCTGAGTCAGCTTTGCTCATCCAAAACACTGCAAACCTCCAGCTGAGGCCACCTGGTGTTGCCACTTTAAGTATTGACTGTGAAATTTTGTGCAATTCCTTGCTCATTTTGAATTCTCTCTGGCTCTTATGCTGTACCTTTCATGTTTTAATTCTCGGTATTGACTTGAGGCTTACTGAGGTTCTTGTTTTATATTTTGGGTTGAGAAGGGAAATGGTGGTTGCTTTGGCATGCTATTTAAAGCCCACTTTTTATGACATTCTGCTAATAGTGAAAAGTGACGCATTGCCCAGGAGTGCTGTGCCTGAAGGAAGGTCCCCTGGTTTACAGTTTGGATGCACAAAAGAGCCTGGGTTGTGATCAGAGTAGAACCATGTTTTTTTTTTCACATTTTCTTTTTCTATAGGCAGTATGGTGCGAGTGGAATAAGGATAACTGCTAGTTATCCTACTTTGAAAAGGGCCTTATGTGAAATCCCAAAAGTCAATGCAAGTGTAGAAGGAATGTTTTGGTGCTTTTTAAATTACAGTAGCGTGACAGTGCTATGGCAATGAATGGCTGCCTCTGCACCACTGCCCTTCTGATATTCTTGGTCAGCTTAAAAAGAAAGTTTTACCTCCCTTCCGAGCTTCCTGTGCAATCAGACACCAGGCAATGCAAGGTTTGTGGCCTCAGTTGATTCCTTTTGGCCTAGGTTAGTTTTGGCTGAAAGCTGATATCCTGCACTCTTTATCCAAGGCATGCTTGTCTAGCTTCCTCTTTAGGGGTGCAGTGTGTATACATAACTGATTGCTCTCTATTCTGCCTTTACTGCTGAAACAGAGGAATGTTTCTGTGGGAGCAGTTAGGCAGGGCAGGATCGTGTAAGGAGTGAAAACTTAGTAGGGAAGGAAGGCCTATTTTTAGAGGCTTACCTTGGCGTAACAATGGCATGGTCTTGGAAATGATGGTGATACTGAGAATGTGTTATGTGGCTTGTTTGTAGATGTTATGGACATGGCTTTCTATAGAAATAAATACAGTTGTTTTCAGTCTTTATATACCCATGGATATGTTATATGAAAAGGCTTTTCCTTTTATGTTATGTATTCATATGGATCCTGCTTGCCCTCTGGCAGGAAATTCCAGGTGCTATGGTCAGATACTAGTTGTATTTGGAATGACTTGGTAACTTTATGGCCCATTAAGTACCTCTAGCTATGGAAGCCATGTTAATAATTAAAGAGATTTATGTTTAAGGACATACTCCAGACTAGTGCACATCTAATTCAAACTTGAGCATGCCCACTTGGCATGTCAAGATCCAGACTTAGGAAGATTCATGAACTGGCATGTTCAAATTGCAAGGAAATTGCTGATGTGAAACAGAAATCTCCTGTAAGAGTCTAGTTTCAACTGTACTTTGAAAATGGGCAGGGATGGATTACATTGTTATTGAAGCTTTTTGCATTGTTTAGAATTTCTTTTCTGTGAACAAGACTGAGTGAGCTGCTTAGTAGGACCGAGAGATTTTGGAGGTTGGGTGAATATTATTTGACTTGAGTGGCAGAAAATGAAACAGTGACTGAGGAATGTGTGGAATTGCAAAGTTCATTCTAAGATTTTTAATTGTCCTTCCACGTTAACTATATTATAGTGCCCCTTCATCTATATGTGTAAATAAAAACCAAGTATCTGAGGCTCTTCAGCCTATTTTTGTAACTTCAGGATTTTTGTATGCCATTGCATAATGTACTCAAAATTGCAAAACTTGATTAAATCAATTCAGTATAGATTTGCGAAGGATCTAGAAAGGAAGCAATATCTCTTCTGTTTCTCACCAGAGGGTAGGTAGGTGAGTAAAACACAGTAAGGCTCAACTGTGCTATAAGATACTGGTAGCTGCTTTGGGCACCTATCCAGCAAAATGCAAGTTCTTGTTCTGTTTTAGAGTACAGTAACTTGTTCTGTGCCCGTTTAAACTTTAAATTGATCTTACTTGTCTCTTCATTTCAAAAATAAGTACAAGTAATTTAAAGTGGATAGAGACTTAAAGACAATGAATGGACTCCACCAAACCTCAGTGCTTGCTGTAGAAATCTGCACCTCAGAAGAGCAATATATACAACTCACAAGCTTGTGATGGTTATGTAGCATGAATATTTTATATAATTTTAAACAAAATTAATCTAGCTGTTTTGTAAATTATAGCTACTATAAAAATGATAGATAATCTATTTTACAAAGTTTTAACCAATACAGATTTGATATTGGAAGAAATGTTAATGCAGGAACACAGAATGACTTGAGTTGGAAGGGACCACAGTGATCATCAAGTTCCAACGCCCCTACCACATGCAAGGTTGCCCATCCAGCCTGGCCTTAAACACCTCCAGGGATAGGACATCCACAGCCACTCTGGACAACCTGTTCCAGCACCTCACTGTTCTCGCAGTTTAAAAAAAAAAAAAAAAGCTTTCCCCTGACATCTCATCTAAATCTCCCCTCCTTTAGTTTAAAACCATCCCCCCTTGTCCTGTCACTATCTACCTTGTAAAAAGTTGATTTCCCTCATGTTTGTAAACTCCCTTTAAATATTGGAAGGCTGCAATGTGGTCTCCCCCCAGCCTTCTCTTTAACACCCACATTGGTGAGCACCAGGTCCAGCAATGCTTCAACTCTGGTCAGTCTCTCCAATATTTGAAACAGCAAGTAGTTATCAATGGACTCCAGGAGTCTCCTGGATCATTTGCAGCTTGCTGTGTTGTCTTGCCAGCAGATATCCCAGTGCTTGAAATCCCCCATCATGATGACAGCCTGAGAATATTTCAGTGTGTCTTTATATAAAGCCATGCATATGATGTTTGTCCTTATTGTATACTTTTTCCATTGCTCTGTACAGTCTTGTTTAGATTTAGCTGTTTCACTGTCACATAGCCTTGTTATATGCATACTTAATATATGGTCTTCAAGCATACTGAAGTTGTATTTCCTATCCCCTTTTCATTCCTGCATCACATCTTGCATTAGTTTTGTTTATTTTTGTGGCTATGTATTTATGGCTGTACATTAAAAAAAAATTTTAAAAAGCTGTTCTGATTCTAAAATCAAGAGATCAAACATGGAAAAAGTGCTAAAATTCATCTTCTTACCTGTATACTCTACTAAAGTTTTCATAAGTGAAAAGGATCATGTACTACTTTTTCTGCTGAACTTTGGTATTATTCAGAATGGATTACGCTCAATAAGTCAATTACCCAGTATTTTTTTCTGCTTGCTTAGTGTATGGCCACATGAATCAACTTGATAAACACAATGTTACTAAGCCTTGCTGTGATACTGAAGGTAACATCTTCCTTGGTTTCCTTTGTGATGACTGTAAGGTTTACTGATTTGTAGATTTTATTAGATATATTTTCAGAACACCTTTCTGCAATGTGAGTGTATTTTCATATGTGTTTACAGCCACTGCAAATATTGTTAAATATCAAAAGTAAACTAATTTTCAATGTCCCACCAAATGTTAGTTAAATATGTAGAGTTAGATAGTTTTGTAATGTTTTCATATAATCTAGAGCTCTAATTGAATCTTAGCTCAGACAGATTACTTATCTTGCAAAATGAAGCAAACCATCTGAAATATATATTTTAGATTTTGAGATGGAGCTTGATTGGCATAGAGAAGAGACTTGGGGAAGATGATGCCTGTGTCAGGAAAGCGTTTGGAGGTCTCTCTTTTGCATGTAGCTATGGGTTACTTATAGAGTTATGCATTAAATCATAGATCTCACTAGAAAGCCAGAGTTTCCAGGGGAAACTTATATGAAAAGTGATTTTTCTCCCATGAAATGAATCTCCTTTCTCCAACCAGCTCTACGAACTGATGCAGTGATGACTGCAGCTGGCCTGACATGTGGGTACAGCCCAAACCACAAAGGCCAGATAATCCACAGCTCCTCAGCTAGTGCCCCTAGGCTATAAAACAGGCGGAATCTGACTTTAATACCTTGGCTGTGAAATCACTGCTTGTTCTTACCCACTTCTTTTAGTACCATTCACAGAAGCAGATTAAAAAATTACTCTCTTTCGTGTCACGGGACACCTTTTGGCTAAAAGTAGAGTTTGAATCTAGTTCCACAGGATAGATTTCTGCTCTGTCATCCATAGCACCAGTCTTTTCCTTTTTGCAGTATTCGCCTGCACTTAATAAATGCTTCTTCACTTTTGCCGCATGGTGAAATAAGGCAGGACCTCTGGATCTTCCTCTTCACTGCAGTAATTTGCTCCTTGAGCAGATCTGGTCTGTGTGCAGATTAAGTCCAGGAGAAAGTAGAGAAATCATTTGGTAATGCACATACATACAGTATTTGCTGCGCATAAGCAGTGGGAGTGAACAGAGACTTTGTAATCAACTCTAATTTTGACTTTTCTAGGCTTTAAAAATAATTGCAATTGGAGTGTATTTGCATGACATATCAGTGGGCTTTAGGGTGTGTAGATAAATCATACAGACCTGTGACATTTCAACTGACAATTAAATAGCATAGTGGTAGGATACTTGTACTTTCTGTGTGGAAAACTCTAGAAGGTTACTAGATTTTATAGGCACATTGGGACAGCAAGAAGTATTATGCCCTACTTTATACCCTGCAAGCACAGACTTTTCTGCCCTGTTTCTTTACAGCTCCTATTTACTTGATGCTGTTCTTTTCTCCTTACTACTACAATGTCCCATGTTTGAAAGCCTGACTGCCCAGCAAATTCTGGCAAATCTGGATTTTTTTTTTTTTATCATACTGCCTATTCTGTTCCCACTTCTTTGTCACTTAGTTACTTATCCAGTGACACCCAGTTTTTCGTGTCAAAGGTGCGGACATGGTCTGTCTTTCCTTCCTTTTTCCATCTTCCACTTGACATCTCATCTTCTCATCCCTTACAGGATTTGATTCTTGTGTTGTTGGTAATGTTTTTGCATCTTTTGCCCTGTTTTTTTCTTGCCCTGTTTTGTCCTTCTTATCTCCTGGCTAAGAGTCAGTCTTTGCTGGCTTTCATGTTCCTATTTTCCAAGGTATTCCTTTTCCAAGTTTGCTTTCAGATTGGTTATTTTCCTCTCCTGCTGTTCTTGAACTTGGCAGGTAGGAGCCACAGTCAGCACAAGAAACATGATGCCCTATATCTTAATTTAGATCCATAGAGTCGGATCTGTCACAGCTTGTTGGAACTTTGCACTGTCACTCTAGAGGAAGTTCACTCATCCAACATGGGCAAATCGAGACCTTTTCCTAAGGAATCATTGTCTTCCATTTCATTTGGGAAATTCTCTCACAGGGATGGCAAAAACACTGTTGTTAAGAAAGTTGTGTTCTGCTGAAAGAACATTAAACCCCCGGATATATATATATATGTATATATGTGTATATGAAAAGGGCACTGTTTTTTTTTTTCCTTTTTTTTCTTAAGTCTTGAGTGCAAATGACTGTTCTTGGACCTAGGACTTGCTAATGTTTGTAGAGACAAATCTCTCAAGCTAACGGCACTGTAAGCTCTCTCCTGCTCTGTGATTTTTCCAAAATTTAGGGTTAAAGAGCAAAGAGGAGACTAACGGGAGGAGACAGCATCATTCAGTGCAGCTTCAGTGAAGCCTGGAAGAAGGCAAACATTTGGTGCAGGGCTTCTGTGTGTTTGTTGTCCTGGGCTCTGGTATGTCCCCCTCTCCTAGAGAAGTACCAAATGAAACAAAGAGAAGGTGGCAGTGGATAAACTGGTGAGCTTGTACTTGGAGTGCTTAGAGATGAGGTAGCTTTTATGTGTCTTTAAAATTAACACATTCCCTCCTCCACTAGGAATTAATTCTTGTGATAACTGCAAAGTCTCATCTAACTTTCTAAATGGTGTGCTATATAAATCTTTTCCAACCTTTTTGCTTTTTAATTTTC
>JANHGO010000073.1:13983335-13996440 GCA_024606505.1 Aquila spilogaster
TTTTTTTTTTTTTTTTTTTTTTTTTTTTTTTTTTTTTTTTTTTTTTTTTTTTTTTTTTTTTTTTTTTTTTTACTGAATGTGGCTAATTTGTTATCCAAATCATAACGTCAGCCTCCGGGGGTTAGCTTTTCAGACTCATAGGATTCTAAAGAAAATTAATTTGAGGGATAGCATAACTTGTCACTGTTGTTAACAAAGCACCAGCATTTCAATTACAAATTTAGTTCCAGGAATTTATAGCAGAAAGCTTGACACAACCTTAGCTATAATGGCCAATTAGAAAAATCCTAGTTTCAGAGGCTTTTATGAAGCAAACATGAAAGCAGAGCCTGACTGGGCAAGTGTCATCTGTGGGTTTTATAACTGAGCAGGATGTTTTGGGAAGATGGGAGTTGGGGGGGGGTTCTGATTCCTTGCTTAACTGAAGTAGAAAGGATGCTCTGATACTGAAGGGATAGTAAGGGTATATACATTCATATTCTTTCTTTTAGCATTAAAAACTAAGTAGTTTGTGTTTATCGAAGTCATGTGTGTTTTGGTTTGTTAGTTGGGTTTTTGTTTTTTTTTTTTTTTTCCCATCTCCCTAGGAAACCCTCTTTTTGAAAAGAGGGAAAAGAGGCTGGATTTTTAGTAAATGTTACGTATGCTACTGCAGTACACATAGCAGGAGCACTTACACAAGCTGGACCTGAGGTCTGGGGGGAGCAGCTGTAGGAGCAAGGCCTGCTGATGGAGTCCTGGCAGGCTGAGGCTGGTGTGATGCTGAGATGAGCTGTCATCTCCTGCTGTGGGTGTGCCCGTGAAGGGGCTGAGCCCCCCAGGAGTGGGGCGTGTAGAGCTCCTAGCGCACAGGATTTATAAATCCATGACCTTTTTCATAACTGTTGCTATCCTTTTACACAGTCAATACAACTATTTTTGGCCTCTCTTTGTGCTTTGCCTTTATCATCTTAAGAAGGTAGTATGTTAAAAGAACGTGAGACCTTGAACTTTGGGGTTACTCTTCTCACAGAAGCTTAAGGAAGGAAAAAGGCAGACTGAGCCTTAGGAAAGCATCCTGGTACATAGGTACGTACTTGGGGTTGTTGGCAGAAAAGGGACAGGTTACTGAATGATATTTAAAGAGAGAGAAGGATGTTTAAATCTCAATACGTTCAATACAAATAGTATTTGCAACTAATGTAAATGGAAAACATTATCAAGAGTTGGACAGAGTCAGGGATTGAGTTTTGTACAATGCTAGCTTTTTGGTCCAACAGTGGCAGTTGTTAATCTAGCCTGTTCCTGTCTCCTAATAAAAAAAAAACAAAACAAAAACCAAAAACCAAAACCTGGAGGGAAAAAAATGGGTAAATGTATTCAGTATATTTGAAGTTTAAATCTTGACCCTCTCAGTCTCCTGTGAGACGGGTGCTTGGCACTGAGTATCCTGCTGGTAGATCCTTTCTGTCTTTGATGCAAGGTGCTCTGTTTCACTGAGGAAAGAGAGCAGGGTTAATGAGATTTTTCAGGTAACTGTATTCCCCCAGAACAACACCTTGAATTTCAAGGAGCTGTTTTAAGCATGGCCTGCTGTGCATGTATGGTAGGTATCTTGAATCTCTTTCAGAAAAATCTTTTTCTGCATTGGGCTATCTTTGATTTCTGGTTGACCTTGAGGTGTGACTGAGGAGCAGGCTGTGTTGGATCAGATTTGGATGGCAAAGAGGAGAGGCACAGAAGGGTGAAATAACGGCTGCTGGCTGCCACATTGCAGCAAATGTGTACTCTTTGGTGTGCCCTAAGTAGGTTTTTCAGCTGTAGCCTAAAAGGACCCCAGAACTGGGGTTTTATTTTAAATTGATATGAACATTTTCATAAAGCTTATTAAGCCTTTTAACTCTCATGACATCTCATTTCTCACCAATGTGACTTCTTCTCTTGCTTGGACTGAGCCATAGCTGCTACTCTTTGTTCATGTCTGTTACCCGGTCACTTGTTCCACTGCTCTAGTAGCCTGTGTGTAACAGATTTATGGCTAGATAAATTAGACATGAATGGCATCAGTTTCAGATGCATGTTGGGCCAGAAACAAGAAATTTTGAGGTCATCTACCTAAGGAATCTTCTGGTAGCATTCTGTGATTTATTTTTTTTCTTTTTTTAAAGATTTTAATAAACATCTGGGTTTTGTAGGTAAAACTTCACTGTACAACAGTCTCAATTGCTGCTGAGGCATATGATCTTTTAAGTGGTGCCTTTTAATCATAATCTGATATCTTGTCAGACTGTATAATTTTTTTTTTTTCCTTTTCATGATTTCATGAAGTGGAACGTTTGAGTTTCAATCCATTTTTTTTTCTATGGCTTCATCCTAGTGCAGGAACAGATGGTCTGAATGGCATGGTGGTGTGTATGCTTTGTTGTTGTAAGGGGCTTGGAAAAATTGGTGCCAGCTGCTACTAAGAGAGTTCTGCAAGAGAACATCCCAGGCAGCAGTGTGCTGCGAGTGCCTGAAGCAGATCTTGAGGCTGGTCTGTCAAGAAGCTCTTGGAGTCTTGAAGGCCTCTTGGAGATTATGGTCTGGGTTGGAGCTGTCAAACTGAGTTTGCTGGTGGAAGGCACTGCCTACCTTGGCTGTGGTCTGCTGCATGGATTTGGAGGGTAAAGCCTCTTACGGGCTGCATGTGTGTCTTTTCTTCTGGGCTGCAGCAAGCAGGCCTGAAAATCCATGGTGGGCCAACTTCCTTTGCCTGGTCTGTTGTCAGCAGGTAATTCACTGTCATTTAAGCGCAGGTGATGAGGCACAGTCTCGCCCTTAGCACTGCTCAGTGCAATTTACCCACGAGGTGTCCTGTGGTATGGGCAGAGCTGTGCTGGAGGTGACTCAGCCTGGGTGAGTGGGACAGACTCTGTAAAATTGTCAGTGACTCCCAAACGGCTTCCTTAAACAACCTAGGAAGCCATCTTCTCTCTGCACAGCTGGAGGCCACTGCTCCTCCCTCTGCTTTGACCTGTAGGTGCTTGTCCATCCTTCCTCCTTGTCCTGCTGCGTCCTTCTGGCTGTCTCCTGGACCCGAGGTGGTGGTACTGTGGTGTCACACCAGTAAGGGCATCTGAAAGGAAAGGGCTGCTGAGCCCTTCCCGCAGTATAGCTGAACTTACCGTGACTGATCACTAACATGGTTCCTAACCCAGGTGTGAAACCAGGCTGAGGGTGGGTAAGGATGCGAGCGCTTCAAGGGTTATTCCAGCAGCTTTGCTACTCCCGTTGCTGTGCTGTGTACTGAAGGAGGCTATTATCTGCATCAGAAGCTTGAATAAGGACCTCAGCAGCTTTTGGAGTAATGCATCCAGGCAAAAAGGTGTTGACAAAGTCTGCTGATTAAAAGTCCGTGGTTTCATTGATTGCTTTTCACCAGATGGGAAGCCTGTGAATTTAATGCATCGGTATCCTGCCCAGGAGGTGCTGTGAGGCTGATTTTAATGCAAAGGAGCCCTGTGGTTGCTAGCAAAGTTGAAACATTTGTGTGTCTCTGCAAGTACCAAAGTCTTGTAGGGGTTTGAACAGCTTTATTGACAGGTTAGGCACAAAATTCTCCCACTGGGTCAGGATAGGGTTTAATATGACCCGTTTTGAGCAATCTAGGATTAAGAAGAGTGCATTTTCACTCATTGTTTTCTTCTTATTTTCTCTCTCCAGATGAACACAATGATGTACAGAAAAAGACCTTTACGAAATGGATAAATGCTCGGTTTTCCAAGGTAACAATGGGTTGAAAGTACTACTTTATTTTGTTTGATTCACTGTTTAGAACAATATTGGTTAAATATACTTTGCTATTACTCTTGTAGAATACTCCTAGTAAAATGTGTCAAAATGCATAATGAAAACAGATAAAATACTGTAATGTTTGTTCACTCTCTGTTGCCCCATGCACATAAACATTTGATATTATATGTCTTGTTTAAGAAAAAATGAAAGATGCTATTCGTTAATATATTAAAATACAGTTATTTGCATGATGGTATTTGTTTGGGTTTTGGTCCTCTTGCCTTATACTATTTATTTCTACATGCAGTTTTCTCAGTGCATTCCAGCAGATTTTGAATTTTAGTTGCTGTGTTTACTGTCAGTGCTGCTGAGTCAGCTTTACTCATCCAAAATACTTTGCAAACCTCCAGCTGAAGCCACCTGGTGTTGCTACATGAGTCCTGACTGTGAAATTTTGTATAACTACTTGCTCATTTTGAATTTTCCTTGGCTCTCATGCTTTGTTTCTCGTTTTAATTCTCTTTACTGACTTGAAACTTACTGAGGATCTTGGTTTGTGTTTGGGATGAGAAAGGAAGTGGTGGTTGCTTTGGGATGCTATTTAAAGCCTGCTTTTTATGCTGTTCTGCTGATAGTGAAAAACAACACTTTGCTTAGGAGCGTGGTGGCTATGGGAAGTTTCCCTACTTTATAGTTTGAATGTGTGAAAGAATGTGGGCTATTATCAGGGGAAACTCATGGTTTTTTTTCTAGCCAGCATGGTGCTGCAAGTGGGATAACTACTAGTTTGCTCCCTGTTAATGAGAAGGGGCATGCATGTGAAATTCTGAAAGTAGATATAAA
Organism: Aquila spilogaster; assembly: GCA_024606505.1. NCBI lineage: Eukaryota > Metazoa > Chordata > Aves > Accipitriformes > Accipitridae > Aquila > Aquila spilogaster. The sequence continues at coordinate 13,987,932 of JANHGO010000073.1, forward strand.
TATAGAAGAAAGGGTGTGTGTGTGTGTGGGGGGAGTTGGTTTGTTTTTCTTTTTAAGTAGAGCAATGACAGTGCTATAGCAATGAATGGCTGCCTCTGGAGTGCTGCCCTTCTGAAGTTCTTGGTCAGCAACGTAAGAAATTTTTACTTTCCTTCCCTTCCTGTGCAACAGGACACTAGGCAATGCAAAGCTCGTGGCCTTGGTTGATTCACTTTGGCTTAGGTTTGTTTGGGTTGAAAGATGATATCCTGCACTCTTTGTCCAATGCAAACTTGGCGAGTTTGCTCTTTAGGGGAGGAGTGTGTGCCTGTAACTGGTTGCTCTACGCTCACTTTTGACTGCTGCCAAGAGGAAAGACGTTCTTGCGGGAAGAGGGTTAGGCAGGATTGTGTAAGGAGTGAAAATGTGGTGAGAAAGGAAGGCCTGTTTGTAGAGACTTACCCTGGCATAAAGATGGCCTGAACACTGAAATGACAGTGATACTGCGAATGTGCTATGTGACTTGTTTGTACGTGTTATGGACATTGTATTGAAATAGGTAAAATTGTTTTCAGTCTTTATACTTGTACACCCATGGATATATTTTATAAAGTGGCTTTTCCTTTTATACTATGTATTCCGACAGATCCTGCGTAGCTCCTGGATTTCCCTGCCACAGGGTATTTTCAGATACTGGTTGGATCTGAAGTAACTCTGTAACTTCATGGCCCATTAAACCACCTGAAGCTATGAAAGCCGTGTTAATGATTAAAGAGACTCATTTAAAAGGACATACTCCCGACTACTGCATGTCCAATTCAAACTTGAGCATGGCTATTTTGCCATGACAAGATGCAGATTTATGAAGACTGGCATGTTCAGATTGCAAGGAAATTGCTGGTGTTAAGTAGAAATCACCTCATGTAAGAAAGTCTAGTTTCAACTGTGCCTTGAAAATGTAAAGAGACTGATTCCAGTCTTACTGACATTTTTGCATTTACCAAGTCATTTGGGTTGTTTAAAATTCCTTTTCTGTGAACTAGATTGATTCAGCTGCTTAGTAGGATAGAGAGGGTTTAGAGGCTGGGTAAAAGTTTTCTGCAATGTAAGTCAGAATACAAAATGGTAACTGAGGAATTTTGTATGGAATTGCAAAGTTCACTCCAAGAATTTTACTTGTCCTTCCACATTATTTATATTGTAGTTGCCCTTTATGTAAACACATAAATAAAAAGTAAGCAGCTGAGCCTCTATAAACTAGTTTGGTATACGAATATCCTAAAATTGCAATTGCATAATGTACTCAAAATTGCTGAACTTGATTTAAATCAATTCAATGGGGTTTTACAACGGATCTAGAAAGAGAGCAATGTCTTTCCCTTCTCTCATCAGAGAATAGGTAGATGAGCAAAACACAGTAAGTATCTCAAGTCTGCTGTGAGGTACCCATATCTGCTTCGGGCACCTGTTCACTAAGATAGAAGTTCTTGCTCTAGTTCACAGTATGCTAACTTGTGTTTGTGCTCTTCATTTGAACTGTGCTATAACAAAATGCATTTTATTTGCACGTATTTTTTGAAATGAAGGCACAAGCACATTTAAAGCAGATTGAGTCTTAAGGTCAATAAATGTACTCAGCCAAGCCTCAGTGCTCGCTGTAGAAATCTTTGCCTTAGCAGAACCATTTGCACTACAACTCACAGGCTTATGATGGTTGTGTAGTAAAGATATTTTGTTAAAATTAAAGAGTATAAAAATTGTTAGACAAGTAGTCTGTTTTACCAAGCTTTAACCAATAGAGAAGTTTGCATTCAAACAAATATTAATACAGAGCAGTTCAGTGTATTTTTATATTAAGCCATGTGATGTTTTTACTTATTGTATGTTTTTTCCATTGCTCTGTCCAGTCTAATTTCAGGAGTCAATTTAGCTGTGTAGCCCACCAATTAATGCATCTAGTTGTATGGATAGTTAATGTATGCTCTTCAAACTCTGTAAAATTGCGTTTTCTATCCTTTTTTTCATTAACACTTACCAATTCATAGGTATTAATGGATATATTTTCAGAACACCTTTCTGCAACGCAAGAGTACTATCTTCTGTGTTTACAACCACTGCAAATAATGGTAAATATCAAAAGTAGCTACTAATTTTGAATGCCCAATCTGAGATTTTGGTTAGATTATCCAGAGCATTTGACTTCTCTGTAATATCTTCTTATAAACCAGACCTCTTGTTGAGTCTTATGACAGAGCTCAGAGGGTTCATCTCTCCTGCAAACTCAAGCAAACCATGTAAAATATCTACTTAGTTTTCAGATGGAGCTTGATCAGCATAGAGAAGGGACTTCAAGAAGATGATGCCTGTGTCAGCAAGGTCTGGGCTTAATGATCTAAGGAAGTCTCTTAATATGGCACACAGTTAGTGATTACCTGTAAAATTGTGCTTTAAATGATTCTGATTAGTTACAGGGGAACTCTTGGCTAAAAGTATAGTTTGAATTCAGGTCCACAGGATAACTTACTGCTCCATTAACCATATGTTATTTGTTACACATAGGTAAAAGGGGAGTGAACAAAGATTTTGCAATCAACCCTAGTTTTGACTTTTCCAAATTTTAAGTAGTTTCAATCTGTATCTATTTACATGGGACTTTTAGGTCTTTCATACAGACCTCTGACACTTCAGCTGATAATTACATAGCATAGTGGCTGGATACTCATACTCGCAACTCTAGAAGCTTTCTAGAAAACTTGATAGGCATGTTGAGAGATTCAGGAGTCTGTGTCCCACTTTAGACCCTGCAAGTACAGTTTTTTCTGCCCTGTTTTCTTTACTTTCTTTGCTCCTACTTTCACCCCCCTCCCCCCTCCCTTACTGTTACACCCTCCTATGTTAGAAAGCATGCCTGCCTGGCAAATCCGGGCAAATCTGGAGTTTTGATTGCTCTGCCTATTTCTTCCCTAATTCTGTCTTTGTCACTTAGTTGCTTATCCAGCAAGACCCAGTTTTTCTTGTTAAAGCCTAAGACCTACTCTGTCTGTCCTTCCTTTCCCTTTCTCCCACTCTACATCTCTTCACTTTCCCAGCCCTTACAGGATTTGATGCTTGTGGGGTCGGTCCTATTTTTGCATCTCGAAGCAGTCCTAGCCTTGCCTTCTCTTTATCTCCTTGCATGACTCAGTCTTTGCTGGCTTTCGTGTTCCCATTTTCCAAGGTGGTACTTTTCCAATTTTGCTTTCAGATTGCTTACTCTCCTCTTCTGCTATTCCTGAACTTGGCAGGTAGGACCCAGAGTCAGTGCAAGAAACATGATGCCCTAACTCTTAATTTAGACCCATGGAGTCAGATCTGTCACAGCCTGTCAGAGCTTAGTGCTGTCACTCTAGAGGAAGTTCATAGATCCAGCACGGGCAAACTAAGGCTCTTCCTTCCCCCCAGTGAATGGTGTCCTCATTACATTTGGGAAGTTTTCCCACAGGGATGGCAAAAACACTTTATTGCTAGGAAGGTTGTGCTCTGCTAAAAGAACATAAAACCCCAGAGTTGTTTGTGGTATTCAGTGAAAATGACACTGGATTTCCCTGCTCCCCCAGTCATAAGACTTGGGTATGGAAGGCTGTTGAACAGAGCCAGGTGGGGATATTGTTCCAAGGCATCAGGAACTGCATTCAAAGCCTGTACATGCCTGAGAGCTGTGCCTCCTTTCCCTTTTTGTCATGTACTCCCATCTCTTTCCAATCGAAGCTCTCAATTTCATTCTTCTTATATGCAGAAGCCTTGTACAGTCTTACTTCTGCATTTGCAGTGTTCTTGTTGCATGTATTTCCATGATGCTGATCCTTCAGGTCCTGTGCTGGTGCCCTGACATCTGCATTGGCCAGCAGCTGCAGCACTGGCAGCGTTTGGAGCTAGGACCTGCCAGCGTGGGTAAACCCAGACTTACCATGCTTTTACAGCATCTTAAGTTTTCTCCTGCTATGTGGTCTTCCAAAATGCGTTTCAGTTTAGGGTTAAAAAGCAAAGAAGAGGCTGAGGCGCAGCTTGGGAGCGGACTGCATCCTCCAGGGCTGAGCTCTAGGTTAGCCTGCGAGAAGGCGAATGCTCGGTGCTGGGGCTCCTGTGCGTTTCCTCTTCTGGGCTCTGACAGGTCCCGTCCCCTGGAAGGACACCAAATAAAGTAAAGATGAGAGAAGACAGGGCAGTAGGCAAACTGGTGCGCTGTACATGGAGTGCTTTGCGATGTGATGGCTTTATATGCATCTTAAAATTAAAATGGTCCTCCCTCATCATACCAGGCATTAATTTATTTGCTAACTGCAAAGTCTTATCTAACTTTCTGGGTGGTATGCTGCATAGATCTTTTCCACCATTTTTGCTCCTTAATTTTCTCCTTTCCTTTAAGGGTTGTTTTACCATAATAGTAAATGTCAGACCCCATACTCCTGAAGACATTTTGCTGCTCTACTGCTGACTCTTAGCAAATGTGATAAATCTTTTTAAAGACAAAAGCATACCTGTTCAAGATAAGTCATTTTACATGACCTGAGATACCTGAGGCCAAAGACATTTCAGAAGGGATTTTTTGGGGGAAGGAGATTTATGGAGTTTAATGTATTAATCATGCAAGAAGAGAGTTCAAAAAGATTGATTAGGCAATTTTATCTGTCCAAGGAGACATCACCTAAGATGGTCTGTACTCCTTTTTCCAGTTCAGTTTTTGTGGTGCAAGCAAGGAAATACTTGACTGCTGGTAAAATATTCTCCAGTCTATTTGTTCCTGCTGTATTCTACCGCTGAATTAAACTGTAAAATGTAACTTCACTCAAAGATAGCCAAAGCTTATGAAAAATTTGGCCTTAACCTGAGGAACAACCTGCATGGAAAAGAATTAGTGTTTGTATGAACTGGCCTTAAAAATGCAATTTTTAGTCTACTTTTTGTTTCTTAACTGGATTACTTAGTCCATCCTTCTGAGAAGAGGTCAAATCGGATGTGAATTAATCAAGGTGCAGGAAAATAAATCTTTTCTTCTCTAATAGGTTATGAGATATGGTAAGGATGACTAATTTACAGCATAAAAGCGATAATACATAGCAGTTCATGATCTCTCCCAGATTTAGCTACAGCATGAGAATTGCCAGTTTTCTGCCTTCCTCTCAAGTGCTGCAGTTTTGTGCTCTAAGAACAGGGTGCGGGCAGCATTTCCCTTACTGGGCTTCAAAGCTTGATATAGTAATACGAACTGTAATTACTGCTGATTTTGGTTAATGCTCTGGGCTTTGGGATAGAGTTTGACTCTGATTCATGGTCTCAGTTATCCCAGTTGTTGGAGTGTTTGAGTATTTGTGTTTGTGTGACCTTCTCAGGCACTAGAGCTGAACCTGGTAGAGCCACTGAAGCAAATCTGTTGCTGTTTACCTGTTAATCACTAATGAGAACAACAGTCAACCTGGTCAGCAGGAATTTTTTCTTTTAAGGAATCAAGTTACAATCTGAAGTTAGTTGGCTTTAAAAAAAAATAACCTTCCAGTCTTACAGGAGAAATAACTGACAGTGATAAGAAATATGGTCCCAACTGCCCCTGCTGGTAATGATACATAATGAGGCTTAATTGCAAGCTGAGGTTAGTACTGTTACATTAAACGTATTATAATAACGTAAGCTTATGTAAATGCATTAATAGATGCACTGGGGAGAAAAAAAGACCCACAGGGAGTTGCTAATGCCTTGTGTTTGTTTTGCTGCCTTGCTATGTCTAGTATTTGCTTTTATATGTTTTCCCTCATTCTATCATGTTGTCAGTCAAGTATTTCAGGTGTTCTGTGGATTGAGCTATCTTTAGCTTTTCAGCTTTGCTGCTCCTTAAACTCATGTCAGTCAGCTAGTAGAAACAAACTTTCCAGCATATCTCACTGATGAGTCTTGCTTTTTTTTTTTCCCCTGTTAGTCTGGAGTTTTAAATAGCTATTTAGTTGCTTGTAATTATTTTTAAGCACCAGTAGCGATATTCAGTTTGGCCTATAAGGTATTTTCCTCCTGTGATTGTAACTTTTTATTTACTTATTCTTTTACTTGGTATTTGAATTCATAGTTTTGGTACTAGTGTTGTGTAGAGATGCCACAACTACTCTGACATATTCAGCATAGAGTAGAGTATACTCAACTAAAATACATCTGTCACAGTTTAGCTAGTATTTATGTATGCTGTCGTATAACTCCCACATGTCATTGGAAAGAGAATGGAAAAAAAGTATCACGTTTTAATAAAAATACTTCTGTAAACAATTACTATGGTCTTAAATTAGATATTGGCAAGATTATTGGTTGACACAGTTGTTTACTTTTTGCAATGACCTTTTCGCTTTCTGAATTGTTTCCCACATCGAGTTCCCATGTACTGGCCTCATGATGTAGCAGCACTTGACATGTTTCTTACTCTGTATTGGCCATGATAAAGTGTAGTTCTTACTCCTTGTGTTTGTAATCGAGTTTAAACTAAGTAGGTGGTTACCATGAGTTCCCTAGGAATGTACTTGAACATTATGAATGGTTCATGTTCTGGTTAAAGTGCCCAACCTGTTCAGTATTTCCCCTTTCTCAAGAAAAAGGAGAAAGGGCTCTTTGCATCTCTACTACTGTTTTGACCTCTTTACTGAGCATCGTACTAGGTGTTAAAAGTAGTCATCGGTTGGTTAAAAATAATTAACAAAGACAACTCTGACCTTCATATAAGTGACACTGAAAGATTAGAAGAATCTGATGGAAAAATCAAGATGTACTGCTTCCTATCTATTATACTTTCAGGGTGTTCTGGTGTTTCTGAGGCGGCAGATGATCTAAATGGCAACTAGGGCTTTTCCCAGCACTGCTCTGAGCGGCCAGAACTTGTCTGCTGCATTCCCTTGGTGGGTGGTGAAGGTCATACGTATGCTTTTACAATATGTGTTACTTCCCTGGTGACAGCCAGTGTGTGTTACTGTGAAACTGAGAGGACCTTTCATCCTGGTTTTAATGTCGTCACTAGGAGGTCTGAATCGGTATCACTGAGGAGGATGTGAAGTAGAGGTGGCTTATCTCTTACTTGAATATCTCTGGCATTCATTTATTGGAAAAGAGTTAGGTCTAATAATGTACCTTCAATAATTATTGATTTAAAGAACATGTAAATTCTCTGCTGCCGGTAACTATGATGACATAAGAGAAAACGGCATGTTTCTAGTTAAACTAGATAGACATTAAAACTTCTTTAATGGTTAACTTTGCATATAATTTCATGTTCACGAACAATACACAAAGAGCATAAATACCTGTGATAAAATGACAAATAATAGCTTGTGTTAAAAAAAAAAAAAAAAGGCTTTGTCTTACCGAGAATTTGTGACTCCCTTTAATTCTCTGTAACTTGACTCAATTTGATACAGTTCCCCATTAGTAATAAAGGGACAGTTAAGAATGTTCTACTGTAAAATATATTCAAGGAAGATTGCTGCCTTGTAACTGTGTGTGGCTTCAGTAGAACAAACTGTAAATGTTGATGGCTGGTCTTTCTACTGTCGGTAGCATTGGATGACTCTTAAAAAATCTGGTCTGGATTTTGTTTATACCTTCCTCTATTTCCTGGGAACGCTTTCTGGCAAAGCGAAGGAATGATTTCTGCCCAGTCATATTGGATGACCCTTCTCTGCAAGTAATCCTAGATGCACACAAGGAAGTGCAAGTCACCCTCTTAAACCTGATCCAGGTAGAAGGGCTGGAAGATGGCCAGTGAGCATGTGAGAAGGCTGCTGCCGCCGCTGCCATGAGAAGATCACTGTGAGTGGGCTCTCCTTCCCAAATGGTGCCAGTGTCTTGCTGGAACACGCAAAGCCGATGCCTGTAGTGACTGGTCTTACCACGTATGGCTAGCCTCTGGTCTCCAGCTCAAAGATAATTCAGAAAACGCTGCTGCTGCCCCATGAGAGTGTTTTCTGCTGTGGATAACTAGCGAAAGTTCTTCTTTGTCTCTTCCCTCCCCTACTATGTTAGCGCAAAGGCTGGCACCAAAATGTCTGCTGGAATAAATGTAATGTGATGGATTGGATCTGGTTCTGATCCTTGTGCATGAGCCCCGTGGTAGATAACAATTGTGTCACCATGCCAAGTTTATAGGAGCACAAGCAGGCCTAGCCCCAGCTTATGTACTGTCTCCAGCTTTTATTTCTCTACTTTCCCTTCTCTTCCTCTGCCTTCCTTTCCCTTTCTCTTCCCTCTTCGTCTTTCCCTTATGCCCACCCCTGTTGAAGTGAATCAGCTCCTTTCCTGCTGTCAGTGCCAGTTTAAAGCATTGGGGAACCAACATGGCCTCTCTCTAAGTTAAGTCTGTTAATTATGTTCTTTTGTCTGTCTTATCAAGCCCTTGTCTCTGCTACAGCAACTCTGTGTGCAGCTCTGCTGGCAAAGCCCTCTTGGAGCATTATTTTTGGGAGGGGGAAGTAAAGGAAATTGCCTTTTTTTTTTTTAAAGGAATCGCCTTTTTTTTTTTAAGGAA
>JANHGO010000073.1:13996540-14011755 GCA_024606505.1 Aquila spilogaster
CCCTTCTTTTGCTTTCCCTTCTTTTGCTTTCCCTTCTTTTGCTTTCCCTTCTTTTGCTTTCCCTTCTTTTGCTTTCCTCTCCCTCTTTCTCTTAAGCCAGTCCCTACTGAAGTGAATCAGCTCCTTTCCTGCTGCCAGTTGAAAGCATTTGGGAACCGACTTGGCTTTTTCTTAAGTCTGTTAATTATGTTCTTTTGTCTATCTTATGAAGCCCTTGTCTCTATTGTAGAAACTGTGCCTGCAGCTCTGCTGGCAAAGCGCTCTCAGGCTGTGAAAAGTTTCTGCCAGTTTTTTTTTTTTTTTTTTGCTGTCACAGAAAACGTAAGCTAAGTGGAGAAAAACTACCTTCTGTTAACTGATGCAAGTGTTCAGTGAGGGGGATGTGAATGTTTTACACCCTGCACTGGCACAGTTCTTCTGGTACACTCTGTGTCCCTGCCTGTCCTTTATACTATCTTGGTAGTGTATGCTGGGCCCTATTTTGTCTTTGAGAAAGGACTCTTTATCTGCCTTGTGTTTGTATAGCGCTTAGCTGGCCCTTAAGTACTTACCAAAGCAACCGTGACTAGCAATTTGCCCTTGCTTGAGGGCTTAGTATGGTTTATCACTGTCAGTCTTATAATGCACATACTTGCATTTCTTCATCTATTATGTTTGGTGATGGAGTGCTGCTACTCATGGAATGCTGGCGGAGGCTGAACTGTGTTCTGCTTGTGTCGTCTTGAAGTAGAAAGTGAATAAAATGCTGTCAGTTCTGAAAAGGCAAAATTTAGATTGGCTTAGCATATTGTGGATTCTGCAAGAAGGTGCTTTTTTATCTTTCTCAGATGTGTATTTATGTGTGTGTCTGTGCATATCTGTGCATAGACTTTTTACCTGGAGGCCAGATCTCTTTCTGGAGATGAGATGTGTGGGTGTAGAAAGAGCTGATGGGGAAAGCGACCCACAGAGCCCAGGGTCTTACCTGCTGGGTGGGAGAGGACTTCTGCCTGCCCCTTCTGCCTGAGCTCTGGTGGTTGCAGCACACCAGCACAGAGCTGTCCTGCAGCTGCATACTTTGCCACAGTACGACTGAGGTAGCGCTGCTTGCACAGGACACTATGGTGCCCTGTGGTCTGTGGTACCTTCATGTCGGTGGGCAGCTCAGCTTCACCACACTGCTCTTTAGTCCCCCTCCTCAAAAGAATAGGGAGAAAACACAATGAGAAAAGAAAGCTTATGCACTGAGATAAAAACAGGAAGGTCACTCACCAATTATCATCTGGAGCAAAACAGATGCAGAGTAGGGAGATTAATATAATTTATTGTCAACTACTAACAGACTGGAATAGTGAGAACTAAAGGTGAATTAAAAGCACCTTTCTGCTACCATCCATCCTGTTCTAACCTCCTCTCCCTGAGCAGTGCAGGGGAATGGGAGTTGTGGTCAGTCTGTAACACTTTGTCGTCTGAATCTTCAAGGTTATGCTCTTCCCCTGTTCCACCGCAGGCTGCTCCTTGTGGGCTGCAGTTCCAGCCTGGAACTCTCCATGGGCTGCAGCTCCTTTGGGCCTCATGCATTGCTACACCATGGACTCCTCTATGGCTGTGTGTGGAGATCTGCTCTGCACAGTGTCCATGGGCTGTAGGGAGCAGCCTGTTCCATCGTGGGGCTCTCCTGGGCTACAGGGAGCTGCTGCTCTGTGCCTGGAGCACCTCCTGCCCTCCTTCTGCACTGACCTTGGGGCCTGCAGGGCTGTTTCTCTTGCATTCTTACTCCTCTCTCCCAGTTGCTGTTCTGCAGCATTTTTTTTAACCTTTCTTAAACATGCTCTCACAGAGATGTGACCAGTATTGCTCACTGGCCCACCTTTTTGATCTGTCTGGAACTGACCCTTAACCAGCTTGGAGCAACTTGCAGACTTTGCTCACAGAAACCTTTGCAGTTTTTTCCTCACCCCACCTTTACCAAAACATTGTTGCACAGGCAAAATACATGGGGCAGCTGGGGTTGCGGTGGGTCACAGCCGGTGCTCAAAGTGCTCTTGTCCCCATTGGAACCTGGTTTGGATCTTTGACTAGGCAGGTCAAACTAGATGGGGTTAGGGGTTTTTTGTTGTGGCCCCCGTCTGCTACTGTGTTGCCCCAGCAGCATCCCCCAGCAGGCTGTGTGGTGGGCCCCACGGACTGAGGTGCAGCTGTACATCTATGATCACAGCAGCCTGGCCTACTTTGGGGCTGGCCGGTACCTGGGCAGAGGAGGAGTGTATGTCTCTTCTGTTGATATTGCCCTAAAGTCGTTCCTTGTCTTCTCTTGGGAAATGGATGTATGGAAGCATCTGTGTGATGGCAGCAATGTGGGCTGGCTTTGTACCCTGATGGACAGGCTAGAGTCACCTGGGGGAATGCTGCTACTAAATGCTCGTGTGTCTCTCAGGTGCACCCATGGGAAGGCAGGGAAGCTTTCTTGATGTCTGTGCTGCAGTGGAGGTGGTGATGGGCTGTGGGCAGGTACTACAGCCCCTCCTTGCCAACCTCAGTCACTCTGTGCTTGCAGAAGAGTTTCCTGTGAACTGAATTCCTTCCTAAAGAGATAAGCTAAACCAATTAAATAACAGAGGCTTTTAATGTTGCTGCATCTCCATTGTGGGAATAGCAGATACTTTAATAAGGAAGGAGTAGTTTGGATTGCAGAAATAATTTAATATTCTTCTGCTTACTCTCCAAACTGACAGAACGATGTGGTGCTCTGAAGGCCAATGAAATGAAAAAATGCTTCTCTTGAGAAAGTGAATCTGAATTATTTCTGCTATTGCAGCAGGATGCATTGCATGGGGCTGGGACGTACTATGACCTGGTGAAATGAATGGCTGAAAGTAGCAAGTTGTTTGTTTTGCTTTCATGACCGGGAAGGGAGGGAATGGGAAATGGAGAGAGAAGGCTGCATGCTCTCAGCATCCTTGGTGCACTCTGTTAAATGAGGCATCTTTCTGCTTTTTCAGCAATTTTTTTTTTTTAAATTTTTTAAACTTCTGAGCCTATGGCAATGATCTTACTAAGGATATACAGCTATTGCATTCTCAATTCTGATGTTTCTAGCCTGTGTATCACACATATGTACATTGCTTTAATTGTTTAGCAGTCTGTTACATGAAAGGGTGCCTAGTTTATGTGTCTGTGTTGCAGAGCCTGGCTATAATGCTGTCAGTATCTAGCTGGAGTAATTAAATGCTTTCTGTAATTTAAAATGTGCTAGTAGTTGGTCAGATAACTTGTTGCCAAGGGGAAGAAATCCATAGGTGCTTGCAGTGGAGCCTGAATTCCTTTGCACCTTGTGATTGTGCGTGCTGTGCTTTCACACTGCCTGCTTGTGATAGGCTGCACACAGACACTTTATGGGTAATGGGCATCTGCTATCACAACCAGTGTTTGAGTGGTATTACATCCAGCCAGACCTCTGCTAGCTCCTGCTACCTTCCTTCCTGACAAGTGAACCATTTCTCCATGCCCTTACCAACAGACTTAAAGTATCTTCTGTGTGGTGATGCAAACCAAATCTAAATCAGATTTTTCTGTTGTCTTGCTCCTGTGAATTGCCACCTCCCATTACATACCACAAACTGTACCAGAGGTTTCCTGTCCTGCAGCTCCAGCATGCTTTAAAGGTTTAGTCAAGTTGCAATGAGAAGCAAAGCATCTGAAGCGTCTGAGAAGTGCATGCACTAGGATGAAGGCTTTGTGCCCTAGAAGAGGGATACGACTGAGCTTAGGCAGTGGCAGTATGTGATGACAAAACATTATCAAATGCTGGGATTTAGTGGATGCTCCTATTAGGTGTTAGTCTACCAGCTGTGTATCTTTCCACATCCTGTATCTAAGCATGTGTGAATGTGTATATACGCACTTTCAGGCAAGATTTGTGAAAGTAATTAGAAGATAAATTTGTCAGGAAAACTTATTTTGGATCTGATTTACCATTAGAAAAAGCCAAGTGTCTGTGTGTTTTAACTAAGTGGCCTTACTTACATGGTCGTCCTTTTTGCCGTTAGTTCTGCTGGTGAGTGAGATGTGTTTCTGTACAGGAAACTGAAATGCGGCTCCACAGCTACTCAACTCTGATTTTGAGTGCATGCTTCTAGTAGTAGTATCAAACCCGATAAAACTTGACATTTAAGGAAACCCCTTGTGAGTTCTTGAGGAGAACAGATGTTTTGTCAGAAAATGGGATTGAGTGGGCTGTTGTCTTTTTTTCTTTTTAAATTACTCATGGACATCGAGGCAGAAGGAGGAGAGTGAAGGTACAGGAGATCTATGTCAGCTAATTCATATCAGATGGACCTTTGACAGCCTTCTTTCTGAAGAGCAATGTTACAAAACAAAGTAATAGAAAAAAAGACAATGTTAGAGTTTTAGGTGGTGGTTTTTTTTTAAGAAAATGTTCTTTTCAAATTGACATTTCAAGGGGACAATAGTAGCAGCAGCTTAATTGATCTGTTGGCAGCCAGCAAAGGAGTATTAAAAAGAAAATGCACTTACTTGATGACATGGTCAGCAGCTGTCTTAATCCCCCCTCACTCTGAGAGAATTTGTCCCAATAGGTTCTTTCTGAAAAGCCACAGTTACCTCCTCCGCTAGATATAGTTAGACCAAAACATTTGTTCACAAATAATTCCTCAAATTTGCCAGGTTTTCTTTTTTCTGCCATTCTTGCATCTGCCCAGCACTGGCCAGGATATGCTCATTCTCAGCATTAAGCTACTGATGAAAAAAAAAAACAGGGCAGAAGAGAAGGATATCTTCCTGATCACTGTCATGGTCCCTTGGTTTTTATCTATTACATTCAGTAACAAATAAGTGTATTAACAGATAAAAAGGAAAGTGTCCTTTTCAGGAGTGTACTGCTTACACACTGTTCTATAACCATCTTTATTTGTTTGTTCTGCAGAGTGGGACACCCCCAGTCAAGGACATGTTCACGGATCTAAAAGATGGAAGGAGGCTTTTGGACCTTTTGGAAGGCCTGACAGGGAAACCTCTGGTAAGAGAAATGTGTGTGAGTTGTATTCCTATTGAAAACAAAACAAACTGTCATGTGATTTTTTTTTTTCTGTTGTTGTTGTTTTAATAAACGTTTCTAGTATGTAATCTGACTTGCTGTCTACAGTTCTAGTGAATTTCCACACAGCTCTGCTGGTAGGATATAGAGAGTCAGGCTGAAACCATTTGTGTAACTGTTGCATTTGAGAGTTAACATGCTGTTTAGCAAAGCAAATAAAGCCAGTGGTATTGTTCATGTAGTATATATTTTTAATAGCGGTCTGTAGAGGTCTCTTTGTGGATGATTCAGAAGAGTGAACTACTTCTAATATGGTCATGAAGGATCCCTTAAAAAAGACAGAAAGAAAGACAACATACAGTATGCAAAACAAAAACCTGCATCTCCATTGGAAAAATCTTTTGTGATTCCAGGGGTTTGAAAAGGCTGAAAAATTACACAAGTTTTGTTTAGATTTGAGAATATGCTTATGGGGCTGAAAACTCTCACCCTGTTAAAACTGTTGCCTCTTCAGACAGATAGATGAGGTGAAACCTGTTTCGTCACATGGGACTAACCTCTTGATTTAACTTTTTATGGAAATCTCAAGTTGATTTATTGCTCTTAAAAGGAAATCTTCAGCTATTTAAAATTTTACCTTTCAAGCTTGCCTTAGTTTTCTGAACACATGCATTTTACTAGTAAGTACTTAAAATGACTTGGGGCCTGATTTGAAGTCTGTTGAAGACAACAGGAATTTCTTGGTTTTTAATTCAGTTGATTACTGTGTTCCAAGTTCAGCTCCACACTCTTGCAGTTTGATGATGTTCTACTGCAGGAATTGAATTGTGCTGATTAAAAACAAATGAAGTGGCAGATACTGTCAAGAATTGTGGTATTTTTTTTTCTCCTCATTTTAAAAGAAAGGAGAGATCAGGAAGCATAACTTCTTCCCAGAGTGCAAGGATTTAGCAGGGTTTTACTGCCAGAAAAATGAATTGCTGCTTGTTCCCTCTTGGGAGCAAAAAAATTCCAACTACTCTGGCAAACATTCAAAACCCTCAGATTTTCCCTCGGAACTCCCATTTTGCTGTTATGTTGCCAGTATGTAATTTTGCAGATGCTGGAAATAAGAATTCTAGCCTAAGATGAAGCAAAATATACTTAAAATCCAAGGCTTGTCCTGTAGCTTAGATAGAGGAATTTGGTTCTGACCAGTTTTCATCTTGATGTTTATTTTAAAAGTATTGTGGGTGAACTTTTTTCTTCTATTTAAAAAAAAAAAATCATGAGAAAAGAAAGACAAATTTTTCTATTGCTCACTCACTTATTTTGCTTTGATCAGCTAAATTTGTTCTGATACAAACAGATTATCAATCTTTTTCAGCCTAAAGAACGAGGTTCCACAAGAGTACATGCCTTAAATAATGTCAACCGAGTACTACAAGTGTTGCATCAAAACAACGTAAGCATGCTTTTCCACAACTCTTTTTTATATACTTTTTAATTTATTCCTGTTTGAATGTGAGTTCAAAATGCGGAGAATAAAGATTGTAGCACTTAAAATGAGAATTCAACAGGATAGGTAAATTGTTCTCAGTTTACTTCATCCGCTGTTATTTCAGTGTCTGGCAACTTTGTGAAATCCTAAAATGCCAATTTAATCCTAGCATAACTAAGCTCTGTTAGTATTACTAAGATGTGTTCAGCTCTGTAAAGAAAGCTGACTTGTAACGCTGCAATGCATAACTCATGAGCATGACAGGACAAATAGCTAATTTCCAGTGAAGATGCATGACTTGTGCAAAAGTCTCTGAGGTTATGACAGGTACTGTGTCTCTGTGTTTTTGTATCGTCCTCTCAAAATCCATGAAGACCTTTCCAGTGACATCTGTCAACTCTGTCAAATCTTTTCTGAGTGTTCCTGACTTCGAACTTTGCTAATTGATCAGGAAAAGCAAATGGAAAATTCCAGATGCTCATCTTTAAGAAAAAATGGGAATAATAGCTGTTTGCTTTATTTTTAGTTTAGTTTTTGTTCTTTCTGCCTGGAAACTAGTAGTGCTACAGCAAAGTAATTTTATTTTTCCCCAGATAACAATTCCTGATAAACATAGATGTCTATAATTAGAATTTCTATTTGTGAATATGAAGGAACTGAAATAGTTTAACATTCTGACAAAGAAATACATCTAATGAAAAAGGCACTGACATATTTATGTAAACTGCTGATTGAAGAGTTACATGAACATAATATATAATACTGCAATTTCCATTCCACATTTGTAAACTAGTGTTGTATTTCTAGGAAGCAGCCAAATTTTAGTGGTGGGTTGTTTGTTTTCCTTCTTTGAGGTACTGTAAATATTATTTTTTTTTCCTAAGGGTAAGTAATAGATCTTTCCTGCTTGAAATTAATTTAATTTATGAATATAATAAATGAAATGGTATTGAGTTACAATAATTAATTAGTTCTTCCATAAGCTAATGTTTCTAGAAGTAAACAGATGGTGTTAGTTAGCTGAAAGTTATGGAGGTCAGATATGATTTATACCTACTGCTTAACTTCATTAGAAAGTGTTTGTGTTTAAGATGAAGGGAAAACCAAGAAGCAGTTGCCTTCTGTGACCTGAGACTTTGTGGCCTGTACAGTATTCATAACTTTGAAAATAACTTACGACATTTTAAAAATCCATATTGTGAGGAATGGGCAAGCCTACAAGATGTAGGTGTTCAAATGATGATGGGACTTCATATATCTGATGAGCAGAGTTGACTCTATGTAGCGAACCTAAACTTTTTTTGATATATAGACCAATTTTTTATTTCAAAGCAAGCAAAAAAAATCTCAAATCATTATATATAGCCAATATCCATCTATTTTCAATAGTATTAGAAGTGTACTGTCAGCATTCTTTTATTGGTTGACTTTGCTCAAGTCTTAGTTGTCCATTAACCATTTAGTGAATTGCTGTCTGTGTGCTGAAAAACATTGGTTTAATAAAAAAGTCATTAAAATACAAAAGCAGGCATGTGGGTTCTTTTAGGTATGGTGTAGGTTGCAAAGGGAATACCATACTTACTGTACTTACAATAGTTATACTTGTGATTATAAAAAAAAAAAAAGATTTTTTGTTACCTGTTCTCAGGAATGTTTCTCTTCTATTCAGGTGAAAAAAGCTTTTGTCATATGTGTTTTATTTTAGTGTCCTTCTCCTTTAGACTTTCTGCTCCTTGTGTTCTACAGTGCTCCAGACTGAATTGTTTTATGGTGTGCACTGACAGCACAACACTTTTGATGTGTTTTTGCCTGTTCAATTTAAAGTTGCCTCAAAAAAATATATCCCCACTATTTATAAAGGGGATTGCGTTAAAATTCCATTCCAACTGCTGTAAAAACTGGGAGAGGTCAATCCACAAATCCAAGTACTTTGAAGCATAATTTGTGGTTCCGTGTTAATCTCAACAGCAAAGTTTGGTTTTCATTTTGCTAATTGGGACACCTAGGATGAACTGAAAATTGTGTAGATGGTATCTGAAAGCAATGAGGTTACAAATACGTTTTGCAGAAGTCAAGCCATTCAGCCTAAAGAATGAGGCAGTTTGTTTGAAGATTGTTAGATAAGAGGAAAAATATTCACAGAAAACCATTATATTCTTGCATACTAGGTATGTCTTATAAAGTAAAATGAAACTTTGTATTTGTTCCTGCTTATTCTATCATACTGGGCTAAATTCACTGACAGCCAGAGGATGGGCTTAGTCACTGTCCTCTGTTTGTCTGTGTTGCTGAATTGTTAGCCAGCTCCTTGGTGTGGGTTTTGTCGATATGAGCAGTGCTGTTCCCAGATACAGCTCTTAGGGTTAGCATAAGCTGGGAACTGGATAACACAACTTAGTTTTGGAGCCAGGATGAGAAAGGGAGAGAAAAGCTTCACAACAGAGTTGCAATACACAGTGTTATTTGCTCCTGGTACTGGAGAATTGCTCAGATTATTTGTGAGAATGAAGCCCCACTTTCTCTCTACACTATGTGGGAATGTGTTTCAGCATCTGCTGTATGGAGGTATTTTTTTCCTCTGCTGATGCGAGCTGTTACTAGCCCTGTTTCCATAGGCCATGGTGGTGATTAATGCAGTGTGCTCTGTTAGATTCCTCCAAAAGATGGAGGTTGGTGCTTTTTTGCTTTGACTGAACAGAAAGGAGGAGCCTGGATTCAGACTCTAAACTAGCAGTGAGTGTCTGGTAATGTGCTCTAAGCTCCTTTTCTCCTGAGTGCTGAATACTTAACATTGGAGTGGGTAGCCTCATGTATTGTCTTGTGTACTGGAGTAATCTCCTTGTCTCTCTTCTCATTTTTTAAATAATGTCTCCTTATGTAAACTTGTCCCATTTGGATGCTGATTCATACAAAACTTTAACGAATATCCTTTGATAGAGTTGATCTGACCTTTCCAGGTGGAGTTGGTGAATATTGGAGGAACTGACATCGTTGATGGAAATCACAAACTGACTCTGGGGCTGCTGTGGAGCATTATCTTGCATTGGCAGGTGAGAGGATGTTGTGAGATCTGTTCCCTTCCAGGAATCGTGTTCATCTAATCTTCTGGGATTCTCACAAACCTTTCAGGAGTTTTAGCAGCCTAAAAAAAAAAGCTTCTATTCTAGGCTGTATCTATAAAGACAGACCAGTGTTTGGTTTCTGACCTCTGTCTGTTGGCTGCCTCCTGTGATGTGTATTCTCATATGTGCTCAGTTGTACTTGCTCAGTTCAGTTCCTAGGGCTGTTAATTGCAGGGACTTCTTATGCTAAAACATTCTTTATATTTCTTCCTCAGGACTTAAGCACTTATGTTTGCAGGTGTTTTTCTACTATCTCAGTAGCTGTGTTGGGCTTGCATCTTTTATGCTGCTCTGGAGGTTTGTTTCTTAGCGTCATAGATTGAATTGCTCCCAGTTTATCCACATACCTGAGAGGATCACTGGGTTAGCTTGGAAAGACTTCAGCGGATGCTTGTGCATAGCACATCAAACAGCACACTTCCTGTGTTGGCTGAACAGTTATCTTGTTCTTGCCAAAAGCCTCTGCAAAGCTGTATTTTTGGGGTTTGTTTACTAGTGGGACCCCAGTGCAAGGCAGTAAGAAATATTATACCCCATGGTGAGTGCTGGCAGCACTGAGGAGTGGGGGAGGGCTGTAACGTAGGAGTAACTTGTCATTTATTACATGGTGCTTTAGTGGTACTTGTAATCAGTAGAGAGTAAAGATGGCCCGAAGGCTCCTATTCCTACCTCTCCCATAAGGAGTTAAAGCTTGACTCATAGCTTTTCATGGAAAAGAGCCCTCCCTGGTTTGTAAAGTAGCTTGGTTCAAAAGTTTTGTAAACAGGAGAAGCAGAGAACGTGTCTGTAAGGTGTAGATGCTGCTGTCTTGCAGGTGAAGGATGTCATGAAGAATATCATGTCAGATTTGCAGCAGACCAACAGTGAGAAAATCCTGTTGAGCTGGGTTCGGCAGTCCTCAAGACCTTATAGTCAAGTCAATGTTCTGAATTTCACAACGAGCTGGGCAGATGGACTTGCTTTTAATGCTATCATCCACAGGCACAAGTAAGTGACATAGTTCTTCTCTTACCTATTGAAGTAAGCTGTTTTTTTCCCCCATGTCTTTGTGTTTGAGCATTTGTAGTCTTCTAGCCAGTTTCAGTAGTTCATTTTTGTTGTAGTAGCAATAACAATGCATAGATATTGCCAGCGCCTTGCCAAAAACAGAGCCAAGGCAGCAGTGCAGCTCTCACAATTCTCACATGCACAGTCACTAAGTGGATTTACATCCCCTGGAGGCATCTACTATATACAGAGTGTGCTAACTGGTTATCTATATTGATTGATCTGTATCAATTGTGTTGCTTCCCCTTGCATTTTCTTCATTTCATCTTCCCTCCCATGCAATGGGAAAAACTCCTCCTTCAATTTGCCGTTTCACTTCAGTAGGGAAGTACAGAAGCTTCAAAATGAAGGAATGAGAAAGATGTGCTTTGTAGCTCTTTTTTGGTTTTGAATATATGTTACTTGACAGACTCTGTATTCAACACTTTCAGGAGAGCAACTTTTTGCATTCATTGTTGAATGGAAGAATGAAAGGAGAATAGAGTAGTTTTTTCTTTGTACTTTGTAAAGAATGGTGTTAAAACATCTTGTGTTCTTTCTGATTTTGGGAGCTTATAGAAATCTTCATTTTACAGATTCCTACAACACTCTTGTACCTGCGTGTGTCATCTGTCTGCTTCTGGGCAACTTAAATGAACTCAGTTCTTCTTTTGCATGGGTTAACTGTTCTATACCATAAATAACTATTCCAATGTGGTAATGGTAAGATGATATTACCTCGTGGCTACCAGGTAGCTGTCATAGCAAGCACTTCATATATGCTGAGTGTAAATATTCTGGGTGTTGGTAAAGCGTTCACAAAAAACTATGGTCACTTTGAGCCTGCTCTTCTCTGCTCTTCAGCCTGTGCTGATTTGAACTATCACAGGCTTGCTGCTTTCAGCCTGGGTGTGGTCTGATGTATCTGTGTGTCTTCAGGAGCTGACTGGTAGTCAGCCTGCATGCATGCACAGGGAGCATCTGCCCCATGCTGAGGGCTTCTGAAAGTTTGGAAGGGCTGTTTTGGAAAGACAGAGATACTAACAGAAGTCTCTGGAGTTTACACTGTCAAAGTGTTAACAAGGTGTGATCATTACAGGTGGTTTTCTTGTCAGTGTAATTGTCTGTAGAGGCATAGCTCTGCCAGCAAACATAAAGCTTTGTGTTAGAGAGAGCACCGGCTTTAGACACAAGTGAGACTCACTTTCCGCAGAACAAATACTGAGAAGGATAGAGGTAGTAAAATCAGCTTTAGGCTATTTGTGGTCCTTATGCCCCATTACTCTCTGCTTGGGCTTTCTGGGTTCTGAAATCTGTGAGCTCTGCCCTTTCCAAAGCACTGCTATGTAGCAAAAGCCCCCGATGAAACCTTTGCACGACTGCTTTCTTCTGATTTTGGAAAACTTCTCTCTGAGCCTTTTATTCCCTCTTCTGGGAACCTGGCAAGCTCAGAATTAACACCTGCAGTCTTTCAGCGAAGCACCATTTTCCTCACACTTCTAAGAAGTCTTGAGCTGGCTTTAAATCTAGGTGGCCTTTGAAGGAGAGAACCTGTAAAAGACCCTTGCAAGGAACAAAGGTATTAAGGCGTGTTGCAGAATTGGTAGGATGACAAAGCTGTTTAGCTTACCTGGATCAGTATTGCCTCCCTACCTAAGGAGTATTTTCAATATTGTGTTTTTCATTTAGTTTTGTCCTTGGACACTTGATATAGGGGAATTTTTGTGGTTCCTATTAATAGGTTCAGTAGCTCACTTTTCTCTTTGTGTCTATGAACAATCACTTATAGTTCTAACTCTTAGTTGTAATATTTAATAACTTTGTAACACTTGCAGTACTTAAGTTATATGAGGTGATAGGACATAAAACATTTTGTTGTGTTAGTCTCTTTCATTTCCTAATATTAGCCAAGTTCTTGAATGGAATTCTCTTCTTTGGTACAGTTTTTTTTGTTTTTGCTCCTAGTCAATATCTAGGTTGCATTTTATTAAAATTTGTATTACCGTGGCAGTAGGAGGGTTAGTGCATATCCAGTACATTTATTGCAAAGTGTTTTTCGAAGTATAAGTCTCTTCTAAAACTTTGTGAATCTGTGTGGCTGTCTTTTGCTTCTTGCATTGAAGTACAGTATTCCATGAATGTGTATTAGGATCTTTACATATTTGCCCCCCCGCCTCGGCTTTTCTTCTGGCTTTTTGCTCTTCAGACCGTTTTGGTTTACTGTCTTCCTATTTCACTAAGTGTGATGACTCAAGTGTTAAAAGAGCACTCTCAGGTAAATTTATAACTGAAATAAGAATTAAAAGAACTGAAGGCAAGCCCATCTCTTCCTCCCCAGTTTCTGTAGAACACAGGATCAATAGCAGTATTTTGATGAGAAGCCACTATACACAGGAATGTGAAGTATTTTAATGGTTCTCAGCTTTACTGCTGTGCTGCTGCAGCGCTAGGCTGATCATGCCCTGTAGGTATAGATAGCAATGGGAGGGGGCCCTCTTTGCTGATCCTTTTTTTTACTCCATACTCTGCTCTTTACCCCTTAGATCTGCTGGTATGTTTTTGAGTATGCAACTGGGCTGGAGATTTGGTTTGGTTAATGCTAATGCAAGGTGAAGGGTGCTGGGCTACTGGTGCTGTAAATTGATCTGCTCTTTGGTCTAATTCACAATGTGATTCTCATGAGTACTTCATATTTTTTTTAAAGCAGGGAAAAAGGCCGCGTGGCATGGTAGGTTAGCAGGTGTGGAGACTCCTGCTCCTCCTGGTTGTGAAGGTCTTGGGTGGTCACTGAGCTACATCACAAGTTTGGAATGAGGCTCTCTAGAAACAGAGTAGAGTGACTCTTGATTACATAGCAGTGCCTGACACAAAAAATCACATAGTGGGAATAACGTTGTAAAGAGAAAAAATTGAAGGAAATTGGTTCCAGAACAAATTCTAAACACAGAATTTACTTATTTTCTTCTTATTAGCACTTAACTTCTAGTTGCACTTAATTAGTATACATAAGAATGAAAGGTGGATGGCACTATGGACTTGTGGTCATTTAATTTATTTGTGATGGCCAGTTTGTCACCAAGAGTATTTTTGTATTTCTGTGTTTGTGCATATGCACTAGAATTTGTATTTTGTATGTTTGTTCATGTTTATATTACTTACGTAGCTACCTCCGCATCCATAACTTTAAATTCTGAACGGTATGGATTTTTTAATTTAAATTCAACTTACTGTTCTTTTTTCTGTTTTGTCTTTTACTTTCAGACCTGAGTTCTTCAGCTGGGATAAAGTTATAGCAATGTCTCCAGTTGAGAGATTGGAACATGCTTTCAGCATAGCCAAAAACCATCTGGGAATTGAGAAACTGTTGGATCCTGAAGGTGCACAATAGTTATTCAGCTTGAATTGAAGCTTTTTGAGCTCTTCTGAAAGAAAAAAAAAAAAAAAAAAAAGCTTATATAGTAATAATAGATGTATATAAATTTCAGTGATTTTGTGCAGTGATATTTTGTTTCAATCCCTTAAATTTGAGGTTAAATGTAGGGTAAGAGTGTGCTTCTGCATGTGTGTTTCAGCTTCTTGAATGTTAAGGTTCAGATTGGTTTACCCTTCAGTGATAGCATACAGGAGTACAAACAAAAACCGGGTACCAACTTTTATTTTAGGGAGAGGTTCTATTGCAAATGTACTTTTCTGATGAAGCAGAGCATTTTGTAGAATGGGATAGCTTTAGAGCTTGTAATCTTTTGTTCTTTGTAGCTTTAGAGCTTGTAATCTGTTGTTCTTTGTTATATACATTGTATATAACAGTAGCTGTCAATGCTGTGAGTACTTACTGTGAATTCTTCTCAGAAGACTCTTATGGCCCTCTCTTAAAACCCTGAGCTGTCACTCTGCTTTGAAGTGAGTCTCCCGAAGATCCATTCTGTATGACAAACTCTCAAACTTTAGGGATTCAAGCACCACCACCTTTTTTTTAAAAAAAAAAAAACAAACAAACCTTTTTATTCTTAAAAGTAGGCTGAATGAGTAGAACTCATAACCCCAAGTATGTGTGAACCAGAGTCTGTGAAACTGTTTTCCATATGAAAAATAAACAAGTGAACTGACCTATGCTGAGAGTGAGGATAGAACTCAAGTGGAACTGTGTTTCTGCAGGATTTTGTTCCTGAATTGCATTTCTGTTTGGGACAATCTCGAGAATGTTTCCAAAGCCATTTTTATTCCTCAGTAACTTCAGGTTTGGGCTCTTCAAAAAGGTCACACCTTTTAATGTACATTCACTTCAAATGTAGAAAATTAGTTTTATATCATTTTTTACTTTTTACTTTGTACTTTCAACATCCATGAAAACCTGGCCTTTTAACCAAAAGCTTACTAAAGGATAGTTAACAGAGGAACCTGTGCTTGCTCTGTATGTGAAATATTACTGTCTTAACAGTATTCTATGTAATCACAGAATCACAGAATTGTAGGGATTGGAAGGGACCTCCAGAGATCATCTAGTCCAACCCCCCTGCCAAAGCAGCTCCCTAGACCAGGTTGCACAGGTAGG
>JANHGO010000073.1:14011855-14031575 GCA_024606505.1 Aquila spilogaster
TTTTTTTTTTTTTTTTTTTTTTTTTTTTTTTTTTTTTTTTTTTTTTTTTTTTTTTTTTTTTTTTTTTTTTTTTTGGTTTTTTTTTTTTGTTTTTGTTTTTGTTTTTTTTTAATTTACTTTGAGATTTGCTTCTGGGCAAGCCATTCTAATCCAGCACACTTTAAATGATGTCAGCTTATTGCTTTGCGAGGGCTGACTGTTCCTAACCATAAATAACCATTTTAACATGGTAATAGTATGATAATATCTAAAATTTAACCAGACCTCCTGGTGACCAGGTATCTGACATGGCAAGTGCTTTACAAATACCCAGAATATGTATACCCAGCAGATAAAAAGTGTTTGCAAGAGCATGTGTTCACTTTGAGCCTGCTGTTCTCTGCTCTTAAGTGCCTGTTTGGCCTGTGCTGACTGAAATAACAGACTCTTGTCACAGGCTCGCTGGCTTCAGGACGGGTCTCCCCTGACGCACCTATGGCCTTGTAGACCAGCGCTGGCTTGTGTTCGGCCTGCATGGATGCATGGGGAGTGCCTGCACCACACTGAGGGCTCCTGAAAGTTTGGAAGGACTGTTCTGCAAACGCAGAGCAATACTAGCAAAGGTCTCTCTGGAGTTTATCAGGAGTATTATCAAGTCCCTTCTCTGGATAGTGTGAGCTGTACTGGTGGTTTTCATACCAGTGTAATTGCCTGTAGTGGCGTAGCTCTACTGCTGAACATGTGAAGTTTTGTGATGGAGAGAGTGCCAGCTTTAGATGCAAGTGAGACCTTGTTGACCTGAGGGAAGGAGAAGGAGAGAGGTAGCAAAATTGTCTTCAGGCTGTTTGTTGTCCTTATGCATTGTGACTATGTGCTTGGGCTTTACAGGATCTGAAGTCGGTGAGCTCTCCCCTTTTCAGAGCACTGTTAAATAGCAAAAGCACCTGCTGAAAACTTGAACTGAGTAACTGTGCTTTCCTCTGGCTTCCTAAAATTTCTCAGTTACCTGGCTCTGCTGATCTCTGAGCCTTTTATTCCCTCTTCCTGGGAGCTTGGCAGCTGTCAGCACATCAGAATTCAGCTTTGCTGTCCCGGGGCACGAGTCCTTTAAGCCAGGGAAGTACTGTTTTCCCCACACTATTGAGAAATCTTGAGCTGGGTTTAAATTTAGGTTAACTTTGAAAGAGAGGCTTTAAAAGGCACTTGCAAGGAGCAAGCGGATTGGGGCAGGTTGCAGAAGTGGTAGGACAACAAAGCTATTTAGCTTACCCAGACAGTGGATCTTCCCTGCCTAAGGGGCATTTTTAATATTGCTTTTTTAATTCAGATTAATATGACACTTAGTATAGGAGAATTTTGGTGGATCCCATTAAGAGGTTTAGTAGCTTGCTTTTCTCTTTATGTATCTATCAACAATTGTTACCAGTGCTACCTCTTGGCTATAATATCTAGTAACTTTGTAACACTTGCAGTACTTAATAAAATTATATGAGGTAATAGGACATTTAACATTTTACTGCGCTGTTCACTTTCATTTCCTAATATTAGCTTAGCTCCTCTTTGAATTGAATTCTGCTCTTTGTTACAATTTCCTTGCTCATAGGTAAATACCTAGATTGCATTTTATTAAATTCTGTGTTATCATGGCAGTGTGCAGGTAGTGCATATACAATCTACTTACTGCAATGTGTTTTTTCAAAGTAAGAGTCTCTGCTAAAGCTTTATGTGAATCTATGTGGTTATCCTGTTGCTTCTTGCATGGAGGTACAGTATTCTGCTAGCTTATATCAGGATCTCCGCATAGATCTGTTCCCTGCTTGCCCCACCTTCCTCTGGCTTTTTGCTTCTCTGAGCCTGCTGGCTTATGGCCTTCCTGTTTCACAGTGTAGTGACTCGACAGATGCTAAAAGGATACTCAGGTCAATTTACAACTGAATTAAGTATTAAAACAATTAAAGACGAGCCTGTCTCTTCCTCCCCAGGTTCTATAAAGCACAGAATCAATAGCAGTGTTTTAACGAGAAGCCACCATTATAGGGGAATGGGAAGCATTTCAGTGGCTCTGTAGTCTTACAGCTGTGCTGCTGCAGCACTAGGCTGGTCATGCCCTGTCGGTGTGGGTACCACTGGGAGGGGGCCCTGTTTGCTGACCCCGCTTCCTGCTCCGCTCTTTCCCCTTGAGACCTGCTGGTATGTTTTGGGTGCACAGCTGGACTGGAGAGTTGGTTTGGTTAACACTGATGTGAGATGAAGGCTGCTGGCACTGTAAATTGATCAGCTCTTTGGTCTGATTCACATTGTGACTCTTACGAGCACTTGTGACGGAGTAGGTTTTTTTTGTAGGTGGGTTTTGTTTGTTTGTTTTAAATGAGGGAAAAGGGCCATGGGGCAGGGTGAGCGAGCAGGGTTGGAGACCACTGCTGCTCCTGGCTGTGATGGTCTGGAGTGGTCACTGAGCCACATCACAAGTTTGGAATGAAGCTCTCCTGGAACAGAGTGATTCTTGATTACTCAGCAGAGCCTGACACAGAAAGCACGTAGTAACAGTTATGCTGTGGCAGACACAGTTGAAGAAAACTGGTTCTGGAATAAATTTTAAACACAGAGTTTATGTATTTTCTTGTTATAGTGTTTTATCTCCTGTTGCAGTCAATGAGTATACATATAGAATACATAGAATGAAAGGTACATGTTGCCGTGGACATGCAGTCAGTTAATTGATTTGTGATTGCCAGATTCTCACTAATAAAAAGAAAGCACGTGTTTGTATTTATGTGTTTCTGTATCTGCACTTATGTTTATATTTTCTATGTATGTGTATGTTTATATTACTTAGGTAGCTACTTTCATATCCGTAACTTCATATTCTGCATGGTATGGAATTTTTTCTTCAGATAAAGTTTGTTGCTTTCTTTCCTGTTTTGTCTTTACTTTTAGACCTGAGCTTTTCAGCTGGGATAAAGTTATAAAGATGTCCCCAGCTGAGAGACTGGAACATGCTTTCAGCATAGCCAAGAACCACTTGGGAATTGAGAAACTGTTGGATCCTGAAGGTGGGATATAGTTATTTTACGTGACTGGAAGTTTTTTTGAGCTCTCTTGAAAGAAATTTCTTCTGTTGACATCTACTATGAATACAAATTCCAGCGTTTTTGTGCAGTGATATTTTGTTTCAAGCCCTTAAATTTGGATTTAAAAGAATGTAATTTGTAGGGTTAGGGTATGTCTGTGTGTGCATATGCTTTGGCTTCTTGAAAGTTAAGGTTCAGATTGACTTACCATTTAGAGACAGTATACAGAAGGTGAAGTTGATACTCTGGCTTTGTTTTGTTTTAGGTAGGAGTTCTACTGCAAGGGTTTGTGCTTTTCAGATGAAGTAGAGCATTATTTAGAATGGGATAGCTTAAGAGCTCATGATCTTTCGTTCTTTATACATACACTGAGTAGCAGTAGCTGCCAGCGCTGTGTGTACTTACCATGTACCAGGAAACTTTTATGGCTGCTTTTTAAAATCCTGAGCTGTCGCTCTGCTTTGAAGTGAGCCTTCAAAGATTCATTCTGTAAGACAAGCTCTGAAACTTTATAGATTCAAGCACCACCTTCTTAAAAAGTGTTAACTGAATGGGTAGCACTCGTAAACTGAGAGATAAGTGAACCTGAGTTGGTAAAACTCTTTTCTATATGAAAAGTAAGAAAATAAACTGGCCAGTGCTGGGAGTGGGGATAGAACTTAAGTGGAAATGTTTGTTTATGCAGGATACTGTCCCTGAACTGCATTTCTGCTTGGGAGATGCTCCAGAATATTCCCCAAACAGTTTTTATTCCTTAGTAACTTCAGGTTTGGGCTCTTACTTCAGAAAGATCATGCCTTTTAATGTGAATTCACTTTCAAATGTAGATTTTTTTTTTTTTTTTTTTTTAATTTTTCCTCCCTCATACTGCTTTCTACATATGTCAAACCTGGCCTTTTAACTTAAAGCTTACTAAAGGCTACTTAACAGGAGAACCTGTGATTTACACTATATGTACCGTCTTAACTGTACTCTAAGTAATGATTTAGAAAAGCAGAAGCTTCATTTATTTTCCCCCATATTTTATCTTTTTGATGCAGATGTTGCTGTACAGCTTCCAGACAAAAAGTCTATTATTATGTATTTAACCTCTTTGTTTGAGGTCCTTCCTAAGCAAGTTACTATGGAAGACATACGGGAGGTGGAGACCCTTCCAAGGAGATACAAGCAGGAATGTGAGGATGGAGAGTTCAACATGCAGCAGGTGTGTTTGTCATCAAAGTCTGCCTGGCTTTTCTTGAGTTGTAATTTTAGCTGATCTTCAGGCTTGTCAGTTATCTCTGGAACGTGCCTTCTATCTTAGGCAACACAGTTGGGAAAATATGAAAAATCGTGGCATCTTCTTTGTGATTGACTTCAGTCGTTCCGTCTTCCTTTTTCTTCTTTTCTGATTCATGTACAAAATCCTGTGTGTTGAGGTATAAAGCTCCATCTGAGTTATGTTTCCTTCTTCTGCTTCTCTTTCTCATTTGTCTTGACAAGCTGGAGAGGGTGGTCCAAAATCTTTAACTGAGTTTGCCACAGGACTTGTGGTGGTGGTGGTAGTGATGGGTTTTTGTTTGGGTGTGAGATCCACTGTTAAATGAGCAAGATTAAAGTTGTCTTTTCTATCCAGGTTATTTTAAAATGAAAGTTCATTAGTGGTGACCATGGCCCTTCTCATTTAAACGTACCCAACGATTACTTTTAACATTTTATGAAGGATTAAAAGGCATCTTAGTTGTTCTGTTTTTAGTATCATTTGGGAAGGCATCTTCTGTGCCCATTTAAGACATCGCTTTTCTCTTGGCTGCCTAGGCTGCAGCACTTGAAGAGGAGCAGGGCAGTTCTAGAGCAGAGACTCCCAGCACAGTGACAGAGGTAGATATGGACTTGGATAGCTACCAAGTTGCTCTGGAAGAAGTTCTTACATGGTTGCTGTCAGCTGAGGATGCATTTCGGGAACAGGAGGAAATATCTGGTGATGTTGAGGAAGTCAAAGAGCAATTTTCCACCCATGAAGTAAGCTTCTCTTAAATTCATTTGTTGTTTTTTTTGTTTTTGTTTTGTGTGTGTGTGTAGCTGCAGGACTTCCTAAGTCCTTATGCAAAACCTGCCATTCTATTTCTTTTGTCCTGCTTTTTCTAAATTAAAAGCACCTCTAACTCTGAGTGTGATGCTGTTCGGTGATTTTGTTTGTTTGTGTGTTTTTGTTGACAAATAATAGCTTCTTGAAGGTGAAATAAATTGTTTTAGGAGAACTTAGTGGAACATGCTTTGAAACTTTAATGTATTTTTTTTAATCAACTTTTGGTGGCTCATTGGTGTCTATAATACAAAGACAGTCTGATCCAGGCTGATTCATGCTTCTCTGCTGCCAACTACTAAAAAGCCTGGTCAGCCATACGTCACTTGCTGTTAAATGAGGGCAATGCTGAAATTGATAATCATGTCAGTTTAATTCAGTGGTCTCCCTGTCATGATTAGCATAGTTTATTTCAGAAACATGCATTGTTGCTTCCAAATTATTGTTTCCAAATTATTTCATTTTGGTTCTTGTTCCAAGTCTGAACAAATGTTCTAACGTTGCTAAAAGTGTCAAGTGTCATGTTAGATGTTTTAGTTTTCTCCTGTGTCAGCTTACTACATACAATTGAATTTAAAATCTGAATGCTGATCAATATGAAGAATTTTTTTTTCTTGTGCTACAGTTTTAAAGCCATGAGCCAAAGGAAGAGGTGTTCTGGATTTATATTAAGTATGTGAATTTTTAATGTTGTTAACTCATAGGGTTCTATTTGCTTTTCTATGATACATTTCAGATCTTGTTTTATGTTCTGTTGGCCATAGGTAAGTTTCTGTTTTATTTTCTTGGTACATTCGTTCAAAGGCTGTCTTCTTACAAACAGCTTTTTCTCTGAGGTGGTTAGGGTTTGTTTTTTTTTTTTTTCCTCAATTAACTCTATTTTACTGGCTTCAGAATTTTTGTAGCTCATGGAGAATCTTCTATCATAGAGAGGAATAGGTCTGCCATGCTTGTGTGTTTGGTGCCAGCTCATTCTGCAGCACTGTTTCAAACATGACAATTTATTAGGACATTTACAAAGTCATAAACTCTTGTAGGAGCTTACAGATCACGGTGACATGGCTGGTTGTACCATTTCCAGGCTTTTATGATGGAACTGACTGCGCACCAGAGCAGTGTGGGCAGCGTTCTGCAGGCTGGAAACCAACTGGTGGCCCAGGGAAATCTCTCACCCGAAGAAGAGTTTGAGATCCAGGAGCAAATGCTGCTGCTGAACTCCCGCTGGGAGGAGCTCAGAGTGGAGAGCATGGACAGGCAGTCCCGGTGAGTCATGCCACACAACCTCCCCTAGAGCTGTAGGGCCAACCTCTGGTGCTTACTGCATCTTGGAGGAGTTCGTTTGCATCCATTTGTAAGATATTTCTTTTTTCAGAATTACCTCTTCTGTTTGTAACATGAAATTTACTTTCTTCATACTTTCCAAGGTAAAACAAAAGAAATTAATATAACTGATTTTTTTTGGATTCTTATATAAAAGCGTTTTTGTGACTGTTATGTTACGTAAGTGTGCCAGACTAAATATATGGTATCTACATGCAGTAGTTACTTAACTGTTTTTAATATTGTTTCAGTAGTTTAAGTTCCTCAATAAAGCATACAGTAGATGTGGATAGCTATGTGTGTGTTTACACAACTTAAAAGCACTTAGAAGAATGTTTTCCCACCTGTGGGTTATCAGGCTAAGAGCTGCACATCAAGGGAGAAAGTGCATTTTGTTGCAACTCTCAGCAGAGGCTCTATTAGCAGCAAATCCCTGTTGTAAGAAACAATCCCTGATACAAATTTCGTAGTTCACTAACTTTTTTTTGTTGAGAAAGAAACAAGGATACTTAACTGTGTTCCTTAGCTTAATGGTGAACATTTTATTTGATGATAGCTAGCTGGTTTGTGAATGGCCTTGCTGCTTTCCTATAGGAACTAGAAGTTAGTCTCTTTCCTTGGGAAAACTGTTTCTGAAATAACTCTGCCTGTGCTTCCCCCTGCAGCCTGCATGACATGCTGATGGAGCTCCAGAAACAGCAGTTGCAGCAGCTGTCTGACTGGCTGACAGTCACAGAGGAGCGCATTCAGAAGATGGAATCTCAGCTCTTAGCAGAAGATTTGGAGTCCCTTCAAAAACAGCTGGAAGAACATAAAGTAAACCTTTTTGTCTGTTATGTAATACTTACGGGAGAAGTATTTGAAAGATGTGTATGTTGGTGGGTTCCTTAGCTGAGAAACTTGATTGTGTCAGAAGTCATATATGGCTGGATGCTGAGGGGCTGCATTGCTGTATTTGCTGTTTGGAAAAGGATGATGATGGGGCAGAAAGGAATTGGAAGTTTCTGGAAGTGCTTTCTTAACTGAACAGTTGAGCACTGATGACTGTAGCAGAAACTGTTATCTTTGCTTCATGCAGGAAGCGAAACCTGTAGGGGAAATTGTGTTACCCTCACCTCACGTAGGAAATGAGGCCTCTCCAGGTAAATTGTTGGTGTGAGGGACAGTATGAAATATACTGTGGACAAACTTGCCCTCAATGACTTGGCAGGCTTTGGTAAAGCATGCTTGAGACTTGCAGATTAAAATAATGCAGGAGCTAAAACTATTAGGAAAGCCCTCCCAAGTCACTGATTCCAGTCCCTGCTTTTACAGAGATTGCATCCTAAGGAGATGCATAGACACTGCTCTCTGATGTGCACAATGTTTTGGAAGTGGTTTGTGTCTCAGTTTAGTTTCTGGATGGGAGTCCAGCCTTTCTGGCCTGCAGTGTTTTTCTGAAGGAGAAAGATGGCCTTTTGATACTTGTCATGGTTGTAGCTTCGGTTTTTGTAGTCAGTGCTGAGGTTTGACCTTCTCCCCAGCATGCTACATACCTCACAGGGC
Organism: Aquila spilogaster; assembly: GCA_024606505.1. Taxonomy (NCBI): domain Eukaryota; kingdom Metazoa; phylum Chordata; class Aves; order Accipitriformes; family Accipitridae; genus Aquila; species Aquila spilogaster. Next base: position 14,019,836 of record JANHGO010000073.1, read on the forward strand.
AAGAACTGCGGAGTATTTTTAGTCTGTGTAATTTCCTGTCCCACACTTGCATTCTTTCCTCTGTCTTCAAAGTATGGAGGGTTTGAGGTGCATTGTTCATGGAGTAGCTTAGGATATTCTGGGATGAAAAGTGATATTTAGAGTACTGTAAAGGCATATTGATCTTGCAGAGATATTTCAGAGGTAGGCTTTAACCATGGAATCTGTTCTTCCAGAAGCTGTATGAATATTTAAATATACAGATTATTTCAAACTAATCAGAACTGTATGCTTTCTGCAGTTTTCAACTATTGTCTTTGAATGTTATGATCAACTATAGCACTGTTGATACTTATGAGCATCATATTGTCAACTATTGAAAGATGAATGTTCTTAGTGATTTTTCCCTGTTTGGCATACCCTATGATACTTGCTTATTAACAATATTAGCTTTTTATAGAAACACTTAAGCTTTCTTACCTGTAACAGTAGACATATAGGAACTTAATGCGGTTGTCATATGATTCTCCTGGTCGAGCATGGTGCATACAGCTTAAAACACTCCTTCGTGTTTTCCAGCATTTTAACAGAATGGTTTTGGGTTCATTTCTAGCAGTCTTTTGCTTACATTTATTTAAACTGTGCAGTGATTCCCAGTGGTAAAATCTGTGCTTAACTGTTAACTGAAGTACTTTGCCACAGCAGTTGTGTTAGTCACTATGCCCAAAATAGCAGATTAGCAAATGTATTCAAAGTTGGTAACCTCTGATTTGTTCTTCTAGTGCCTGCAGAGTGACCTAGAGACAGAACAGGTGAAAGTAAACTCCTTAACGCACATGGTCGTCATTGTTGATGAAAGCAGTGGGGAAAGTGCAACAGCTATTCTGGAGGAACAATTGCAGGTAAAATGTTAGAGCCCTCTTTTTTTAACGGTAGTAGCAGGCACTTAAAACCTTTGCTTATAATTGTTAATTGACATTGTTTAAAGATTGTTTAAAGACAATTTATCCTAGGAAGTAATTTAAAGTAATATTTTTTTTAGAAGCAATATTAACGTAAAGAATTTTTAAATTTGCTCAGGGTAAAACCTGCAAAAGTGCTTTGGTGTCTTTAAAGCTCAATTTCTGGTGAGTCAAGCTGTTTGCATTCCCAGCGACTTAGGCACTTATGTAGCATATCCTTTCAGGAGTTTCATTAAAATGGGAAGATGCAGAGTACAACTCTTATTTCACATAAGTAATTTTCATTAAGAAGTTAAAATCTGATGGGAAATATATTTAAAGATGATCACAATTTATCTAGGAAATATTGTGTGAAGTATTTTCCCATTTTTGTCAGAAGTTAGACTGTAACCTGAAGTATAAGGAGTGTGAAACACAATTTATTGAAATGGAATTCATGCAACTTTGTTCTCTCCTTTTGATGTCAATCAAATAGCTCACTGACTTCAGCAAGAGCAGAGATAAGGCCATAGGTGAATACTTTTGAAAGTTTTAACCACTGGCTTTGTGCAATACAACAATGGTGATTACTGGCATGGAGGTAGCTATTATGTAGAAAGAGGTTACTGTGAAGTAGAAGTTATGCTGTTGACTATCTGATTTTTGAGTTTCCTTGTGAGGCTCGTGAATGTTCGTGAGTGTTTCCTGCTTTTGTAGAGGCTTGGTGAGCGCTGGACAGCAGTTTGTCGTTGGACTGAGGAACGACAGGTCAAGTTGCAAGAAATTCAGCTTTTATGGCAGGAGCTGCTGGAAGAGCAGGTTAGTAGCTCTTCGGTTACCCAGAGTAACTGGTTGATTTGCGGAGGGGAAAAAACAACCGAACAAAAAAACCCCAAACCCCTTAGGGTTTAACAGCTCTCAGAAAAAAGCCTTAAAAAAATTAGATTTTGTGTTACTGTTTGGGTTCCCAGCATTTCTTGAGGAGTAGAGTAGCTGTGTGATGCAAGAGAAGTATTTTCTGAAGTTTAAGAAAGAGAGTTCATAACTCCTTATAAATAATTTCCAAGGTAGCTTGCAAGATGGCCAAGAAGTCAGAATATCCATGATAGCAAAATGACAATGAATCACTAAGTGTTTGGTGGTTTGGTAGTTACAGAAATTTTCCTAATTAAGGTATATGTGCTTCCAACATGAATACATGTACACAACTGTGCAATCAACTAATCAATAGATACTGTTTTCAAAATCGGTAACATAAAACATTTGGTCAATATTGCAAAGCATGCAGCTCATCTCATTTTGTTTGCTGAGTTCAGGCAAACGGTTCAATTGAGAAGAAGATGGCATTGTGAGGTTTTTTTCTTGCTTTGATATCGTGCATTGTATGTATATAATAAATATACTGCTCAAACGCAAATTAGCTGATGGCATAAAAAATATGGTCACAGAACTACATGTGTTAGGTTTGCATGCCTAGTACTAGAGCATGTTTTGTGTCTCAGCTTAAAATATTTGATGGCTTTTCCTTTGAAGGTTTTACTTAAATTGTTTTGTTTTCTTAAATGATGCTATTTATCACTGTAACCTATTGTTTAAACTGCAGTACATACAGATTGTTTAGACATTTGGAAACAGTAGAACAGTGCTGATATAGCTGTTGCTATCAGTTACAGCCTGGTTTCTTTGACAGGGATGTTTTGTCTGCATTTTTGGGGGTTGCATATGTGTTTCTCCCTGACCCCTCCCATATCTATTTGCAGTATATTGATAAGCTGAATTTGCAGCTCATGTGACCTTGTTGTTAATAAGGACCCAAGGTTCAGATTCTGGTTTATCCAATGCCAATTTATATATATTTCTTTAAAAGACTGCATTGTCATATGTTGTACCTACGTACAGAAAATTGTGGCTAACATTTTCTGGCAACTCTTGGGCAAGATAAATCTCTGAGTTGAGAAATAAGGATTCCTCAAAAATCCTCACTCTGTATGTCAAGGTATGGACTTCAAGTGCTCTCAGTTTTTATGACGTTATGTGAACATGTTTCTGTCCTCTTCCACCCTTATTTTTGTCTGGGGAAAAGTGACCACTCACTGACTATTACAATACTGTTAGGAGTGTCATCTTTTGTTGGAGTTGCTTTGTGTTCAGCTTTTTTTAGTTTATATGTAATTATGTTGCTCTGTAAAAGTGAAAAAAAATTAATTGGTTTTATTTAATGTAGAATGTCAGATAGCAATTAGTGAGGAAATAGAAGTTTATTTTAGGTGGTGTAGATCAGCCCAGGTTTGCATTTGTTGTTTAACTCTGAACAATGCATTTATTACTAACAGGTTTGAATTACAGTTCTCTGTCCTCAAGAATTGTCAAGTGACCTACAAAAATTACAAGTTGAAACTAGTTAAAAACTTTAATGCAAACACTTTGTTAACACAAAAGTAACTAAAACATTTAGGTGCTATCATTTTGTATTTCACCCAACCAGATGGAGAGATGAGCAATAGTGATGCATCAGCCTTTTTGTGGCTGCCTAGAAAACTTTTGGAAACCACATTGCCAAGTCAACACAATTCTTACCACTCAGGAAACGAATTCCTCAATCAGTGCCAGATATTTCTTAGCACTGTGATAATTATGTTTCAGTTTTCTAGGGAGACTTATCTTTGACTGCTGATTTAGCAGAAATTAATTGAATACATTGAAGGGGTTTTAAGCTCCTCTTATGCATAAAGTATGTTGGCTGGGATGCCAGCGTGATTTTTCCAGAGTATGTGGTGTTACAATTTTGTTTCTCACAGCCTTATGGCATTTCCACCACCCTCGTATTTGCTGTCTGTACGTTTTGCGTATTGGTTTACATTGGCAATGTAAACTGCCTTAACCCTTTGGCCCAAAAGTTGCTGTAGTCAGTTCTGGGACAATGCCAAAAATATACAGCTACTGAGGAGTCTAGTGGCTGTTGTAAAGTGTGTTGTTCAAAGAACAAAAAGGTCTGCCTTGCTGTATCACTTTATTTATTTATTTTTTTTTTTTTTTTTTTAAACACAGAGGAGTAGCAGTGTGCCAGTGGCTATGCAACTGAGTTTGATAGGGAGCTTGGTATTCTAGTCTATGGAGATGGCTGTGCAGCACCAGCAATATGTTGTAACATAATATAAAATGTATAAAATCCTTCCTGATACCTGATACCAGTTATTGCTGGAGTTTCTGTAGGAGTGCTGTGTTACTGAAAGGAAGCGAGATGTAGGCCAGGTTTCCTAGAAAAAAGTGGAAAAAGCTCAAGATCCCTGAGTTGGTACTATCCAGAGCAGACCACTCCAGCTTTCAGTAGTTATTGTGACAGTATTTGCTGAAGTTATTTTGCAATTGGAAGTAGGTACAGTAAACAGGGAGGTGACTAATATCTGAGTCTTTGACTGACTGCCTGGACTAAAAGAGCTCTGAGTTATCAGTGATGTAGCTTCTGTGAGAAAATGTTTGTGATGGGTGGTTTTGAACCACAGAGGAAGAAGGGTGGAGAACAAAAGAAAGTGTACATACCATTTTGATATATTTATTTCTAATATAATTTTTAAGTCCTACATCAGCTTTATTCTGGATATCTGGTCACTATAAATAACTTGTGGGGGCAGAGGGTGTGCTCTGATATATTGAGAAATGGTTTTGCTGAAATTGTTTGACTGGAAAGTATTAGTTCTCTGATGTGATATTTTTTGTCCCCTTTATGTACTATTTTTGTTAATGCCAGGTGAAATTCCTGCATATAAAGACTGCAGAACTGTGCTTTGAATGCAAAGATCTTAAAGAAGGAATTGTCAATAGCTGTTTGACAAACTTGGTATTTTCTTGTGCTATTTTTCTTATGATCTGCAGTGCTTATTGAAAGCTTGGTTAACTGAGAAAGAGGAGGCTTTGAGTAAAGTCCAGACAAGCAACTTTAAAGATCAAGCAGACCTGAGTGTGAATGTTCGAAAACTAGCAGTGAGTATTGCTATCCTGCTCTATCCTGTCAAATCTCATAAACTAAATGAATGGCAAATTACCAGTTTGACCCCAGTAGGAGCTGTGAATGCATGATACTTTGGAAGCCAGGCCAATATTCTTTCCTTGCCAGATTCTTTCACTTGAATTTAAAAAAATGTGTACAACTAACTCCATGGCCGTTCCAGGTTGGTGTGCCAAACTTTGGAACAGCTGTCCGGGCTTTTTGACAGGGTTTGGAGTTTATTGCAGGCTACCAGTCAGCTGTGTCTTCCAAAGTGTGTGTTTGTGGTTTGTGTTTTTTGTGTGTGGTTTTTTTTTTTTTTTTTGTTAATACATTGGTGCAGCTTGTAACTGAACTAATAATTTGTAACTGTTACTCAAGAGATACTGCTGGTGGCTCTAGGAGCTGTTTCAGGGATGTGCTCTTTTTAAGAGTGTCTGTTAGTGCTTTGTTACACAAGAGAACTATTTTGAAACCTATGATGCATCTGGCTCAGGTAGTACATTCTCCCCCCGCACTGGAATTAAAAGCTAAGAGGCAGCAAAATACTTGATATTGTCTTTTTATGTTTTCTTTTAACTTAAGATTTTGAAAGAGGACATGGGTATGAAACGGCAAACGCTAGACCAGCTGAATGAGCTAGGTCAGGATGTGGCCCAAATCCTTGGGAATGGCAGAGCATCCAGTAAAATCGATCAGGATCAAGAAGAACTAACTCAGAGGTGGGACAGTTTGGTTCAGAAGCTAGAGGATTATTCTAACCAGGTACTTAACAAGGCTTTATTACTTCTTAGCTGTTTAGATGTCTATGTGTATGCAAACCTCATTGATGCTGTCAGCAAAATTGCCCAGGCAAGTTCTTGGTATCAGGCTAGAGAGGTAGGTGAGTGCTCTTTCATGTGGGGCTGACTTTATCTGCTGACAAAGCTGTCTGCATTTTTTGGTCTTCAAAACCCCAAGCTGTTAACCTGACTAGTACTATTACTCCTTTCTCACACAGATTAAGGTTCATTTTTCTGATGAGTAAAGCAGGCTTGCCATGTATTATCAATTAGTGCAAATGCCTTTAAACATTATAAGAGTGCTGGGACTGGATTAAATCTGATACTAAAAGAAAACAAAGACAAAACCCAAAACCCAGAATAGATAAATAAATGGGAGTCATATAAGCTTTTATGCTCTGAGAGTATGATTTCTCATCTGTTGAAAATAGAGTAGTTGTTTGTTTGATATGTAATGATGAGAGCCAAGCTGGATTGTTAAATGTTTATTTTAGTATTTTGAGTGCTTGGTAGTGGTTTTATTTAGACAGAACTCCCATTGGCTTCTGTGAGAATTTTGTTTGACAGTTTTATGACTCATATGTCCCTTTTTTGTGATATTAAAATGTTGTTATGGTGAAGGCTGTGGCACTGATTCATGATCCATTTAATGTATAGTGAATGAGTTGTGCGGTCTGAGTAGGGGTCCATTTCAGCCACGTGGCTTTAATTTGTTCTTGCTTTTGAGTCAAAGCACTGGAGAGTGCCAAATTCTGTCTTCGTCCTTTCACTCCCCCTAAATATCAAGCACATACTTAGAACTTACAGGTTTATTCCCATGGGACTTACTTTATAACCCGTTAAAGAGTGTGGAAGGTTTCTATTGACTTGAGTGAGTTTTTAGGTTAAACCCGCTGTGTATTAGCTTCTTCTGAGATCTAGGCTTGGTTTTATGGGGTATGAGTATAAAATACAGCATTGTGTGTTAATAAACCCAAAGGACCATGGTTCTTTCTGGGAACCAAGCAATCATGAAAGAAAATAGATATAATGCTTATTTTGGTGATTTTAGTTCACTTGGACTGGCATGAAATTCTAGCCAAACTGAGAATTTTGATGCTTAGTTACCATCTGTAAAATGAGAATAATGAAGTTTTTCTCTGGAGTGCATCTATGATAAAGGTGCTTCATGACAGCTAGATGTGGTCATCTGTAGCAGTGAATGAAAGGGCTTTTATGATTGATGAATAAAAGGAACTAAGCAAAGGCAATTCAGTTTGTGTTAAAAATGGCATTTAACCCTTCTGCTAAATTAATTTGTATAGGTAACTCAAGCTGTAGGAAGTGTAGGGATGTCACAGGTTTCACAGAAGACTGCTGCAGAAACAATGCCGTTGAAGGAACAGGTAGCGGTTAAACAATCCAGACAGGAGTTACCCCCACCGCCGCCCCCAAAGAAAAGGCAAATCCCAGGGGACAGTGAAGCAAAGAAAAAGTAAGTATATGTCACTGCCATTTTCCCTTGCTTACTAGATACTACATATATAGACTCATGTCTCTTGGTCTTGGCTTTTGATTCTTCTTTTACGCAAGTGAGGAATACTTAAGTTGCGGTTGTGAGGTTGGGTTTTGGGAACAGGAAGGGAATGTTATGTATAGCCTTGTTTTCAAAGCAACAGAAAGCCTGCAGCTTCCATTAATTTCAAAGGGAAGTGGGGGTGTTTTGTTTCTCGAAAAAGCAGTCTTCAGTCCTTTGTACCTCAGCTCCTTTGCTGAAAGATAGAATTAATTATATTTACTTTCGGAAAAAAGATCTTGTCATCTTTGGTTAAAAAGTGTTGTGAAAGTGCCAAGTATTTTGATTTATGTATTATTTATTTCTAATCTCCATAAAATATATGGCAGAAATGGGAGAAACTGCACAAAAAGGGCTCAGAAACCTATTCATCTACCTGATACTTAGTAATAGGAACAATATTACAGTCATGTCTCCGTTCACAAGTACATCTGGAGTGGCTGACTGATTTGCATGTATAGAATCATAGAATGGTTTGGGTTGGAAGGGACTTTAAAGATCATGTAGTTCCAACCCCCCTGCCATGAGCAGGGACACCTTCCACTAGACCAGGTTGCTCAAAGCCCCATCCAGCCTGGCCGTGAACACTTCCAGGGAGGGGGCATCCACAGCCTCTCTGGGTAACTGTTCCAGTGCCTCACCACCCTCACAGTGAAGAATTTCTTCCTCGTACCTAATCTAAATGTGCCCTCTTTCAGATTAAAGCAGTTACTCCTCATCCAGTCACTACACTCCCTGATAAAAAGTCCCTCCCCATCTTTCCTGTAGGCCCCCTTTAAGTACTGGAAGACTGCTGTAAGGTCTCCCCAGAGTCTTCTCTTCTCTAGGCTAACCAATACTTAGTAACATGTGTTGCATTGCCTTTATTAAATAGCATACCTAAAACTAAAAGAATTGCTTCAAGATAAATTAAGAAGGTAAATGCTGTATATACTCATCCTTTTGCTTTTTGTGCTTGCCTGAGAAAACGAGCATTTCATTGAGGTGTCACTAGTTTAAACCTTTGGCAGGTCATTTAGGGAGAGGATAGAGGGCTGTGTCAAGAGCAGGGAGTCACTGTGCTGGGTGATGTGTGTTTGCACAGTGAAGAAGAGTTGTTCTCTTCATTTTTCTGGAGGAGGAATGGAGGTTTGAAGGGGTGAGGAACCTGCCCAGACCCTCTTGAGAACCCTGGTCAGACCCTCTGAGCTCTGGTGGGGTTGGTGTGTGCACATGGGTGTCCCAGGGCAGTAAAGCAGTCAGCAACCCATCTGTCCATTCTCTCTGTGTGTCTCACGAGTTGTAGAAACTATTTTAGACTTTGAAAGCAAAGGTATTTTGATCTGTTATCTTTTTTTCCTAGAGTTCAAACTGTATTAAGAACAGGGTCAGCTAAAATAGATTAAACTTAATGATGCTTTTGCCTCATCCCAGTTACTTATGTTGAAACCACCAAATGACCAGTAACTAGAATTTTGCAGGTTTTCCCATGAAAATTTTGAGTGACCACCAGTGACTTCTGCATTTGTTGGTAGGCTGTTACTCCATGTTAGGATTTATACTGTGTTAAGCAGTATAATTGTAATATGGCCTGACTTGTGGTCTGTATAACATACCTGTCCTTCTTTCAAGTTCTGTACGGTATTGGTTAATTTGGGAGTTGGGTTTTTTGTTTGTTTATTTTTGGTTTTTTTGGTGGTGGTGGGTTGTAGCTTAGAGGTTTTAGGCATAAGGAAGTTATGTTAGTATAGATATGTCCACTGTGGCCAAAAATATTAAGCTATAAGCTAATCTTTAGTCAGCTAAGCATTCAAAGAGAATCGTCCACTGTCACTGCCATGAGTGCTTAAGCTGCTAGTTTTTTCTTCGGAGTAAATAGTGTTGCAGACTTCTACAAAATCTAGAACTGTAATTCTTATTTATCTTATTCCTGAGGTTTAGTTTATTACTTCCAAAATACTCGGCATTGAGAGAGATCTTTTGTGGCATATTAAAAGGAACAGTAATAGTTTGCATGAAGATACGTATTAAAAAACAAAACAAAAAAAAAATAAATTGCACCATGCATTCTCAATTTGCTCCCAAAGGCTAATACCATGGACATAATTTTTACTATGGCAGACTTTTGAAAGTCTGTCTCTGTCCTACCTCCTGTGAGTAGTAATATGAGAAACATGAATATTGTGTGGAGACTTGCTGTTTTGGGATTGAGTAATGTACTGAACTCTGATTTTTAAGACAGAGTGCCTGAATAGGGAAAAATGACAAAAAAAATTGTCTGACCTTTTAAACCAGGTTTGATGCTGAAAGTGCTGAGCTCTTGAACTGGATTTCAAAATCAAAATCTGCCATTCAGGCCACAGACATCAAAGAGTACAAGAAGATGAGAGAGACTTTGAACATGAAAGAAAAATTGAAGGTAAAATGGGGAGATGGAGAGTGTTCCAGTGAACAGTATATTTTGTCTCTAAGCTGGCTGTTGGATGGAGGTGTGGGCTGATCCACATGCTTTGTGGGGATTAAGTCCTTTAGTTAAGTAGTTTCAGAACTGGACATGCATGGAAATATCTTACCAGCTGAAGACAAATTTTGCTGGTGTTGGGTTGCGTAATCCACAGGAAATTTTAAAAACATACATTGCTGTTGTCTCCTTTGGAGTTCTGATAAATGTCTGTCTTCAGGATTAGTATCTTTTCCACTAAGCAGCGTATTTTGGCTTCATGTTTCACAGTTGGAGATGGACTTGATTGACACCACTTTTATAATTTTGGCAGAGATGGGCCAGTGGGCTGCTCAGAGACCCCCTGAATCATGCTGTGACACTCTGCACACACTGTACCACCCAGGGTCCAAAGTGGTCCATTGTTACAATGTTTGGACACGTTGTTGTTTGCTCTATTGATTTTGGAGAAAGCCTGATAGTTACGACTCATGTACAGTAATACTGACCTGCAAGACAGAATATATAATTTTACAGGATCCTGTGGGAGCCATGAAATAGCCATTTTATTTTCTATTCCTTCTGTTTCAGGAATGTATTCTTGCTCTTTTTGGTCCTTGAGCATGCTTTGTTAATGAAGGCTTATTGGAGCTTTAGCAGGACCTGAACCTGCTTTTGAAATCAAAGACGATACTTAAAAAAATCTATAACGAGACTTCTTCTTAGTGCTGTAGTGCAAAATGGTGCCAGTAGGAATGTTTGGAATGGCAGTACTGTTGGAAATAAAACCCCAAACAACCCTCCCAATAGCTTATTTATAGATCTTTATGAATGTTTGTAGCCCTTTATAAAATAGGCTCCAAGACGAACACTAGGTTCCCATGAACAGTACTGTTTTTAAGTGATTGGGCTCTAAGTAGGTAGTACAGTGTTCTTCCCAACTGTGCAAATAAATGCATGCTTCTTCTGAATTTACTGTAGCAAGTCTAAACCGGAATAATTACCTTGGACATTAGTTTCAAAAATATTTTCATTTGGAGATACTTTGTTGTAATTACAGAGGATAATGAAGTTCTGGCCTTGTGGCCAATGAACTCATCTTTCCTCTGTGGATGTATTGTACCTATTGGCTCACACAGGAACATTCACCAATATGTATAACTTGAGGGAGGAACTTGTTCCTGTAAAAATCTTGGTAGTCACATAGGATTTCTCTCACCATTTCTTTACGAAGGAGAGTGAACCACTAGAGCTTATGAGAGTGGATTACTAGTGTGCTATAGTTCTTGCTGTTTGGACTTATAGGGAACAGGTGGTTGTTCCCTTCTACTGGAAATCTCAGTAGAGACTGTAGAGGTGAAGGCACTACTTAAAAAAGGTCTTTTCTCCACTGCTTCACATTAAGCAATTACAACTTTTTATAAAAAGTGACTTGTTTTAGCTGGTGTCCCAATATCTGATTTCACATAGCAGGATCATCAACCCTTTTAACAATATTTTATTCCTGGTGTTTTTTGTACTAGTCTCTTGCTTGCCTTGTACTTGTGACAGCTAACTCCTTTTGCATTTGTTTTCCAAACAAACAGAACCAATGTGCATCTTAGAAGGTGCTGTATCCAAGAAAACTGTAATGTGTTTTGGGTAGTAGTGGGAAAATACATGTTACTGGGGAAAGTCAAGAAAAATTAGCCTCTCTGAAACTGTATTCTTTTGGGGTTCACTTTGTAGGTGATCGAAAAAGAAAGAGTTGAAAAAAGCCAAAAGCTAGATGAACTGAAACGAAGTGGACATACTCTTTTGGATCAAATGGGAAAGGGTAGGCAACTTGAAGGTTTTTCTGTTTTGTGATTTAATCAGATGAGTTGCTGGGAAATAATACTGAAATAAGCTATCTCCAGTTAAGCATTACAATATATTCCTTCCCTCTCCCTCCATTTTCTTTCCTTCAGAGACACTGGTCATTTTTACTGTTACTAGTTATATGTGGCTTTTTTTATTTAAGTGTCGTGGTTTAACCCCAGCCAGCAACTAAGCACCACGCAGCCGCTCACTCACTTCTCCCCCACCCAGTGGGATGGG